>CM021733.1:102234141-102267168 GCA_011075105.1 Heteronetta atricapilla
AGACAGCTGCTCTATATAGCCACGTGTGAGTCAGGAATGTGAATACCTCCTCCAGCATCAGTCCATCCCATACAACTTTGAGTTAGGCACCAAGTACAAAGTTGGTGATAAAAATTATGATTCAAAGAACCTACATCATTGTGCTCTTCACTGAGGAGGAAAAAATAAATAAATAGTTTACTCTTACAAAATTCCAACCTCTCTCCTGGAAAATTATGGCTCTAAAAAGCAGGACATACTGAACTATCCATTAATTCTACATATGGTAAAGTGGAAATTGAGGTAAAGGCTGGAAACTAGAGGGATAGCAGAACAGTTGGAATCTAACTAACAATAAAATTAGGCTTGTATTTTTATCAGCAGAAATGATTAAGCTTGGGAACAAGTTCATGTGGGTAGTGGTGGACTATCCATTTCCTGATGTCCTCCCATCAAGGCTGATTGCTACAAAATAAAATAAAATAAACCAGCAAACATAAATAATGCATCAGCTGAGGACTATGTGCCAGGCTCTAAGAAACTGAGGACATTAATGTAAGATATATTGCAGGTCACACTACAGGGTCTCATGGCTTCTCTGCCTCTTTGAGTTCATTAGTCTCCAAGGTCCAGTTCAAATATCTACCATTATAGCATCTTTCTGATGTAGATATTATTTATCTGTTGCAGATCATCAGGGAAACAAGCAAAGATGATGAAGAGTTTTTCCAGACATAAGTGCCAAAAGTTAGATAGGATACTTTGGCATCTGAAGGAAAACAACTATTTCAGCCTCCCTATTAAACTAGCCACCAGTATGTTAACAAAAGTACTGGTTTAAAAGTCAGTCAAAATTTAAAACTTTTTTTTTTTTAATTTGTATTTGAAAATGAAATTTAAATTTAAAACATTTCCCTTAAATTGATGATTCATACATTAAATCAGTGTTAAAGTTTGGACTCCTGACTCTTAGAATTAGTTGTGCTTTAAGCAAAATTATTTATAAGCTATACAAATAATGCAATGACTCTTATGCTTCGTGATGTAGAAATGGAACATCAGATACAGAACTATGCATCATACTGGAATCAGGTTCATGCTCCTGGGAAATCTGGAACAGATACACAAGCTCCTCAAATTGCACACAGAAAATCCGATAGTACATTTATTTGTAATCCTTTCGTGGTTCCTTCCCACTTCATTCAATATTCTTTTAAAGATGAGGAATATCATAACCGGATCTCTCTTCCTTATTCTCATTTTACCAGTCCTGTAGTTAAAAATAAAATTATCATCCTGTATATACTGTCTATACTTACGTCATTTCCTAGACTTGAATGCACTCAATTTGATCTATGTTTATACTAGAAGTCTGTATTCAAAATTAGAATATATTCACAAAATTTCTGGTATCCTTTCATTATTCCCAAATATTCCCTTTTTAAGTGTATAGAAGATTTGTTTGGTCTTGCATTTACTTGCTGAAGTTACATTTCAAATTGCTTGAACAATACATTATATTAGCAAGCACTATTGTAAAATCAGCCAGTTTACAGAATCTCCAAAATTTTTATAAAGGTGAATCTTACAGCATACATTGGTTATGTACAGTTTAAGTGCATAATTCACCTATATAAGGCTGACACATTTTATTTAGTAAAGTAGATTAACTCCTTATCCAAAGACAGTAACAATTCACATGTAGCTTATGGTAATTGATGTTCTTGCAAGTGAAAGTGCTCCCTAATTATTTTTCTTTTCTTGTCCTAGAGGGAGTGAAACTCAAGTTGTTAAATTTATGAAGTCATTTATGTGTTAGGTTACTGCCAAACTGCATTACATTCAGCTAACTTGTTGCCAGGTTGAGTCCTTTATTCTTTTTCAATATTGATAATAGAGCAAAACTCGTCAATCCAGACTGCAGTGTCTATTCTGTCAACATGTTGCTGAAACACACCCTGAAGGGAGCATTTTGTAGTCCACAGGAGCCTCATGTCAAGCATTAACATTTTGAAATATTGTATATTTGAAAGTAATGTCTGAAAATATGTTGATGAATACTGTAATACGTTTCAGAGAGATCTATATTTTCTAGATATGGACTCTCCATAATGCACATATAATTGTCTCCATAATTGTATCCAATGCTCGTGTTATCTTTTAGTTGATGGCTCTTTCTTTCTATTTTCAGTACATAAAGAACACTAATCATTTTATTTTTAAATATCAATTTCATGGGGGGGGTTGGTGGGAGGGAGGGTCATATTTTCAACAGTTAGTTTATTCCAGTCTGTCTTCTTCCATTATTTTTCTATTTTGCCACATTGCAGACTTTTTTGATAGTTTATTACCCAGGTACTCAGATTACTCTCTTTCTCACCATATGCAGGTGTGCATTTTCTCCTATTCTCCCCACGTGTGTATATGTTTCAGAAAAATCTACTTTTTAATTGTTTTTATTTACCGTAGTTTTGATATAGCATATGGCTTCCATTTCCAGGACTTCCACACTGAAATATCCACACTGAAAACCTAAAACATTCTTTTTTTCTTGTCAGCCAAATAAAACAAACAGAAAAAAAAAAATGTTTCCAAAACCATTTGAAAGTTAAGAGAGAAAATTCTATTGTAGATTGAGGGGCACTTGTAATTTTTTTCAATTAAATCAGCTTCAGAAATTTAAGCTTTGTAGCAATTATCAGCCTGAAAATAAATGGATTTTTATATTTCTCCCATTTCTTCCTCTTTCTTCACATCAGGGTTTTATTTTTTTACTGTTGCATGTTTTTGTGTTTTTGTTTTCTTTTGTTTATGGCCAAATCTGGAAAGAGGATTCTGTTCTTTGGTCTATATCTTCCCAAGTATACTGGAGCAACCTTCACAGTAAAGTGATTAGTCGCAGTGGGGAGAAGCACTATAGAAAGTATGTAGGACCTGTCTGTTTCCTGTTCGGTTTTAATGGAGGAACAAAATTGTGTGGTTTGGGTAGAGTTTAGCATTGAATGCATTCAGGAATCATGCACTACTATGGTAGGAGGGCTGTGCAAAGGAATTTAAATTAGAATACAATGAGGGCTTATTCTGAAGCACACAGAGTCACCTTCTGTTCAAATTTGTTACACAAATGCTTCTCAGCTGCAAGATGATTCCCTTTCTATCGATGTTTGAGAATTTCCAGAGCTGTAACTGTTAATATCCTACCTGTGTTTTAAAATTAATGAGAAACTTCTTTGCCTGTGCTGATGGTCCTATCAGGCTCAGCTCATGAGAGAGGGAAAATAGGCTGGGATTACCAACCTTCACCTGACCTCAGTGAGAGAGGGTCCACTGGTACTCTTGAAGATAGTGAAGCTTTATCTTTACCATGAGATTCCCACAAGGGGATGAGTCATATCCAGGAGAAGGATCTCCTCTGTAGTCAGGAAAGTATATAGCTCTAGGAGTTTTAAAACAGACACCATTTATTTAGTAAAATAAAGATATTTAACTTGTAATGAAGGCATTCACATACCTTAGGATTGTCTGAAAAACATGTTTTTGATCTGTTGTGCTGTAGATTTTTAAAGGTAGAGATCAGATATGGAAGCTAGAAAAAACAATTGCATCTTTGTTAACCTTCTGCACAGCTTAGAAGGTGGTTATTTCATGTCATTAGAGACAAAGCCTTGTATATGACTAAGGCATATCAGATGCACCTTTTCTGCCTTTCCTCTTTGCAATCTGAAAACATGTACATTACTGCATCAAACATCATTCATCTCTGAGACTGGATATAGCTCTGTCCATAACCTCAGCTGAAGGATAAGAAAAGATGAAGGCTAAAACATTTCTTCTGTTTACTATTTCCAAGGATTAATCACTTTCACTATCGTAAATATGTGTTTTCTTCCCACTCTGAATTCATCTGCCTTTAAATTCAGCCTTTGGTTTCTCTTATGTTTTTTCAGCTGTATTAAGAAGATTGAAATATTCAATATTTTCTCCACATGAGAGCATTTAGACTATCCTACAGTAAAATCAACACTTGATACATTAGATGAGCTACACAGATCAAGGTCCCTAAGTCTCCCACTGTAAAGTATTTGTTCCAGTCCTCTCATTATTCTGTGGCTTCTCTCTTCACCTTCTCCAGTTTTACAAGAGAATTTTAGAAAGGTTTTCCATTTTTAGTTGAAATATATCAGAATGATAGAAAAATGTCTGTTAACACTAGCTTTGCCCAAAACACACATATGTAAAAATATATACCCTGACATCACATTTCATCAATTTCATCAAATTGCTAACTTTTAATTACTTCTCACACATTTAACAAAGCTGCATACAGATCCTTAAATTCACCAATGGCAGATTTGTACCCATCTCTATTTAGGGCTGTAAGAGGGTGCCTTATAACTGTTGAAGGAGAGAAGTAGCCACATTGCCAGTTGGCCTAAGTACCAGTTACTTGTCATGCTGTTGAATCTAGATGCTACAGTAACCTCAAAAACTAAGTTACACATTCATAACTTCCAATATCAACTCAACATAATGCCCATCAGTGGGGATTCTTGCTTCATTATTATGGTGGATTGACCATTGTAAGTGGTTAGGATTTTCACACCTAGGTCTGTACCATAATAGGAAAAGAGAGGTACTATTTACTTTATTTCCATTTCAGATTCTGCATAGGCATCTCTCTTACTCTGCAAATTGACAAAGAGAACATAACAAGTGAATCAGGGAACAAGAGTACTACCTGGGAGATACAACTGGAGGATATTTACAGGGTATACCTCATCAGTAGTTATATAATTTAGCTCACTGGTTTGGTTCTGTGTCTTGGCCCTATCTGCAGGACCTATATTTTAGTTGATACGTACACTTGATTTTTAACAAAATAAGCAAGTTTAATCTGAAAAAGTTTCCTCTTGCCCTCCAGATATGACTCCCTGTGGGTTATACGGGAAAAACACACAAGAAGCATGCTTCCCTCAGCCAAGTTCATCCCTTATCTGTCAGTACTATCCCATCAAGTCTAGACTATCACCACCCCTCACACACTTACATGCTATCAATATCTTTGCCCTCATGATACAAAAATTCCACTCTGGTGGACTCCAGATGCTTTGAAAGGAGAAAAAAAAAAATACAGCAGCAGCAATGTTTTACAGACATATCTCCCATTGTCCTGGGGACATGTATATGTAGTGTTAAACACCAGGAAAAGAGACAGTCCATTCCAAATCTAGAACATTGTAAAAACATGTACTCTACACCTTCTATCCTGAGATACAAGGATTGTTCCAGGTTGTGGATAGTTTTGTAACTATAAACGTAGCTGTAATATGTGACTAAATGATCATATTTTAATGGACATTTTAAATTGTTATATTCATGATGGATCAATTTTCTGTCCTTGGAAATTTTCAAATCATGGCTGGTAAGGCCATAGATGATCTGATCTAGCTGGCAGTAGTCCTACTTCAGGTTAGACAAGATGCTTTCCAGACGCTCCTTCTAGTGAAAAATTTTATAACTTTAAGATCCATTTTTGATACTGCAGCTGGACCTTTTGCAGAATTTCTTCCTGAGCTGGGCTTTAATTTCTTTAAATAAATAAATAAAACATCTATCTTGATTTAAACACATCAGGAACAGAGAATTTCTCTCCTGAATGAGAAAATTACTTCAAAGTTGAATTAACCTCATAGATCAAAATATGATTGCTAATTTTTGTTTCAAATTAAGGGAAGTGTTGAGAGGTTATAGCAATGTCTCCAAGACCACTTTGATCTAATAAAAGGGAATGCATATGAATGGCATTTAGTTTGAACAATATTAATAAACTTCCTTCTGAGAAGGAGTGCCTTTGGTTTATGTGCTGCAGTCATTTTTCAACTCAGCTACAGGCTTATTCTCTAATGGCAACTGCCATTTTTCTCAAAAAAATGTAAAGTGCTCGTTACATCAAAAAAAAAAATTAAACCAATCACATAAATCTCACAGTAATTGTGAAAGGCTGAGAAGATCAAATCCAAAATAGAAGAGAATGAAGAGATTCAGAAGTTCCCCATGCTTTTAAAGGCATGATTGAAAATAAAGTGATGAGATAAAACCAATCAAAATAGAATTACAATGCTGAGCTAGTCAATATTGTTTTAAATATTGCATTTGCATTCATTTTATTATTTCAACTAAATTTCAAGCTCAAAACAACATAAAAATTTTCCTTCTTCCTTTCAAAACCTCTGGCTTTAGTCAAAAAAGTTTCTCAATGAAATAGGTGCTGTGTTGTTCCTACATTCATACATTTGAATCATACATTCAAAAGCATATAAATGAGTAAGGAAATTGGAAGATCTCAGCATAGGATCAAGTGTCTCCCTTTTCAGACATATGAGGACATAAACATGTGTCATGACCTCCAGCCAACTTTTCCTGAATGGAGAAATTATCCATTTAAATACATACTTGAGCCACATTTGAATTTTTATTCATTTTCTCCTGACTTCTAAAGCAGTGCAGGGAAGGAGGAAGAAAAAAAAAAAAAAGTGTTGTAAAAGCACCAACCTGATAGAATGTCACTAGGGAAAAATATAACATGGAGCAGAGATAGTAATAGCCTGCCTGTCCTTCAGCAATGGGCTACAATAAAAGTTGAGAATCCTAAGTGAGAATAACCAGTTAAGCATAATCACCTTGACAAATAATGAGATTGAAAGGGGATAGGAGACAGAAAGAGAGGAATTAAAGTTTCTGCTTATTGAAATCACACACAGAATCACACAGAATTTCTAGGTTGGAAGAGACCTCAAGATCATCGAGTCCAACCTCTAACCTAACCCTAACAGTCCCCACTAAACCATATCCCTAAGCTCTACATCTAAACGTCTTTTAAAGACCTCCAGGGATGGTGACTCCACCACCTCCCTGGGCAGCCTGTTCCAGTGCCTAACAACCCTTTCAGTAAAGAAGTTCTTCCTAACGTCTAACCTAAAAATCCCCTGGCTCAACTTAAGCCCATAAAATGCTTCTTTTAACAACAGTATTTATTTCACCTAAGCTGAGTAAAGGCTGTGACTTACCATAGGCTGCCTCAGGAAAAGCATCAATTTGTAATGAATGCATTTTTTCCCCTGCTCACATTTTTAAGTGGATCTGCATAAAACTATGAAAACCCAGAAAACAATCCTCTACAAATTGAATTTCTTTAAAAGAAATAAAACATAAGTGAAAAAATAAATGAAACAGCACCATTATTTGGATTACATTTATCTATAATCTACTTTGTCCTCTATATGAAATACAGTATGAAGACATCTGCCAATATTTTAAAGGCTTCTGCTTGTGTCTGAATTATGTTTTTAAATTAGACCCTAAAGCTGCATTCTAATGCATTACTTTCATTTACTGGAGTATGCATATACTATCATACTACTCCCATGACATTCTTTATTTAATCAGTCTGAGAGCTGTACAGACCCATATCTATTCCCACATAAATCTCTGCCAAATATTGCTGACTTTTAGATTTAACCTCACTGGCAATGAATGACCTCCTTGGAAAAAAAAAAAAAAAAAAAAAAAAAAAAGTGTATACAATGGACAAATATTTTAGGGAAAGAAGCAATCTTTTTGGATAATCAGTGGAAGTTATGCAGATCTGACTGGTTCAGAATGGAGGTGGTGTCCTTGTGGTGAATAGGAACTGCTGCAGTAAACAACTTTAGCCTTTCCTATTAAAGGTTAGGGGGAGTGATTGATATGTTTGACAAAGAAATGTAAGGTCAGGAGCAATAAAGCCAATCTGTTCTTTATACAAAATGTACATGAAAAGCAGTACATATACTGGGTATTCTCTAGTTGGTTTTGGTGCACCTGCTATTTCAGAATAATAAATGCAGCTGAATCTGGTTGCAGCCAGTGCAGGTAGGATACGTTGCTGTTGACTTATTCTATTCTCTGATCATCAGTTTGTGTCTAAAAAAATAGTGTTAATGATCTTCCCATTGACCTAATTTTAGCTTAAAACACCATCTTTGTTGTTACTTGGTATTTAAGCTGCAATTAAATCCACAACTGTCAAACTCATTTAAGTAGAACTTATTGGAAGAAATCACACAGAATCACACAGAATTTCCAGGTTGGAAGAGACCTCAAGGTCATCGAGTCCAACCTCCAACCTAACGCTAACAGCCCACCACTAAACCATATCCCTAAGCTCTACATCTAAGCGTCTTTTGAAGACTTCCAGGGATGGTGACTCCACCACTTCCCTGGGCAGCCTGTTCCAGTGCCTCACAACCCTTTCAGTGAAGAAGTTCTTCCTAACATCTAACCTAAAACTCCCCTGGCTCAACTTAAACCCATTCCCCCTCGTCCTGTCACCAGGCACGTGGGAGAACAGGCCAACCCCCACCTCGCTACAGCCTCCCTTGAGGTACCTAAAAAGAGCGATAAGGTCACCCCTGAGCCTCCTCTTCTCCAGGCTGAACAAGCCCAGCTCCCTCAGCCGCTCCTCATAGGACTTGTTCTCCAGGCCCCTCACAAGCTTCGTCGCCCTTCTCTGCACCCGCTCAAGCACGTCGATGTCCTTCTTGTAGCGAGGGGCCCAAAACTGAACACAGTACTCGAGGTGCGGCCTCACCAGAGCTGAGTACAGGGGGACGATCACCTCCCTAGCCCTGCTGGTCACGCTGTTCCTGATACAAGCCAGGATGCCGTTGGCCTTCTTGGCCACCTGAGCACACTGCTGGCTCATATTCAGCCGACTATCCACCAGCACTCCCAGGTCCTTCTCTGCCTGGCAGCTTTCCAACCATTCCTCTCCCAGCCTGTAGCTCTGCTTGGGGTTATTGCGCCCCAGGTGCAGGACCCGACACTTGGCCTTGTTAAACTTCATGCAGTTGACCTCAGCCCATCGGTGCAGCCTATCCAGATCCTCCTGCAGAGCCTTCCTACCCTCAAGCAGATCGACACACGCACCTAACTTGGTGCTTAATGTAATGGAAGCTTAATGTAACATTAAGCTTCAGGTAGTAGTATCAGAATTGCCCAGATAATGTTAGCCCTTTCTTGTGTTAAGGTTTCAGGAAGTATAAGTTGAGGATATATGATGGCACCATGCTAGAAATATCTGTTACTATTTTTTAGGGTTTATGAGTACATCCTGCAAGATTCTGAACACAGTTACATTGTATTGTATCAGCATTCAACTTCTTTTGGACCATCAGTAAAGGTCTTTTTTAAAAGACTCTGAGTTATCATCCAGTGACCTCTGATAGTATTCTGCCCTTTCAGGATATGCATTCCCACTGCAATAAAGGAAACCATGGATTTCATTCTATTAAATGGTACATTCAGTACATAGACAGTTCATTGCACAATCTGGACATCAGAGATTAACTTTTCTTTGATAGCCCAAGTGTCTGATGGTACACAAAAGTGTCAACAGCAACAATTACACAAGAACACCCAAACAACAACACAAAGAAAAAACTTCTTTTTTCAGTCAGATAACTTGAAGTAATGCATTTTCCCCTGTTGCAGACATTTTCCTTACATTCAGATCGATAGCAGAAAACACAGACATCCTGCAATAGTGACTGCAGTCAGTAACTAGAATCACATGAAGTAGGCATAGAAAGTATCTTGAGAGATTATCTAGCTTTTTCTCTGCTTGAAGACAAAAGCAAATATACCTGAACTGTCCCTGGCAGCTGTTCTTCTGACTTGTCTTTCAAAACTTCCAGAGACTGAACTTCAACAACATTATGAAAAAATAGTTATACAGCACAAGGAGTAGTGGCTTTAAACTAAAAGAGGGTAGGTTTAGATTAGATATAAGAAAGAAATTCTTCAATGTGAGGCTAGTGAGCCACCAGAACGGGTTGCCCAGAGAAGGTGTTGATGCCCCATCCCTGGAAGTGTTCAAGACCAGGCCGGATGGGGCTTTGGACAACTTAATTTAGTTGAAGGTGTTCCTGCCCATAGCAGGGAGCTTGGAACTATGTGATCTTTAAGGTCCCTTCCAGCACAAACCATGTTATGATTCTATGAATCTGTTCTGATATATCACTATCTCCTGAGCTTAGCTTCCTCCCAAATTTTCTGTTTTTACTCAACCATTTCAAAACAGTTTATCTCATTTAAACTAAACTAATATGACTGACTCCTTTCTTTCACACAAAATATTATATCAAATTAAAGATTACTTCTCAGTTCTTGAATCCTGGAAACACTGAGCATTTATGCTGTGCAAGAGAGGTCTTTCCAAGATAACTCCAATATCATCAATGGAATTTGAAACAGTATTTTGTTAGCATGGGTTTTGGGAATCCACATACATGCCCAGGACCACAGAAAAGTTTATACAGCTCAGGTCTTTCAATTCCCACCTCTGTTTTTCTCCTGCAGTGAAGTCATATTGTCACAAATGCATATCAGGATATTCAGCTGACCTTTCAGTTTTTACAGTGAATATACTGTAACTGTGACTGAGGACTAAGCTATGTGACTTACCTTAATGAACCCCAGCTCAGACTGGTATGCCCTCTTAAACAATTTAGCATATTCATCTATACAGTGACCAATTTCAGCTGGGACCTCCTAGCTGACACCAGGGTGTGCCTATGTGTTAAATGCTTCTCTTTGAACGCTATTCTCTAAAAGGGTCCTGATGATAGGGGAGGTGAGCTGTATGGAAAGGAGTTTCTCACACAACTAACAAAGTTTTCAGCTAAAAGACAGCTAGTAGTATATTTTTCAGCTGGCTGTATAGTCTCAAGATCTCTCTTGCAATGGGACTCGTGTCAGCTGGGAAGCAACAATTCATTTGCTGGGAGAAGACTAGAATCATGCAATCATAGAATCATAGAATGTTTGAGGTTGGGAAGGACCTTAGATTATCTAGTTACAACCCCCCTGCCATTGGCAGGGACACCTCCAAGTAGACCAGGTTGCCTACTGGTCTATCCAGCCCCATGCAGCCTGGCCTTGAATACCTCCAGGGATGGGGCATCCACAGCTTCTCTGGGCAGCCTGTACCAGTGCCTCACAACCCTCTGAGTTTAGAATTTCTTTTGAATAGAAACACCTTTTGTAACCCCTCATTTACAGCCTCACCCCTCAGTTGCAACTCACTGTTTCATCTGTATTGACCCTCACAGTCCTCTGACAACAGCTGTGACCAGAGTCACAACTTAACCCAATGGTTTGGGTGAATGAAGAATTAGTGCACAAACTTGGACTCAAGGGAGGGACCGCAGAGATTTCTAGCTTACTAGAAATCTTCATAGCTTACAGCACCATCATGCAGTTCCCTCAAATTAAAACTATCCTTTCCCCCCTCCTATATTTTCCTTGTCTTTCTTTCACTCTGTGTACACATTCACTCTCATCTCTTTTAATCTTCCATTTCATCTTTTTTCTTCTTCAGAGGGTAAATCTATCCAAAGAACTTAACATAAATGCTTGTCCTCTGGACCGAACCCTCCTCTACAGCTTTACATATCCCACAATAACAAATTATCTATTTCAGTATGTTTATCCTCTGCAGCTAGGATTTTCAAGTTTAGATAGCATTCTTAGGAGAAAAAAGTTACAGCATATATATATCCAGGCAATGACTCTCAGCTGCCAGAAAATTGCAGGCCAATGGGACATTGCTGTAACCTCTGATTCCAACTGGTCCATGTATTTCCCATGGCCGCACTTAAAGAGACTGAAAACTGTTCATTAAGTTTGTTGTGAAACCAAGTGTTTAATATCTGTAATTTTGAAGGATCAACAAGCAGTTAAATTGAGTGAAACTGGTTTTGAAGTAGTACAGTTTCAGAGAAACAGCAGCATCACATATCTTCAAAGAACTTACATTTTATCATTACACCATGAGTTTGAAACTTCTACTGTTTTGGGCTGATGAGGGTTTTTCATTTTTGTTGTTGATTTGTTTTTTAATGAAAGGCTTAATTCACTGTGCATGTTAAAAAACTGCTGTAAAAAAGCTGCAGTGTTCATGAGGAGAAACATTTGTTTAACAGGTTATCAACCACAGCCATATTATTTAAAATGGCTTGATGGCAACAGGGTTAATTTTGTTTGCTTTTGTACATCTCACTTGCATTTTCATGTTATTATAATGCAAGTATAAAACCATGTTGGGAACACATTTGTCTTCAGTACTGTTTTTTTGATCATTATTGTTTCTTCTACCTATTTTGGTATAAATTACCTGGTTCACTGACTATACTGGTTCACTGGCTTCACTAAATGAAGATTGCCTTCTTTTTTTCTTTTTCTTTTTCTTTTTTTTTTTTTTTTTTAACTGTGCATCTGCTACTATAGTGGTATCTCTCGCATCCTTGACAAGGTGTCAGGGCCTGAGGGCACCTCTAGATCTGAACTATCCTGGCCAGCTCACTTATGGCCTCCTCTGTGGCCCAGGGCTCCATGTCAGCCCCTGAGGACATCACTCCATGGCCCAGTGAGGCCATAGCAGGGCTGGTCTCCACAGTCCTGCCCTGCCCAGACATGGGTCTCATTGAGGTGAGCCCATGTCCCAGCTTGGCTTCAGCCCATCCACAGTGAGGTGCCAGCTGACCTCCTCCTGGCTGGGTCAGCAGAATGGCCTGAATATGTATTCAGTAACATATTTCACATAGAGAATGTTTCATTGGGATCACTGGGATCCCAAGAAGAAAAAAGAAAAAGGTCAACACCACAGATACTAATTTTGATTGCTAAACTGGAATCTGTATGGTGGCTACAGCCTAACTGCCCAGTAGCCCTCTCACAAGTGTAGCCCCACATGCAGTAGCACTAGGGACACCAGGTGCAAGCAACCGTTGCCATAGCCAAACGTGCTACTGCAAAATAAGACTTTGGACTCTTCAGCAAATAAATTTATCTTGTACACTACGCAATGGACTTGAGCATGCAGTGCATATAATACCTGTGTGAATAATTTGATAAAATAGGCAGCTGGCTACTGTTGGTCTCTGATATATTTTCTTCTCCCTGGGAGGGAGTAAATGGACTCAGCTGAGAGCTGACTCCCTGGCTCAGGAAGCTGGGAGAGAGGTGCCTTAGTGGCAGAGGCAGCTGCATCAGACAGCTGTTCTCTGTGTTCCCCAGGACTGCAAATGAATAGAATTCTTGGGATTTGGGGGTATGTGGATGCTGCTGAGTTATGACCTAGATGGTGAAAAGCAAAAAGGCATTTTGAACAGTCTTCTAAAGAAAAATTAAAAAGACGCTAATATGGATGAGAAGTATAGGTTTATTTGAAAATGAATTTTGGAAATGATCATCTTTTGGTAGCAATTTTTGGACAATAGTATAGTTTTCTATTATCTCAATCAGATTGTTTAAAAAAGTCTATTGAAATCTTGAGACTTCTTAATGGCCTTGTTCCTTAAAAACACTTATGTATTTGCCTTGAAGGCTGAAAGAACCCTCAAGAATGCTATCTAAAATAGACTGGAAGGAATACATCATTGCTAGCATGAGAAAAGACTACTCCATGCCATACTAGGTGCAATGAATACTTGCTCACTGTTAAGGAAAAAGGGTTTGAAGCTGGGGTGAATGAGTTGTACATCAAGCCTTGCTTACCTACTAAATACTATTTCATCAACTGTTACCTTCATAAAATAACTTTTACAAAGGAGGATTCTGAAACTTCTGGATGACATGACAAGAATGTATTGCAGGTATCTTTTGTTGTTGTTTGTTTTGTTTTTGCTTTAACATGTGGATAAAAACAATCTCTAGAAAAATTACAGTCAACTCTCTGAAGTTACAATTCTTCACGTGCTTTTCATGGGACAGGTCTAAATTCTGGAATTTAGTGTAGTAAAACAGTTTTAGCAGCAAGGTTGCATCCAAATTGCACAATGTAAAGAGGAGCAGAGGGAAAGCAATAATTTCATTGTCCCCAGTTACCACAAGAATGTTTAGAAAAAATACATCTTTGGCTTCTGTTCCTGTTCTTTTTTTTCTTTTTCTTTTTCTGTTGATCTGGAAAATTAAAGAACTAATAAAAAACAAATCTATATTTGCTTAAACCAGTGATGAACTCAAGATTTCTGCTTTCTAGACTGTTGTGGTTGGTTCATATGAGATAAGGTCAGACAAAGGATGTTCTAACAGAGTCTGTCATGTAGAGCAGAGGACAGCCGCAGAAGCTCTGAAAGGAATATAGAGCTGAGTAGTTGCATTACCCTATGTTTTATTAATCTTAAAGCAAAGAGAAAACATTCAAGAATTTTCTATGGCTGTGCTCTGGAAGTCTGCAGAATACAATTTCTTTTCAACAGTCTCTGCCCAGCATTTTGCTGCCAGCCTCAACACGATCCCATCTTAGTTGCAAACCACAAGAACTGTGATTAACTTGTGATATACTCCTCTGAGACAGTTTTTCCCAAAATAGTAAAGATCATTCCACATTATTTTTTTTCTAGCAGTCTCTTTGTTCTCCATTACCACACTGTATAATTGTATGATTGTATACTGGTAAAATAGAAACAATTTTCCCATGATCAGAATATCATTCTATAATGTAGTAGCTGCTAATAAATATGATAAAAATAGAACAGTGGCCAGAAACCAAAAATAGAAAAGCGCCAGAAAGAACTGGTCTCATCATTTAATCTTACCTCCTGTATAACGTCACATAGCCCCTAATTTGTCACACCAGAGTTCTAATTCTTGCATTGCAGACCCAAACTCAACAACTGAACAAATAGCTAACTTTTTTGATTTCCATTTTGAGAAAAAAGCAAGAGTATGGAAAATTACTTGAAATCAGCTGTTTTTCTTATTCTGTAAACAGCACATGGGCATGCAGTGTCCAGTACAGTATGTACAGAAATATGGAAGTGTTTTCTTGGCAACAACAAGAAAGTAAAGCAAGACATGTCCAAAGAAACATAAGCGGAAGGCTGGTTGCTGATGGGCAAGATAAGTCTCCCCACCGAACTAGCCTACTTTGTCATTCCAACTGTTCAAAACCTGACATTTTCCAAGATGTAATTAATATTCACTTTGAAGATGCTTTTAATGAGCTATGGATGCTAAGTTAGTCTCTAACAGCTTTCCAGTTGTAAGTAATGATTCATTCAGAGTGTAACAGATTCAGCTTTAGAATGTCCCATCTTACTGCCCAGTTTTGTTACGCTCTTGCCAGCAAAACTCAATGTCTGCAGTGGTCGACCAAGCCATGTGGCACTAGTACTGTGTAGTCTCTTGATATTAACCTGGCATCTAGCCCCCTTATTTCAATATTCTTCATTTCATGTTGCTATTAAGGTAGACTATTATTTCACTATTATATAAAGAACACAGAAGAACAGTTCAGTCCAGCCTTTAGTATGCATAGCTAAATGCTCTACTTCATGCATTTTCAAGAGTCAGGGAAAAAAAAAATAATAAAAATAAGACAATGAGGATTTGGTTCCATTTGTATCCCATATGTACAAATATGTTCAGTTTATGGCCCTGGAGAGAAACTTTCCAGCTTCCAGAAGTGCATACATAGCCTGGAATGTGAAAATCTTGTTGTTTTCTTTGCTTTATATTATCTTTGATAATAAAGATTTTACAGTCGCATAGCTGGCATTTTTACTGGTGACTCATGAGGAAGAATAGAATGCAATTTTCTTGTCCTTAACTCTCTTGGCTCTGATGCTGTAGTAAATAGAAAGCACTTATTGTCAGACAAGTATGTAGATATGACTCAGGCATAGAGAGGGCTATAGATCAGTTAAAAAAAAAAAAAAAAAAAAAGAAGAAAAAAAACTGTTCTGTGAACAGAACAACAAATGAAGCCTAGTTTGCTACAGGCTTCTTCCAGAACTCCTAGCACAATTCTTCTTTCCCTTTCCCCTGAATCTTCTTGTCTGTTTGGATGGGTCCATGTCAATTTTGTTTGAAATTGATTAACAAGTTCATTGACTTAAGAGAAGTGAAGAAGTGATGAGTGCACTGTCCCAGAGAAAGATTGAAAAACAGGTAGAATATGCCATTTATAACCCTCATTTCCTTAGAAAGGGAAGCTAGAATGCTTCATATTCAGAGGCTAACAGATTCAGCTTTAGAATGTCTCATTTTACTTCCCAATCTTGCTGTGCTCCTGCCTGCAAAATTGATGTCTGCAGTGGCTGACCAAGCCATGTGGCACTAGTACTTGCTAGAAAAATGGTTCATATTCTAGTTTCTGGGAGGGTCTTAAAGTCCCAGCCAATAGCCCAGTTCTGTTGCATTAAGTTGTGTTAGGGCATGGGGTAAGGGAAGCAATTGCTTCTGCATTGTTATATCCTTCATATTGTTAAGAAGCACATACAGCTTTCCTTAATATAAGTATTTGTTTTGTGGTTTCACCCTAAAAGATAGGCTCCAACGAAGTTACAGCTCTTAGCCTTGAAGCAAGAATCATTTCAGGAGTTCCTAAGGCATGTTTCATGTAGAAGGTCAGAACAGATGATTAAGTGATTCCATCCAGTTGTAAAATCTTTCAGATGAAAAACTGCCTATAATCATGTGAATAGCTTTCCTATTCCAACTAGTTCTTTGTAAAACAGCAACCATTCATTTGCTCTCAAATATGCATTATTAGTTATGAAGGTTGCATTTGTCAATGCAGTTTGCTTTTACCACTTCTAAACAGTACCACCAGTGTTTGCTATCTTCTGTTAGTGCAGAATCACATTAGCAAAGGGTAGATATCTACCACATATGGTAGATACTGTGAACTCATAAAAGTACTGTGATATCAGAGACTTGTCAAGGTGTGGTGAGCATGTTAAAAATCATTTTGGCCTGCAATTCACTTTAAGAACCTTAGTTAAGAGCACTGCATCCCTGCAATCATTGTTAAATGGATCTTTATACAAGACAGTCCTCACATTCCTTAAACATAGAGAAAAAATCATCCTACAATTTTCCTTCTTTAGTGTTTCTTCTCTTTCAGGTCAGCTGCCACTAATATCTCTGCAAATAAATCTTTTATGAACAAACACACCCATAGTCGTAGACACTATAGAGAGTATGTCATATCACACTTCATAGCTATTTTTTTCCCCTGTCCCAAAAGATTAAAACCTGCATATACACATTGAAAGTTGTAATGATTATCTGACATAAATTCTTAGGTCTGCTAACGGACTGGAAAACTTGATTGTTAGAATGTTTCAGTAATGCTGCTTCTGCTTCTATTCATATAAGTCCACATCCCATGGACTGTGGAGTGTCTGATGCAGCACTTGAACAGAATGAAAAATCCAGGCCCAAAATCTCCAATGCACAGCATACCTCTAGTATTCTGCATCTGTTTTACTTTGATTCCTGTTCCTGGCAGTTCTAAATCTTCATATCCCAAGAAATCTCTGAGTATTTCAGCTCTGCCCCAGCAGTTTCAAGAGAGGAAAAAGCAGTCTCAGACATCCACGTTTCCTGAGTGACCTGTAATTCTACGTGTTCTTGAACTTACTTGACATGTATGGACAGGATTGAGAGGTTTAATTCAAACTGCAACTGTGGACACTTTCTTTCAAGAAACTCCAAGTTTGAAATAATGGATTCTGCATTCAAACAAGTATCAGTATGAAGCACTACACTTTTTTATTGTTTTCATGTGGAACTCATCCCACTTCTGCACTGCCCCCCTATCCTAAATTGTAGAAGAAAATATTGCAAATAGTTTTTGCTACTATTAAACCTAGAGTTAGTTAAAGGGATACAAGATCAACACTGCACTTAAGTCACCTTTAATTTCTGCAGTGGATACTGTGATCACGATGGCAAGCACGTTGTTGTTAATGTGTCAGCTTTTTACTTTGGCATCTTCATGTAAATTCTGCAAGTTCTGTGACATTCTAGACAGCATGTAATTCCTCCAAATGTGAAATATTCAGAAATAAGTAATTTCAGGCTCAGCAACCTAAAAACATCAATAAGAATATCTCTGGAAATATTAATATTTAGACAAGAACAGTTGATCCTCATTGTCCTAGACTGCAGTATCTGTTGACACATCTTACAACACACTTCCTGCCTTGTGATTCCATACCAGGAATTTCTCTCATTATAAAAACAACTTCCAAATGTCTCAGTCCACTAAGCAAAGCATTAACTGTACTTCTGACATTGCCTTGTATTTCATTTTCTCCATGTATATTGGGTAATCTGTAGGAAATGTAGCCTGATGACTCCCTGCCATTTTGATTTTAAATTCTACAATATTGTGTTGACCCTGATCTTTCTGGTAAGGAAATAACATCTATGTTCTCTCTCTGTGCCGATTCTGTCCACTTCACACCATCCTCTGGGCTTGGCTGAGAATGGGGTCTAGGCAAAAGACTTGCCTGGAAACAAGCTATTAACATAAGATGTGTTTTACTAATGTACCCTAATTCAAACTGTAGAAGATCACATGGATGCTAGATAATTAATTTGGGGATTTAACAGATCAAAGGTCAAAATCACAACAAAATTAGCTGGTTTCTTTATATCACCACTTATGAGGCAGAAGGTGGGGGTTATGTATTGTGAGCACTCTCTAGTTAAACTGTTGTGCTAGCACAAAACATTACTGTATTAGGCTGTAGCCTGTAATCAATCCCAGCTGGAAGCTCATATCAACATTACTGTTCTTCTTGCCAGTTCCCTGTTAATCCTTTAAAAGGGTAGGTAAAAACAGGACTAGTGTCTTATATTACATAGGTTGATTTATGGAACCCAGCTATTCAAACATTTTATTCTACACAGTTTACAGGCCAAATAATTTTATTTCTGAAACGTTTAATTGGTTAATTTAGACCATACAAAACAAATGACAAAAGGCTCCAGCGGAAATTCCATCCCATAGTCTCATTTTGGGGTATTTTGTTCCCATTTGTAGTGTGGGGCCTCCCTCTATTCACTACAGCAGTGCTTTGTTGAGCTGAGGAGCAAGCTTTTATATACATATGGAATTTTTAAACATACTCTCATTGAGCCAGGTATTTCAAAATGTGTGTTTTTCCAGAACCCCCGACCTATTGGATAGCATGTGTATTCATGCTGCTTCTTTCCTTTTTGAGTGTTGATGCAGGATGGATAGATGGCTCAAATGCTATCATAATGAAACCAAAAAAAAAAAAAAAAAAAAAATCTATAAGAGGATGAAAACAGATTAATTGAAACTAGGGAAGGTTTCAATTCAAAAAAGTTGTGGGGTGTTTTTTTTATTATTATTATTTTTATTATTTTGTTTTTAGCTGGAGTTCATCTCTTTATATTACTTCCTATCACATAATCTTCAAAGTAGTCTGAGTCCTTGGAGCCCATTTGATTCATCAAGAAGCCTAATTAAGCCTCTCTGATTAAAAAGCTCTATTCTTCTGAGACCTATTGATGATCTCCAGCCCTTCTTAACAGAAGATGCTAGAACCATAGTGATACCACATATTTTTTTCCTCTCTGATTGAATTCCCAAAACATGATCTTGGTACACCTGAATGTACAGCTGTGGTCCTAGCTGGCAGAAAATGCACCTGCCTAGACTCAGAGAAGCTGAGTGAGCACATCAACCTACATTGTTTGCTTCTGTCCAGTTTTGTTCCTACACATTGATCCACAGCTTCAATATCACATATAGCCAGGAAACAGTCTTCTGGACTAAACAACAGTTTGTTCAGGTTTTGGCTTCCTCCTAGATATGCTGGAACAGTGTACAGTAGTGCTAAAAGACAGTGCTGATCTTACTAAATAAACTCTTCAGAAAAAAAACTAATACTACCTCAAATGGAGGCAAAACAAGAAAAAATCTACAAAAATCATTGAAGAGTATAAACATAAGAACTACTTCCAGTCTTAAGGTGGTTGCTTTGGAAAAACACTACAACAGACGGAGTGCAGTTTCAAGATGTGAGTTGTGCAACTAGGGAAATTACAGTTTGTGCCAAACTGCCATTATGCACAGTTGAGGGCAATGTTTATTTTATGCCTGCTACTTATTTCCAGTCTACAGTGAGCTGTGGTTCATACTGTTTCTGTGCTGTTTTATTTTGAATCTTTTTTCCTAGCAGAGATAAAACATTAAAACAGAATGATGTTTAAGGTAAAGTCTGAATTCCATAATGTAGATTTCAGTCCTATAGCCACCAGAGGAAACTGTCCCTTTATAGTCACAATAGATAGTCAAAGCCTTGTGGAAATGACTGAGAGTTTTTTATGATTCAAATCCATAGTGGATATCCTAGTGAAAAGGAAATTAATTATATTAGGGTCAAATGTGATACATTATTTTGTAACAAATCATCACAAATGTGATACCTATTATTTAGGCTGGATATTAAGAGAATTTACTAAAAGGGTTGTGCATCATTGGAACAGGCTGCCCAGGGAAGCAGTTGAGGGGACCTTATCCCTAGAGGTCTTCAAGAAACGTCTTGATTTAGAACTTAATAGCATGGGTTAGTGGTGGACTTTAGTACTAGGTTAAAGGTTCCACTTGATGATCTTAGAGGTATTTTCCAACTTGAATGATTCTGTGATTCTCTGATTATCTATTTCATTAACTGTTTTTTTTTTGTTTTTTTTTTTTTTTTTTTTAATCTATGTATTTTTGGAAACCACATTCTATTAGAATCTAGTGCCATTTTGGAAAAGAGTTTTCCTGACATAGACAATTAGAATAAAAATAATAATTTTAAAAAAAAAAATACTTTAAACCCATAGTCAGTACTACCTTGATTTTCAGCTCCTGAACTTTTAGATATCTCCTTGAAATTTGAACCCTTATTATAACTTTGACCTTCATCTTGCAAATAGTTTGTTATTCTAAATTTGTACCAATAGGTCTTGGGAGGTTGAAAATTTTATTCCATTTATAGAAAATTCTGTTGTTGGGGTTTCTTTAACTGGATTTAAATCATCTTGTCTAACATGACATTTCCTTTTCTGCTTCTCCATCATTTGCCATAAGGAAATTTTTGGATTAGATGTTAATATCTCAGTTGGTTTTTACCTTTATCAAACAACAACTCAGAGTTCTGAGCCACTTTTTGTGGATTAAGAAAACACTTATTACTGAAATTTCAGATTTATGAACACCAAAAACAAAATCATAGGAATAAGATACATTCCCCTTGGTGCAGAAGCAAAATGAAATGAAATGAAATGAAATGAAATGAAATGAAATGAAATAAAATAAAATAAATAGAAATAACATTAATTTTAACAGTTCATAATATACACTAATGCATGTGAAATTTACAGTGACCATGACTGCCATTTATTTTGTATTCACATGAGGCTCCCATATTTTAGTCAGAATTTCTTGGATAGGGATAGGTACACATGCACAAAGCATTGTTTCTGATGTGTTTGGGGTTTATCCAACATATTGGGCATTGCTTTATAGGGAGTCTGTATTTGTATTGTGTATCTAAATGCATTCCATATGCATCAGACAGGTCAGCTATACAGAGGTGTGCAACAATTCCAATGCACCTAGAATATGAAATTTTATCACACAGTCACTGTGTATCTGAATAGCAAACAAAGCATAGGCACCTTCTGGTCTTAGATGTCTTACAGTCCCTGCATGTCCAGTAGAGCTGCACTGAACACATGCTATGATTCACTGCCCAAGGATTTATAGTCATTGCACTGACTGGGATTTTGTACTATGCCAGGAATTCCCTAGTAAAATAGCCAAAATTCTCTGCCTGGATTAAAAAAAAAAAAAAAAAAAAAAAAAAAAAAGAGGTGGGAAAAGAGATGTTTAGAGAAATGCCATAAGTGTTGTAACACTTATGTGTACATTCTAATGTACAAGTAGTCCGTGTCATGAGAAAAAGCATGGAATTTCCTAAAAGCTTCACTTAACTGATTGGGACTGGTTTAAATCATTAAATGTGTTCAACTCAATGCTTTTATACACATTTTAAATTAGATAAATGGTGATTTGTTAACACTTGTTTAGGAAATACAAGCTTCATGGGCCCCGTAACTTTTTCTTCCTGGAAAATAGACTGGAGATTGTAGCAAATCTTTCTCTTGAACTCAAAGCTCCTACTGATTTAAACATAAACAACTGAAATTTCACCTTCCAAAACACCTTCATTTTTATTTTGTGAGTGCTGCAAAGGTTTGTCTGATAATAAATTTTGGCCCCTATATGTGGATGGGAAAATGGCTGAAAGTTCCACATAAGAAAAAAATCTAAAAAATGTTCTTAAAAGCTAAACACTTTCAAGATGTGATAGGCACTTGTATGTCAAAGTTTAGTCATTTTATGGGATTGTTCTGAATCCTGGATATGTTGCTTGTACAGTCTCCCAGAAGTATTGGAAAGAGTCTTTTTAAAAGCTGAAAGTTTTTGCATACAAAGAATTCTAAGTGCTTAATATAAAAACATGAAAGTATCCTTTGAACCATGAGCTCATAAGAAGAATAGATTGAGGCTGTTCACAATGCCCTCAGCTGAAAGTTCTTTTTCTGTGAGGTGTCCACATGTTTCATGGTACTCAAAAAGAAACTACTTTATTTTAAACAATGTATTTTTTCAAGAGAATTTATTTACCATACTTTAAGTTATCTGATCACGTGGCAGCTTCACAGTAAATATGTTTTCCTGAAGCCACAGACATTATTCGTTTAGCCACTAAAAAACACCAAAACCCCTCTATCTCAGAAATAATGTAAAGATTTTGAAGACCTAATTTTTCTGCAAGAGACAGAACTGAGTCCATTCAATTAATTTTAACAAATCAACCCAAGGACATTCAATGGACAAAAGCAGGTGCTTCAATTTGCATTTGCCAAAAATCATTCTTAAAACTCATAAGACTCATGAAACACTGGCTATGTTACTAGCCACGTCAGTATGAACAGTCTGATCTTGGCCAATTTTCCCAATGAAGTTTCATCAAAAGTGTTCCATGAAAAATTTCAGCTTCAGTGAAATAATATGTTAACAGTGTGGAAATAAAAAGGAGGAAAAATACTGTTTGACACCTTCTGTTGTTTTCTGGTCCTTGCATATTCAGCTAACATGTGGAATATTGGAATAGCTAGATACAAAAAAATGCTTGCAGTGAGTCCACTGGAGACCATTTTAACGAGAGGAATGCAAGCATTCAGATAAGATGAGATGTGAAACAGAGCACCTGGAAGGATGTCAGCAAATTTCACATTATCAACAGACTAAAAATGTCACATCGTCACACACAGAGAAAGAAACCTAATAATAACAATAATAACAACAATAATAATAATAATAAACTTTAGTATATTTTCTTATTGTCCTAGAGATTTTAAATTCATATCAAATGCATTTCTGCTATTTAATTTATTGGAAGAGTTCAACAACTGTGCTCTAAGTAATTGAACCAATACTTTCAGTTCTCTTGCAGTTTTGTTTTTTCATTCCATGGGTTCCCACAATGATAGCTCTGATTAGAGCTTTCTGTGGTATTGGTCACTGAAACATGCAGGAAATTAATACTGTTGAGAGAACTGTCCCTCTGTGCAGTTTGGTACACTGCATTAGTAACACATTCAGAAGTTACTAGATAGGGACTGACTAGCAGACAGGCATCCCTTTCATGCCTCCTCCCCTCCCACACACAAAATATCCTCTTTATTTTTGGAAACTGGAGTTAAATTCCTTAACTACACCTTGTCAGAGAAATGTTTTTTTCTTGGCTTTAATCCTGTTAAATTCCCTGTAAGTTTTCTGTTAGGCAGCTTTTAAGTTTTTTTTTTTGTTTTGTTTTGTTTTTTTATATATATATATATATATACATATATATATATATTTTCAAAGAAAACTGTGTATACATTTTAATTAGGTTTTATACAGTTCCTGAAGTTAAATAATGATGTTCCTGGTTTGCATTTTTAAGAGAGAGAGATTGGGAAGACAACATTTAGGACTGGCTGCATAAAGACAAGAGCCTCCATATAGGCTGAGACTCCATTGCAAATACCTATTGGCGTCAGTCTGTCTTGTGTTCCTCAGCATTCCTAGGAAACAGACCACTTAAATGTATACAGCTGTATCCAGGCAAGTGCTAGAGATATGCTAATATAATCCTACATGGTCACAGGCCACAGTGTATCACTGAAATAGTTCTCATTTCAACAGAGAAACTGTATTGGTTGCAGCTCTTATCTCCTGCCAGCTCATATTGAGACCGAGTCTGAGCACCATCAAGAAAGGGCAGTCTGCTCTGTGCTGTCGATGGAACTTCTGCTTCTTGTCTAAGTTTTTCATTAGAATACAAAATATTAGACTGAAAACTCCCACTGTTCGTGTGATAGTGTTGTGTTTCACGTACTGTAAAGAATTTGATCCACCATTTTTAATAGCATAAGAACTGTTCACTTGCAAATTATGCATGATATTTTGCACAGATGGAAGAAATTGATCCTTTTGGCCTCACGAAATGTTGAGTGGCCATGGATGTGTGACATGGTAACAACCAGTGGTTCTCTGAGGGGCATGACTTGCTAATGTCATTTGAAATTGCCTGATCCCTTATTGGAATTTCCAAAATGAAAGTATTCACCTCTTACATGCTATTTCCTAAATAGCAAAATACCTGTTTAAAATGAATTTTCTATATAAATACTACATAGACTTAAAATTCTGGCTGCTTCATGCACCAACTTTGCTAATGTTATTGTTACCCATGTTGCTATAAAAACATGATAGCATTCTGAAACACGCAATCCAAGCTGGGTTGTATGGAGTTCTTCCTATTGTCAGAATACGAGAGCAATTAAGCCTTGTGGAAGCACAAAGGAAGAAAGCAACCCACTGCTGCTGCCACTTGCCGGAAAACAGGCTTGTCATTTACTGTAGAAAACCAATGATTAGACTACAATAGCAGTAGCAGCTTAGTGATTTGCTTAATTTTTTTAGCAAGCAGAACTCAGCACCTGGACAATGAATTTTCCACCTAATCATCATTACAGAGAGAATGCTGAGTTTGACAGGGCAAAGATACCTCTACAAGGAATTACAGGTTTTCATCTTAAGAATTTGCAATGGGCGCTAATTTACTATTTAGGATATTCAGCGGCTGAGTTTCAAAGCACAAAGCTACGTCTTAAGTATTCATTTATTGCTTCGTAAATTAATCAGAAAATTGTTTTACACTAAAAAAAGACAAAGCACAATCACTTTTAAGACTCATGTGATGTGTTGCAGCCTTTTGAAAATTCTATGGTTTCATTTTCTCTTTGTAAAATTATATTCTATGCAGTTCTGTGTTTCATAGCTAAAATATTTAATTGCGCAAGTGGCAAGCTACCTCGAAGACTGAAAGACTCATTAGTCTGCCAAGATCTTTTTTATAAGTGATCTTTTTGAAGTGTAAAATATTCACCTCCACATTTGATTTCATGAGCACATTTCTATGTACCTGTATCATTACCATTTAATGATATAATCCTGAGAAACCTCCTCCTAATTGGTTCTTTTGTTACCAATTAGACAAAGGATTTCTTTTGTCTCAGGGCTCTTACATCAATGATCTGATGAAAATGGGCTGTTCATATGCATAATACTTGCCACCAGTTGCAATAACTAGTCTCATCTAGAATTGCATGCAGGCAGTCAGGTACCTGACACTGCAAATTACAGTTGCTGAGAAAAATGAGAATATATATATATACATATAAAATATATATACATATACATATACATATAGAATATATATATATACATACATATATTTGGCTCATCCAGTAACTGAGTAAACTGGATGTATTATACTAAGTAAAACATATGTTATGAGTTTTCAATTTATGATGAGCAAATAGCACAAAATCTCAGAGAAAATAGCTGGAACAATATCAAGAATACATTGCTTTGGATCTTATAAATTATTCCAAGATCCACCACTGATTTGTAAAAATCCATGACTGTTCATTTTAAACTTTTTCATATTAACATGCTATAGTGTTCATTATCATAAACTCCTCACTCACACTGGTTAATTAAGCCTTACTTTACTCTGGTGAAGCATGAAAATATTAATTTTAGTGATTTGGACTTCTCCAAGATCATTTAGCTAAACTGCTAGAGAAATAGCAGCAGCATGCTACTTGACTGCAGCCTTTCTCCATCAGGCACTTCAGGGCATTGCAAAGGACCAGGTTTTTGATCCTGACTCCAGACGTGATTGTCACACTACATAAGCTCCAACATGTTGCTGAAGAGCTCAAGATTCTCCGAGTATTTGCAGGTTGAATCTAAATTTCCTTGAGTTACTGGCTTGTCAGATATTAGAGTGCTCTGGTAAAGGCTCCCTTCTAACTGCAACATGTCTCATCTAGGGTTTTGTACAATAAGTTTGGGGATTATTAACATCAACCTAACATCATCTGAAAGCTTCCACCAACAAAAGGAGAGTCCTTCTCATGCTTCCTGAAGAACAGACTGCTCTTCACATCTCAAAGCTTTCCAGTCACTCTGTGACCTCAGAGGCCCTCGGCACTTGTAAAGTAATGCACCCATGAGGAATGGGCAGGCAGAGAACCAGTTCTGAAATATTTATATAAGGAGAAGTTGCTTAATGTCATTTTTGCACTAGGATCTCTCTGAACTATATCACTGCATATGATGTGGTTTTAATTGGAAATCCTTCAAAGTCCACCTTTCAGCTTTACCATTGTAAATTAAATGCCAGCATATTTAAGCAGCAATTAACCTAAATTAGGTCTCTCAGTTAAAGAAGTTTTTATCCATAGAACTTATTGTATTTGAAATACTTTTTTTTTTTTTTTTTTTTTTTTTACCAATACTGTAACATAGAAATGATTGCCAGAAAATAGTCTTTACCATTCCCATCCATCTCTTAATGTATTACATGTATTGTTCCCTATGATATGTTTTCAGGCACTTTGCCTTGTTTAGGAAGCTTATGCATTCACTGGAATAATTTTCAGGTTATTTTATTTCTGCACTACTATCTTAGTAATTTTGGAAAGGATCTTTGTAAAACAGTTGAATATTAAACTTGTTCCCTCAGAGGAGATTATTGCCCAGTCCACTATTATTTACCCTTCAGAACTGCATATTGGCACTTAATACTATTTTGTTCTTCCATGGTTTCCTTTATTACACTTTGACAAATATCCTTGTCATGTCTTTCTCTGTCACAGTTGGCTATTCTTGACATACTATTCCTTTACTTTTTAGTACTCATATTTGAGTTTTCTTCACTTTATTTTCATATTTTTCCATTTCTGTGATTAGTAAAATATATTTCAGCTGTATTTTCATAGAAACCCGAAAGTAGAAATTGCTGGTTTGGTATGTCTTGAGGTCTAAGGTTCTGGAGGGAGAACTGCTTTTTTGGTGTATGTTTTTGTACAGTGGGCTTATCATTGACATTTTGTATAGGAATTTGGCCATGACTTGTTATGCAAAGTTTTTATAAGAATTACTATTTTCTTTGTTGTTATTGCCTGGGATTTCTGTCCATTAAACTTTTGTTTGTTTCATAAACTATATTGAAAAAGATTTCATATCTTTTTAAGATCATAATTCCTAGATAACTCTTTTCATCGTCTGTGTGCTTTAATGTATATGCCTATTGAACTACACATCCTCCTTGTAGAAGTAAACATTTAGTTTGAACAGATATTCACAGAAGGCTGAAAGCTAACAAATATTTTCTTGCAAGTTTCATTAAAAATATCTGGGTAAAGGGAAAACAATATTATTGTTCCTAACTGAGAGAAGAAGGTTGCTCTGTAAAGCCAGAAAACACATGCAGAAGAGAGATGTTACAAAGACCTTCATTAAAAAAAAAAAAAAAAAAAAAAACAAAAATCTAAAAAAAAAAAAAGGAACTGGAAACAATTAAGATTATCATAAAGCAAATGATTTTATGAGCAGAAAATCAGTGAAACTGGGCTCCCATAGTGTGTAGAGGACACATTTTTTTGTGGGTTATAGTGCCTGAAGAGTTACTTCTACACACTTTGAAAGAGTTACATTTTCAAGTAGGTTTAGGAATTGAAGCAAATTGTATAAACATTGCAACAGCATGAATCACAGGAACAGTATTTTCTACCACCTCTGACAGAATAAGGCATTGCTTCGTTATCCTTACAGGCACATCAAATCCTTCTGCTTCTAATCTTCCAGAAGTGCTTGAAAAAATCTTTCACACTGATGTTTTCATTGGCATTCATCTTCAAAGTTTCAATTTCAGAACTGAAATATTTTCCTATTTATTTATTTATTTATTTTGCCTATTAGTCATATGACAAGGTCTCTGGTCCTTTCATTCTGCTGTTTCCAGAAATGTATTTAACTGTCATTATTTGCTATTTAACTGGTGTTGACATTTTTCCATGACCCTTCACACTGCTGAACTAAAATACAAGGCCTATTAGAATGCTTTTATTCTGAAATACTTTTTATTACCATTAAATCATGAATAAGTTTGCCTTCTCCAGGATACAGAACTCTCCACCTCAGGAGACTGTTGAGTCTTTAATTCAGGTCTTTATTGTCTCTGCTGGATAGCTGTTTTTCATGTTCAGAGACCTTTCTAAATCTTTACTGTAAGTTACCATTTACTTAGAATTCAGCACCTCAAGTGCTGATTCCCATGCTGCTGAATCTGTAATAACATGCTGGAGATCTCAAGGGTTGTACCATTTATATCAGAGTAAGGATTTTTCTAGCATAAAAGGCTCTTTCACCTAACCATACTCATGTTCACCTGTTTATTTCTGTATACATGAAACAAAAGATGGAGTTTAGTTAGCTATGCAAGGTGTGGCTTGTGTTTGAGTATTGTGGAAGTGAGGCACAAGATCACAGAAATACAGCTTTCTTGGAATAGAGTGGTGAAAGTCAGGTAAACATATTAAGACTACAAAGTTTAGCTTTTTAAAGAATACAGTGTTAGAAGTGGTACACAGGCACTTCAGTTCCCTTCTGAGGCAACCTAGCACATAACAAGCAGAAACATGGATGCTATTGCTCTTTTGTCCAGACAATGATGAATCTGATTTTCTTTAGTCACTAGAATGGACTGGACAGCAGAACAGTCTCTGTGGAGTTAAGGCATCACTGTGCCTTGCAGAAAAGTTAGAGGATAGTAAAATTTGAAATGTCATTGCCAGCCAATAGAGAAAATATCCCTTTAGTTTCTAAATTCTCTGATTATCCACTTAAAATTTTATATCAAATGTATTAGAGTACACAGACCATTATAATTATGTGTAATTCTGTAAGCAGATCAGAACAAAAATAATAATAATAAAAAAAAAAAGAAATGTAAATAGAAAGTAAAAAAAAAATGGATGAAATTAGTTTAATTACAGTGGAATTCCTACTGGATTATATTATGCTCAGCAATACTAAAAGTGTTCACCATGATTAATGTTATTAGAGTGTGTGCCAAATGAAATAATGATTGTTCTCCTTTCATAGGAAAAAAGTTTCCACTTACAGTGCAGTAAGATGAAACATTTCACTTTTGTCATATAAGTACATTACCATCTATAATTAAATGAATCAGAAGCAAAGGGTCTAAACTCTTTCTGAAGATGATTTCTCCCTGTTTAGCTTAATCTGTGTCCCTCTCTTTTCTTCTTTCTCAGCTTCTTTCTTTGCATAAGACCTCTCAGCCTTTTCTAAGGATACACACTTTTCCCTCTATATATGTGTTAATCTATAGCTACTTTGTGCTTAAGCCTCTGTTTGAAAACCTCTTCTTCTATTAGGTTTGTCTACTTTCTATTAAAAATAATAATAATAAAAAAGATACTGAATCATAACCAAGATCATAGCTAATATAACATTACATGTATATATAATGTTTCTGATGGCTTGGTTTTATGTATATTTCATATGTCTGTAGCTCAGTGAAAAGATAGATGGCTCGGTTACTTCAAATGAGTTCACCTCATCTAACTTCAACTACATCTGAGGCAGATTTCTTTTATAGTCAATAGGCACTTCTAGAATGTGATTCACTTCCTCCTAATATGGATGTCAAAACTTGGTATATAGCAAGAACGAAATCCTACACTGCTAATGTTCAATTGGACTCTTGCCACCATCTTCAGCAGGGCCAGAATATATCCCCAAATATGCTAAGAGCTTTGTCAGAGATATGTTCAAATTAACTTTCCAAACTCAACAAAGCACACCAAAATCTTAAGCCAAACCCAGCAGAAGATCCAAAATCAATATGACTTTTTCAATATGTTAACTTCTAAAGTAGAAAACTAATACATTTCAATTTACAACATAAAATGAAGTAACAGTGACATACTGAATAAATAACTAAACTATCATACAGTTGCATATTTTAATCAGGGACAGGATTTTGGATCACTTCTGTGGAAAAACTAGATACTAGTGAAAAACAAAGCTACTACCTAAAAACAAAAATAATTAATTCCAATCTAATTCTAAGCAATTTCATTAACAAGAATACATGTTAAAACAAGGACAGATGAAACAAACCTGTTTTTTTTTTTTTAAAAAAAAAAAAAAGATCTACTTGTGCATATCCATATTTTAAAAATTTTTGATCCTATAGAGAATTTAGAATTTGCTTTTGCAAATAAACAATACTATTTTTTTAACCATACAATTTATTTTTTTGAAAAAAAAATCACTTCCCCAACTTCCAATAACTCAGCCTAAGACACCTATTTCTAATAGTTAATATTGCTGAAGAAAAAAAAAAAAAATCTCAGTAGAAGAGCTAGAGGCTGGAAAAGTCATTTAGGTGCAATATTTTATTTATTTATTTATTTATTTATCTCATGCTAGCTTCTTCCTCATCAAATAATTAAGAAGAGATACCAGAACAATATGTGAAATGGTATTATTATAGTATTTTTTTATGTTCACATAATATCTTTGGACTACTTTTTGTGAAACCCTATTTAAAATATTAAAAAAAACACTTCCAAATAAACTGTTATCCACAAATTAGAATTAAAACCTGAAATATGGTATTTGAGGTTAAAAATGTTAATTTTCCAGTTTATTCATGCTTTACTTCCCACATAATCCCTATGCTTCTCAAGGCAGGATTACAACACACAGTTCGCTGTTTATGAAAATAGGTGACATACGAAGATATTGTATAGATGTGCCAACAACATGATTTACATATGTTGCAAGAATAATATTCATCTCTGTGTTTATGTCTTATATGGTTTAGACAAATGGGACAAAACAAATAGGAAGGCAATAGAGAAATGAAGAATCGGTCATTAAATGCCTGTGCAATAGGTATGGTATACTCCACCTAAGAAATCAGAAAAAGTTATAAAAACTAGCAAAAATAACATATTTACACAAATGGTGGAGAACAGTAATCAATTTGAAAGATCTTTCTTCAAAGTACCATCTTTATTTCATAAACATTAAAAGGAGTTAGGAAATCTGCCTACATGTTAGAAACTTGCTGAACAAGAGATACTCATTAAAAAAAAAAAAAATCAACATCATAAAGGACATTAAATCCCATTAACAAAGGGGGAAGGGGAAATATTCAACAACTGGCAAAAGTATAAAAACAAATTCAAATGAAAACCATAAGACCAACAACAATCTAGTGGAAAAAAAAAAAGATGGGACCACAAGTCTGCTAAATACTGATTCAACTAGCAGGCTATCAGTTGGTACTGAGTGATATATGAAATTCTAGAGGTTGCCAAAAAAACAAAAACCAAATCAGCATAATATTTAAACTATAAAGAGGCCCTGCTGACCCATTCCAGAATTTTCCTTATTTTTTAAATTATAGGTTGGCTCCTTCAACGTGCTTTGGCCAAGTTCTCAAGAAAAGGGATTTAAGTCTTTTTTTTTTTTTTTTTTTTTTTTTTTTGAATCATTATGTGTTTTCAGCTCATACTTCTCTCTCTAATGCCTAAGCAGGGACTCTATTTTCCATGTGTGATAGCAACATAAAGAAGACAAGTAATACAGTCACCTACCAGATACTTCGAACTATATTGTATGTGGAAAAGAACTATGCATCTGAACTGATTTGCAGTTTTAACTAGATTTGTGAAGCAGCACAAAGAAGCAGAGCTGGACCAGGGTGTCTGAACCTGAGAATGGAAATTGGAAGGATATTGATTAAAACTAGTAGATGTAATGTACACTTGGAGAAAGCATGATATTACAATATTTATTACAATATGTAATAATTATCAGCTGAATACAATCATCAGGGTTTGCTTGCTTGCTTGTTTGTTTGTTTCCTAGTGGATGTGTAGAACAGCTCTCAAAGACTAGAAAATGCTCTTTAAAAGACTGAGTTTTCATGATTACACCTGTTTTATAATCTCTTTCAGTTAGACTGAGAAGGAGAAGGATCAAAAGTCTGTGATGTGGCAATTTCTGTGGTATTCGTGGTTGCCATACATTGAAATTCTAGAAATGGCAGAAAACAGTTTGAACTCTCAAGATTTATTTTCCAATTTCTAGACTTCCCAGACTAGCTAACTGTGTCATGGACAAGTCCAAATTATGCCTCAGTTCTGGACATCTGCAAACCACAGATCAAAATCAGTACCCAGTTCTGTGCTTTTGTAGTTTGGATGAATTATCTGAATCAAACATCCAAGGCGTCAACAACAGAGAAAATCAATCAGAACCATATGCCCTTTTAAAACACTTCTTCCAGGTGTTTAGGGGAATAGAGGAATGTTTCCTTCCATAAACCCTTTAGGACTTCTGATCCACCCCAAAAAGCAGCAAGAAGGAACAAGCTGGAAATAGCAGTGGAAGCTGTATTCACTATCCACTTACGAAACTGTATTTTAGGAGCGTCCTGCCTTTCACTACCAAGAGAAAACTACTATCTGTCCTTCCTGTGTGCAGAGGGATGTCATAGTTCTATCCCACTGTTTTTGAAAAAAAATAGACTGAAGATATGAATATAGAACCTCAAAATGTATCTGCTTATACAAGGAAAGGAAAGGAAAGGAAAGGAAAGGAAAGGAAAGGAAAGGAAAGGAAAGGAAAGGAAAGGAAAGGAAAGGAAAGGAAAGGAAAGGAAAGGAAAGGAAAGGAAAGGT
>CM021733.1:102275870-102288103 GCA_011075105.1 Heteronetta atricapilla
ACCCTAACAGTCCCCACTAAACCATATTGCTAAGCTCTACATCTAAACGTCTTTTAAAGACTTCCAGGGATGGTGACTCCACCACTTCCCTGGGCAGCCCATTCCAATGTCTAACAACCCTTTCGGTAAAGAAGTTCTTCCTAACATCCAACCTAAAACTCCCCTGGTGCAACTTAAGCCCATTCCCCCTCGTCCTGTCACCAGGCACGTGGGAGAACAGACCAACCCCCACCTCGCTACAGCCTCCCTTGAGGTACCTGTAGAGAGCAATAAGGTCACCCCTGAGCCTCCTTTTCTCTAGGCTGAACAAGCCCAGCTCCCTCAGCCACTCCTCATAGGACATAACATGTTAAATCTTTAACATAATTCCTGTAAAATGAAGTAAGTTGTCTGGATTCTTTGGCAGGATGCAATTTGTTTAACTCACCCTGTAATCTGTGCTGGTACTGTTAAAATGAAATTCCATCTCACAGGGCCAAATGCTTAAAATTCAAAAGTAAAGTTATGCTACAGTAATGGAGCATGTCTAGTCCAGAATGCACTTAATTGTTTTACAAATATTTCTACACATTGTTGAAACCATATGCTATAAAAGATGATCCATTCTTATCAAAGGATTTTAAATACAAGTTATTGCTTAAAATAATATTTTTTTCCTTTGGATGATGTTATATAGCATAGATGATATGAAGTATATGGATAAATGAACTAGTTCTTCAGTTGTTCCATATTGAACTCCTTTTTTAGAAATGAAGGTTCAAACAGAACTACATCTATTTATGTCAACTGAAGATTTTTCTTTGTATCTTAACTAAGTGAGCATCAAATATGTTTTGTTAAAAAGTATTTGTAACACACATAATTGGTTTGTCTATACCTGAAAAAGGTCAATCTGCTAATCCTACTGTTCAGGTTACAGACCATGGGTTAAGAAAGGTAGATTTATTATTGCTGAAGGAAAAGCTTTATGCCTTGATTTCCATAAGTGCATAGCAAAGATGTACTCAGGGTATAGTGGTTGATTTGCACTGTTGATTCATAGTAACTCCTGTTGCTATCAGATACTTCAGTGTAGTAAAGCTAATCTGTGGTCTCAGCACTATGGTATCATCTCATCAGTGATACAGCTCAGTTGTTTCTCATTTTTTGCCAGTTCCAAAATTTCCACATGACCTTGATTTGTCTTTTCCAAGTGCTTTAAGATCCCTGGATGAAAGGTTCTGTGCAAGAGTTAGGTGGCATTACCATCTCTCTTCTGCCAAGCTACCTATAAGTCTTAGTTCAAAAGAGGCTTTATCAGCCTGTTCACTCTCCTCTTTGTAATAAACTTCATCCTGATAACATTATTAAGCAAATATTATGAACTGGCTTTCATCAGACCTTTGAACTAGATCCTGAATGTAATAATAACTGATCTGTAACCTTGTGCCCACTACAGCTGGAGAAACACTGTATGGGAAAGATGCGTAGGTATGGAGTTTGGATGATGAAGGTCTACACCATTATCTCTAGCAACGAATTGCTTTGTTTTCCTTGACTGTAGAAGGGCTTTCTGGGAACAGGTGGCTTTGTGAAATGCTTGTGCTATACATTGGATGCTATTCAGAAAATAGAGAAAAGCTGAGGAAAAAAAAAAAAAGAAAAAAAAAATAAAAAGTAGCTGGTGTTTCTCTTCAGTTTCTTCCAATAAGGTGCAACAGTGCATACTCACCCTTAGTGAGCAGGGGATTAATGGCAATTTATGGGTAGATCCATCACATAAAACTAGAGATCAGTTTAACTCTGGTGTAAATGACAAAAAAGCAGCTCACTTTAGTGAAGTTTTAACTCTTCAGAATCAGTGATGCATATTCTCCTTGTATCCTGAAGCTGATCTGCTGCTCCAGTTCTTTGTTCCATCTGCACTGTTTACTTTGTAAAGATTAGTATGTGTTCCTTTTCCCCTTTTTCATTGCCTCTCATAATGCACTGGCTTCCTGTTGACTAGGCTTCTTTTTACCACCTTCTTTCTGTACATGATAAAAGTAACCTTGCTATTTGCATCATGTAAAAGTCTTGATTATTACCAGAAATCCCCCTTACTGGACCAACACTAGACTGCTTGTCTTCCAGCAAACATTTGAAACTTTATTTGGTTATTCTTTAACTTATTAGAAACACCTGTTATAAAATGTTTAAAGCTATTTTTGTAATATTCCACCATCTTCAGAAAATTAGGCACATTATATATCCAAAAAAAACCAACTGTTAAAACATTCACTTTCTCTAGCGTCTTGTTATAAACACTGAGCCAGAGAGGAATAAAGAGTGTGGGTGAGAGTGTTTTTCTGGGATGAAAGAAGGAGATTGAGATCTTAGCTCCAGAAATACTGGATGGGCATCCCAGCTCATAGTTCAGGCTACCCAAAGTCGATTGTCTTCTGAAAGTGTCTCTTCTCTTCACCAACTGCTAGTGTTGGACTAGAGCTTGTTGGATTCCTCCTTTAGTTGCCTCAGTTAAATATATTTATTAACGTATTTTCAAGTATGTGAATATTTCAGTGGCAACCTCAGGGTTATATATGTATATTATACATATCCTGTAAGTGACCTGAGGACTTCATCCCCAGGCAGCCAAACTGAAGAGCTTGTGGGTATGTTGGTGGATCGCTTCCTTCTGGCTTATGTGTCTTGACTGCCATCTTATGGAAAGAAAAAGGTGTGAGCCCAAGGGACAGCCCAAGGGCCCACAGGCTCCCTTGTATCACTCCTTCAGTCAGAAGGAAACTAGAAGCAGCTGGAAGTTGAGCAACATGCACAGTGAAAAATATCACTATATTTATACACATATATCCACTATGGAAGATCAACATTACAAAAAAAAAAAAAAAAAAAAAAAAAGGCAGTGGATGTTCTAAGAGTGTCTACAAGAAGCTGATTAAGACTTGAAAAAAAAAAAAAATATATATATATATATATTTCAGTGTGGATTTTATAAAAAATTTATATGTTTAGTAGAACAAATAAAAGTCCCTGTAAATTCATCAACTACACAGAGATCTGCTGTCCTCATGATCTAAGTCCTGGTGGTTTACAATAAATTGATTTTTTTTACCCTGGACATTTAAATATATACAAGTTATTTGTAGCAAAAACAAACAAACAACAACAACAACAAACTCCTGACTCTCTATTGCGTTTATATAGCTTTGAAACCAGATCCATTGATAACACGAAGACAAAAGGATTTATTAAGTTAACAAATCCACCTCACTTGAAATAGAAAATAGAAGATTCGTTATCTCATTGATTTTTACTCCTTCATTCCTCCCAGATTTCACAGTCTTCAACACTGTGAAACACTTACCTGAAACCCCTATAAGATAGAAAATGAAATGGCTGACAGAAGAAATGGGAATTTTATGCATTAATTGGCTTATCATAAATGATCACTCCTTTAACACCAAAATCTTAAATTTGTTGTTTAAAATAAAAGGATCTGACTGTCTCATGCTTAGCTCTTTGAAGAGTCATTTGCACTGATGAAAAACAGGTGCCATATATTACCATATCAATACAGTGGCATTTTTCATTTACTTTATCCAAAGGTGAAAGTGCAAAGCACTGAAAAATGATGCCCTACATTGTAATGTAACTGAAACAACTTTTCATTGTGGAAAGTACTGTTGGTTTGCAAAGGTCACGTTTACAGTTAAGTTAAAGAGAAAATTATAGACAATCATATCTGTATCAGTTATTTTTGGGGGGGTGAGGGCTGCTCATGGTGTGTTCTCAGTGACTTTAATAAACACCTCTCAGTTCTGGGTGAGAGGATGTGGTTTCCATCAGAAACCTTTAGAAGATAATCAACAAGAGTAGAAAAATACACCTACGCACTCACAGGTGCATTCAGATCCTCCAACCAATGGTGAATAGGTAGCCCAAATGTATTAGTGTTCTTCCTTTTCTATCACCACATGAACTAAGTTTAACCAGATATTTGGGCTATGTTTTCTTTTGTTTTTTATTTTTAACTGAGAGAATGCACAATGATGAAGACATATGTAGATGTAAAAGACCATTGGCTAGACCAGGGGTTGTTTACTCCTCACTTTCCAGTTATCATGTACCTTAAATTACCCTTACGTAAACATACAATAGTGCATAGCTTAGGTATGGATTTCAGGTAGCTTCACACCAGTTTTATTTCAAAATGAAGATGTGTATATATGTATAGATTCTCCTGAATACCATCTAAAAACCTTCCAGGCTTCTCATCTTTGGCAAAGGTAGTATAATATTTACAATCATATCCTAATCTTTAGGTCAAATAGTCTTTATTTCTAGATGGTAAATTTGATATTAGTGTCATCCACTCACTTAGTTTTGACTTTGTGTCAAGGCTGGGAGGTCTGAGAAAACAGAAAAAGTAAATAAACTCTTTTCTTTCAATATAAGGCAGTTAAGGTATGGACATTAATGAAGCCAGGATTTCTCCTTTGATACCTTAGATAATATTTCTAGCTTGTGAATAGCATGGAGGGTGGGATAGGTGGACCACACAGAAGAAGTCCTTGAGCCACAAATTTTTGAAGGCTGAGAGAGTGTTCAGAGAAAGGAAAAAAAGACTGATATTTTGTTCTTGTGCTTTTTCCTAAGCATCCACTTTTGAAGTCTGTAGGTTGGGATAGCAAGACTCAGTGTGACTGAGTATATATATACTTATGTTATATTTTGTGATGCTCTAAATCAGCAGGAACTGTTAATTTTAACACTAACTAATGTTACCTTGAGAAAAGCCGTAGTGTGCAGCAGACTAAATTCCTATTATAAGTTTTTTAATTGTGGTTGTTGGTTTTTTTGGCTGTTATTGCATTGTGGTTGTGTTGTTGTTGTTTTTTCCTCATTCTATATAAAAATCTATGTTTTTCAGGGTAAGTATATGTCTGCTTCCCATCTCAGTTGAAAATCTGACATTTCATAACAAAAAGATAGCAAGAAAAACAAAAAAAGAAAGAAAAAAAATGGAGATCAGTATCATGATGGCTTTTCAAGGAGAAATACTTTCATTTCTGTAACTTGTAATCAAATAATCATACCCTTTTTGCAGCCCCAGCCATCTCGGTGCAAGTGGCTTACTAGCCAGTTCCTATGGATTTGTTTCTAAAAAAGTAACACATTGTTTGGCTTAATTCAGGGTAGATGAGAGAAAACTTTGATTTTCTTTAATAATTTTTTAGCAGCTCCATGGCTAAAATAACTACAAACCTTTCATACACTAAAAAAAGCCATGTACAGGGCTGCAAAAATCTGTCAGTGCATTTGCAGGAGGAACAAACAGAATCTAATGTAAGTATAATGGAATTTGGAGTGACACCCAGGCTGCGAGCAGCCTTATGTTGTCATGCCTGGTGTGCAGAATATCAAAAACTCTTAAGAACTCAGGCTTGCTTTTCATCAGGATGTTTCTCTTTATGCTCTTCTGTGAGCAAAGCATGAACCACCAATGTCAAAAAGGACATTTGTTCTTCAAGCATGGCTCTGCCTCTATTTTGTACTTGCATAGGTCCACTGAATCTCTCCTCCAAATGCAACACATGAGAAGATGAGAACATTCATTAGTATTTAATGTCCTAAACAAGAAGAATCTTTATGGTGAATTTTACATAAAGGCAGAGTGGGTAACAGTTTTATCCTAGAAACCTCACAATATAGGAAGATGAAAACAGAGCAAAAAAAGTGATTTTCATTGTGTAGATCAACAGGAGACTATGAACAGAATATGTTTCCAATCCTCTAATGCAGCCCAGGAGGCACTGACTTTGTAGTTTCTATTAAACTTATTTTGCAGGCAAATCAGCTCCTAACAACTTCCTTTGCAAATAATAATTTTCCTGTAATGAAATTGTAATAAACTGACATTATGTATGAAAGGCCCCCTCACTGCTTCTGATACAGATGCAGTTTATGGATGAACCTGTTTTACAACACTGAGAAATACCAGGACGGGATGGGGGGGGGGGGGGGGGCGTGAAAGGGCAGGGGGGATAAATAAATAAATAAAAATCACTAGTTTAAAAGTCTTGTTTTGTGTTCAAATACAGATATCATTCAATTAAAATTTTACATTAAACTAAAATAATTTATAGATTTTAACATCCAGCCAGGTGAAAGTATGGCTCTCTTGGTTGAATTTGTATTTGTATTGGTTGGTTTGTTTGCAGTGAATGTTGAACTGGATGAAATGTGCCTGTTTCTGAGAGAACGTCTCGATGTCTCGCTGCATTTTTAGGAAATACGTATTCTGGAAGAATGTCTTCCATCCAAATCTTAACCTATGGGTTTTTGTGGGTTCTTTTAAAAATGTTTTACCATGGAATTACTATTTAGAAATGGGCAGATTTGTGGGCTGGAGTTAACTTCATTCTTCTAGCTTTTGAATTTTTCTGAGGATATTTTGATTTTAATTTAAAAACTGTAACTATGGGCATTTTCAAAGCAGTGAAATGCTGTGCTGTTTAGTTATGAGGAACTACATGTAAATAGCCCACAATTATCCTTATTAAGCTAGGGGAAATAAATTAATCTCTCTGCAAAAATGCAGGAAGTCAACCCACGAACAAAGCAGCCATGTTTGAAGGAGGCAGGTCAAATGATACTAATATTTTCTGCTAGATTTTCATAGATGACTGTCTTTATCCTAAATGTACAAAGGAAAAGTCAAAAATATCTGTTAAACTGTGTGGATTATCAGCGCTTAGAATTAAGAATTTGGTTGCCAGAGTTCAGCCACCAATTAAGGAAGATAAATAGAACCATCTACATAATAACAAGTGTATAGGGACAAAGATGATATAAAAGAGTGGATGTTGGCCACGCTTCGTAGTGCAGGCTATAAAAGGCTACAGTATGATCTGAAAAGAAGTTGGATCTCCTATCCTTGCTGTTTTTCTCTGAGCTTCATCTTTTACTGTTCTGATTCTCATTGACACATTAGCTGCTGCATCAATACATCACATGCACACAGCTAAGTCAGTCTTGAATTAGATGAGCCATGGAAAACCATAGAACCTGCCAACAGTGAAGAGATTTAGCCAAATATTTCTAAGTAAAGCTTGAGTATGTTCAAACTGCCAAAGAGCAGCATTTGCAAAGACAGCGGGGAGGTAGACGGACCCATTCTGCACTGATCTAATCATCTGATCTTAAACCTTTGCTTGTCTGACACTTCTTTCTCATAATACCATAGAAGAAAGATTACAGGAATGAGTTATGTTGAAAAAACAAAGTCTTTAATGGCTAAAGAAACTAAAATGAAAGAAGGCCTTAGAGGCAAGTTTTGTATTTCTACTGATTACAGAACAGGCAGCAGTATTTTATCAGGTCTAAACAAACCAGAAAAAGTAATTGTTTTTCTTTTTTGCTTTTGTTTTATAACACGCAACTTTTTTTGATCAACCACAAAGAAGTTTTCTAGCATCTATGAAGCTCAGCTAGTAAGCACAATTTATAAAACAATGAATGACTAACCCCTGTAACCATTTTAATGACCCTAAAATAAAGTGCTTAGAGCAACATCTGTCTCAGCAGCTGGGTTCTCTGCATGAGTGGGCAGAGCGACACATTGGGACAAATTCTGTTCTCCCTTTTGACAGAAACAATTGCAGCAGATCATTTTTATCGTAATCAATTTAGGTACAGTTTCTTGGAAACCATCTGTGTAGTGTTCATAGATTGTGCTTAAGAATTTAAATGTGTGTATTTTTGGTTGCTTGATGTAGCATCTGCTAATGACCACATAAGTTCCACTTTTTATGCATAAAGCTGTTTCCTTGTAAAGGGATTAGTAGAATGACTACTTGATTTTATCCTTTTAACTACCCAATAAGCTGTCGCAGCTTGAATGACATCCGCCACAGAGTGTAAGTTACAGAATTAATTGCATTTTTGAGCTGGAGTTGAAACCATAAGGATAACAAAGCATTAGCAAAACATTTTATTACATTTCTCTCTCAAGTTAGTAATTTAAAATTAATACAGGTTTTGTCTGAGCATTTTAAACTGAAGAGGAAAAAATGCCTTTTTAGATAACAGATAGTTTTTCAATTCTTTACTGGTGTTCATGTTGTCCTTTATAAGCTTTATTATTATTATTATTATTAATTTAGTAACATTCTGAACAAGTGGAAGAGTGAAAGAGTGAAAACATATTTTATTTCCCAGAGCTAAGTGAGAACAGTATGAAAAGACAATGATTTGGAAAATTCTGGGAGTGTACTGGGAAGGACGTGCTTTTTCAAAGGAAAATGATTGTCTGTCCCACCTTTTGTAAAATGTCAAACTTTTAAAAAGAATAACAGTGAAACTCAGGTCTGATTCTTCTTCTACTTTCACACAAAATGTAATACCTTATTATGCCATTATTATTGATGATGATTTCATATACCTGTAGCACATTGGATCCACACACCAACCCTTCACTGTGTGGATGGATGCACAAGTGGACCCTGTAACTGCACATGGGAGACTGGGCTTCAAAGAACTCTTGCTTAGAGAAGAATTAGTTAAGAGAAGCTCAGGGGAATTAAACAAAACACTTTAGAAGATAGATATTTAAAATTTCCTTGCTTCAAAGACATTTTGTTGATGGGGTTCTGGGATGCTCATTTCCAAACTGGTCCATACAGGGCCCTTCTCAAAAGAATTAAAGGACAAACATTTTCTCTCAAGGACTGATGAAAAAAAATCCTAATAGTTCTATAGAAATTTCCAACAGACTGATGAGTTCAAAGCTCAAGAAGTGATGTATATGTGTGTGTTTGTGAGACATATATTAGCCATTTTATGCTCAAAGTCCAAAGTGTAAAATACCAGTTAATTTACCCTGTTTTGAAAAATGGACAAAATCCCTGAGAAGTATACAGAAGTTTCATGAGAATACATTTACCACTGCTTGTGAAAATTCATTGGATACAATTCAGCTGTGAACAACAAAGAAAAGGTTGCAAAGTATTGTTATGCTTTCAAAAGTAGCTAAGAATCAGAAAGCAGGAGAGGCATGATAATAAATCACTAGCAACAGAAGGTTTTAAGGCCGCATCAGAGATTCAGGAATGATTTAATGTATTTATTAATTATCCAGAAATGGGGTCAAGAAGTGAGATGCTAAAATTTACAGATAACATGAATTTATTTAGATTTTATTGAAATCCAGAGGGACAGTAAAGAATTTCAGAAAGGATAAGCCATTCTAAAATAATACAGTGGCAGATTAGCACACTTGATTAAATTTGAAGGCAGCCAATTGAAAATGCATAAAAGGGGCGGGGAGGGGGGAGCAGACAATGTGCAATTAAACTTCATAAATCACTGACAATAGATACCACCAAGGCCAAAAGTTTAGCACAAATCCATGGGGAACTGGGCATTTATATGAATGCTGAGAATACTCCATGTTACGATAGTGAAAGCTAAAAATAGACGATGGAAAGGAATGTAAAACCTCATGATAATTGTTTTAAGCCAACTTCCAACTATTAGGAATAGAAAGAAGAGAGAATTTCTTAAATGAATGGGTGACCACATGCTGATGACTGTGAGACCTGTTGTGCTGTAGTCCAAATGCAGGGCTAGACACCTATGAAGAGAGAACGCTACCAGAAGCCTGATCCAGCTTGTGTACCCCTGAATCACAGCTCTCTGTGCTGCAGAACAAACCTTCTTCCCCAGGATCTGGATATACTAACTGTATTCCTTGAGAGTTCCTAGACAAACTGGCTTTGCAATCAAACTTTTCAGCTCTTAGGAAGCTCATCGAGTGGGGGGTGCGTTGTATGTTTTACAGGAGGATGATTAAGGTGGTGAGTCCTCAGATGAGGGAGGATCTTCATGGAATTAAGACCCAGGCCAAACATTCAAGAATAGCCATGAATGACCTGATGAAGACTATAGATGAACCTCCTTCCAGAGCTGAACAAGACACTTCAGAGTGAACATTTTGCTAATTAGAAATGGTTGTGTTATCAGAAGGGCCATCTAGTCTGAGCTCCTAATAAGCCCACCTTCTATGTCCAGTTTTATTGTCTAGGTGAGTATGCATGAGTCTTTCTCTAAGGGTGCTATTATTGTTTTAATCATTCTTTTTGATTCTTTTTTTAAAAAATTTTCAACATAAAGAGAAAATGCAGATAGAATGTTAACTGTTAGAAGCACAGCAGACTGATGGTATGGACAAGCAATAACGTTACTGAGAAGTAAAGCGTAGTCTGTGAGAATTGCCTGTATACAAGGAAGCTTATTTTACTCTTCAATAAAAGCTGGGTGACCTACCTTGCCTTTACTCTGTGGTAAGACCATGCACAGAAGTATCCACTGAAGCAACCCTTGAATCTGACAAGCTTTAAAATCATGCCATAGTTTAGCTTGCTGTAACTTTTCTTATGACCAAGTGCCCTAACTCTGTCCAGAAGTGACTGAAAAACTTTTTGTAACTGTGATCTGTATTGTGGAAACAAATTCAAACTCCTATCAGATTTCTGAGGTAGCACAGGATATGAATTTGATATACTCCTTATCTGAGCTGCTTTATTCATCTCTGCTGCATAATTATTGTCCTTTGTGCAAGGAACACAAGGCTATCATGCAAAATATTCCCCTGATAAAAGATATAAAATGGTAACCAGCTGCAGAAATGTCTCAGAAGCATCTTCAGTGGGTAAATGGCTAGGCCAAATGCAACTATCATTTTAAACATTGCCTCCTATACATGCTGAATGCAGGTAAACACACTGAAGTACAGAACCTTTTACGATAGTCCACCCTTGAATTTCTCCACTGCAAATTAGAAGGAGATTTTTTTATTTTATTTTTTTTCCATTCAGCCGTACAGCCCTGAAAGATTTCATTACAACCTGTTATCATTAGCTGGTATTTCCAGTGTATTCAAAATACCAAAGAGTGCATGTTAGTACTGCAAAGCACTTTCTTCTATTCCTTGCAAGCGTATCAGTCTATTGCTCAAAAAACAAGGAATTGTGCCAAAAAACACACATTAAAAGATGGGTGCACAGCACTGGTAGGTACAGGACATCATCTGAAGTCAGACAAAGCAATAGAGTACTCAAGAAGATAAATGTTTTGTTTTAATAATAATAGCTGTATGCACAGATTAGAAACCTAGTTTGGCATGAATCAACAGTAATGCTTAAACCATTCTCATGATCTCTCATTTGCTTTTCCGTATGAACAGTACCTTGGAAACAGTGAATAATGACCTGTGTTTTATACTTTAATGCACATTTTATTAGTGTTTATCCAAACAAAGGTAATTTTAGCTAGATCATCTGCACAATCTTTTGATGAATCCAGTAAAACTTTTGTTTTCTAATGTTTTTAAGAGATAATTTTGCAGTTCACAGTGTTTTGCTTTATTCTATGCTACATGTATTACAAAGTGTTATGAGGAATGGGTTATTACAATCAAGTTTCCGTGTCTTTCCCAGTAATGTGGATGATTTCTTCCAGGAGAAAAATTAACAAAGACAGTATGGCTTGAGCTTCTCAGTCTTTTCCCTCTTTCATTCCTTCAGCCACAGTCCCTATGTTTTTCTGTCACAGACAGAGATGATTTAGTCCACTCTCCTCAGCATTTGATACCTTGTGTCCTCACATTTCCATTTCTATGGCCCTGTCTGATCGTGTTTTCCAAATTCCAGTGTGGCTACGCTCATCCTTCACTAACTTACCATAGCCTCTTTTTCCCTTTATCTTATAGTTCTTTCTTTTAGCAATAAAAATAAGCTTCAAGTTTCTTCTTGTTTAATAAATTTTAATGCATATAAAAATAAATTTTAAAAACTGTCAAGTGAACTCCCCTGCTTCTCCAAATGTTATTCTTTATGCCTCCTTTCAATTTAAAAATACTGAATATATTCTCATCATTAAGTGTGAAGAGTTCTTTCATTTTCATCTCTCTTTCTCCCCTTTCCCTCTCCTCACTTCTTAGGCTTTACTGGATCTGCTCTTAACAATGTTTCTAGTACTTTTGACATTTTAGTTAGACTTATAGTTTCCCTCTTTTTAGAAACTATAAGTTTTTACTCTTCCTGTGTTTTTTGTTTGTTTGTTTTGCTTTGTTTTGTTTTCCTTTAGATCATCCCAGTGCAGTCACCTTCAGCCTCCTTTAGAGTCCAACAAGTCATTAGAAAACCTGTCCTGTCCTGTCCTGTCCTGTCCTGTCCTCTCCTCTCCTCTCC
>CM021733.1:102297274-102339629 GCA_011075105.1 Heteronetta atricapilla
TGTAAAAAAAAAAAAAAAAAAAAAAAAAAAAAAAAAAGTTGTTCTCTATTTCCCATGAACAAGTGATGTTCAGCCACGTTCTGGGAAGCAGGGCCTCAAAACGCGTACCGGTTGTTCAGGAGGACTGCACTACCCCATGAGAGCCCCCCTTTTATTACTGAATGTGACATCAGGTGTTATGGAATATCCCTTTGGTTGGTATAGGTCAGCTGCCCTGGTGATGTCCCCTCCCCATCAATTTCCTACCCCCAGTCTGCTGGCTCTTGGGGGTTTGGAGGGAATCCTGATGCTGTGCCAGCACTATGCAGCAATAGACACAACACTGGAGTGATACCAGTGCTGTTCCAGCTATGAGCGCAAAGCACAGCACTGTGTGGGCTTCTGCAGGGAAACGTGACTCCATCCCAGACAGACCCAACACACACTGTAACACAGAAATTTTGAGGGGGTCTTCTTAAAGCTGGATCAGATAAGAGATGACCTAAAGATAGGTCTTGCAAGTGATTATGTTAAAATGGGGACAGCACAAGGCAGTGCAGCCACTGAAGATAGCTCACTGGTGAAGGACCACCCAACAATAAAAATATGAGCATTGAATTGAAATCTGATGTTCATTTCCAGAAATTGAACAATTCTTAAATTCATTTTTAAAAAATTTTCACCTTGGTTTCTATACAGGGTGCCTGAGGATAAATGGAATCACTTTCAATAATTTACCAACAGTCCTGGCTAACCACGGAGGTCCCAGTTGACTGGACGCTAGTGAATGTGTGATTCCAATCTACAAGAATGCCAGGAAGGAGGATCCAGGGAATTACAATCCTGTAAGTCTGGTATTGGTGCTACAGGAATTCATGGAGCAGATCATGAGGATCCTGCTCTGAGGATCCTGTTTTGCAGGGCAGTTGGACCCGATGATCTTTCAAGGTCCCTTCCAACCCCTACAGTTCTGTGTATCTGTGTGTATCATCTTGAATGTCATCAGATGGCACATGCGGGACAATTGAATGATCAGACGTAGATAGCATGTGTTTAAGAAGGGCAGGTCCTGCCTGACTAATCTGATTCTATGACAAGATGATGTGTTTAGCAGATAAGGGAAAGGCTGGAGATGTTTACCTAGATTTTAGTAAAGTGTTTGACACTGTTTCCCACAGTATTCTGCTGGACAAAGTGGTTGCTCATAGCTTGGAAAGGTGTACTAGGTAAAGAACTGGCTGTATGTCTGGGCTCAGAGAGTCACAGTGAATGGAGTTCAAGCCAGTTGGAGGCCAGTCACCAGTTGTGCTCCTCAGGGCTCAGTATTAGGGCCAGTTATGTTTAATGTTTTTATCAATGATCTGGATGGGAAGATTGAGTGCCCCTCAGTAAGTCTGCAGATAATACCGATTTAGGTGGGACTGTTGATCAGCTTGAGGGTAAGATCTGGATAGGCTTCATCAATTGGCTGAGTCCAATAGCATATTTAATGAGACTAAGTGCTGGGTCCCGTACTTGGGTCGTAACAACCCCATGCAGGGGTATAGGCTTGATACAGGATTGAGTGGCTGGGAATTTGCCTGGCAGAAAATGACCAGGGGCTGATGGCAGACATCCAGCTGAAGCCAGCAGTGTGCCCTGGGGGCCAAGAAGGCCAATAGCATCCTGGCCTGCATCAGAAATAGTATGGCCAGCAGGTCTAGGGAAGGATTTTTCCCCTTGTATGCAGTGCTAGTGAGACTGCACTGTGTTCCATTTGGGGCCCCTCACTACAAGAAGGATATGGTCAAGTATGAGAAGACTCAAAAAGCAACAAAGTTAGTGAGGTGACTAGAAAGCAAGACATATGAGAAGCAACTGAAGGATTTGGTTTTGTTTAGTCTGGAGAAAATGAGGCTGAGGGGAAACCTCAACACTGTCTATAACTACCTGAAAGAAGATTACAGCACGAAGGGTGTCAGTCTCTTTTCTCGAGTGAAAAAGTGATAGGATGTGAGGAAATGGCTTCAAGTTGTACCATGAGCAGTTTAGATTGGATATTAAGAATAATTTCTTCACAGAGAGGGTTGTCAGGCACTGGAATAGGCTGCACAGAGAAGTGCAAAGTCTCCATCCTTGGAAGTATATAAGAGATGTATGGGTATGGCACTAAGTGACATGGCTTAGTGATGTGACTTGGTAGGTCAGGTTGATGTTTGGTCTTGATAACCTTGAAGATCTTTTCCAACCTAGATGATTCTATGATTTTATGCTCAGATATTTTGACTCTGAGTGGTGCACAGATGTCTAAGATAGGCTATGTTTGTAGCACTTCCTTTCCAGGGTGTATTTAAGGAGGGAAACATGCAGAAAACACAGTATATAAGAGCTCAGATAAATAAGCAGCACAGTTACCATCAGTATAGGTGCTCCTCCACTAAGTCTCTGTTTCTCTAAGAAAGATATTCAGTCTTGGATGTTTGACCCTTCTTTTGTACTAGTCAGATATATTACTGAGGCATCACTGAGTCCAATTTATACTTTGTTTGACCTCATTTGAATTAATACAATTACTTTGGAGATTGCTTTGGTTCAAGTAGTTATTTATAGCTGTCAGGTTTATGTGGAAAACCTATGCACTGTAAGAAACAGACCACCAGCAAAATAAATTTGCTAAGTATATTAAAAAGTTGTTTTCCCTTCCCCTGTGATAAAAAGAGAATTGCAGCCAAGAAGTCATAGTACAATCAGTCACTTACCAGCTATCAGCCAATGATCATGAGTGTGTAATACTTCTTTTTCAGAACACAGAGGAAAGGTACAGTATTCCTAGATATATGGGAACTGCTGTAAAAAGATACATTCTTAAGTGGTATATGTATGTTCCTTATTATAAATATTGCATCCAAATGTGGAAGAGCATATAGAGCTGTTTGAACACATGGAATGCATTTTAACACTTTCAGCCATCCAGAGCTGGATGCCTTAGCCAGGTACACCTTTTTCTCATAAAAAAAAGAGAGAGAGAGAGAGAGAGAGAGAGAGAGAGAGAGAGAGAGAAAGATCTTTATACCAGCATTTATAGCACTGAATCGGTATGTGGAAGGGTTTAGGTCTCAAGTTCAGTGTATCTTATCATTTTACAAAACAGAACAGTTTGTACAGGAGACATAGAGACTCCTGTGAAGAATTGCCTGGTCTGGTTGATAAACACTTAACTCAGATGTTAATGACTGACATTTGAATCTGTGCTTCAGATCATGTTCAAGTGAAATGTGAAGGAAAAACAATAATAATATTTTGGCTTCCAGGTAAAAGCCTTAACTTGTTTGTCAAATGGGTGATGGGTGGACACATCTTTTTCCTCATGCTTTTTCCTGTGGTCCCAGCAGGTAAAAATGCTGTGAGGAAATCTCAGTTTTGAGACCTTGAGTCGGCAAATATTTTGCCAGGGTTACAGTGAGAATAACTTAACCTCTCCAATGTTGTAATGGTTATGTATACATAAACTGGCAAACAGCGCATAGGTTGAGTTACATAGTGGAAGGAATATGCTCCACAAAATACTCCTGAATCTCATCCCATGAACATCCAAGCTGGACAATCTGCTGGAATGTCTACTATTTCCTTCTTGGCATGAGACCTGTGTTTGTTCTGCAAGAACAAATGGGTCAGAGATGTGAAAGAATGAGACTCATGTGCCCCCCTGATGCAGCCAGGATGCCCAGTCAGATGAGGGAAACACACAGAATCACACAGAATCACACAGAATTTCTAGGTTGGAAGAGACCTCAAGATCATCGAGTCCAACCTCTAACCTAACCCTAACAGCCCCCAAACGTTACTAGGTTTCACAATCCAGACATGGTTCTTGCCTTCAGGGGAAAGAAAAGACTGAGGGACTCAGTGTTGGTGACTAAACTCCTTAGTGGTCTTACTGTAAGTTCCTTTCTCATGTAGGGAGCCTACAGTAGTGGCCCTGTATAATTTGTACCTGGGCATCCCAAATTACTGACAGCCACTCCACGGACAACATCACATAGACTCAGCTTGTCCAGTCAAATGAGAGAAGTCCCAGCCATAAATGAAATAGAAAACATCATCACACTGCTGAAATACCTTACTCACACTGGAATTTTTGTGGGTAATACCATTCTGTTAGACCTTCTCAGTTCATTCCAGGTATTTTAGCTCAGCTCTAGTCTTTTTATCTAATAGATAGTTAAAAATCAACTCTAAATATAGTGTAGTGTAACTGTGTAATGATATGTTTATGTTCAGCTAGGGGAAAAAAAGCAAGTGAAAAGAGTAACAGTTAACAGTGTCACCTCCTGTTGTGCCCAAACTGTGAGATGCAGAAACTGGAGACAGCCTGCATAAAATTAACAAAAAGCAGAACCATATATTCAAACCTGTCTACAAAAGACTCCTCTCCCCCTGCTCTCCTGCTATATCAAGCTGTATTACAATTGAATCTGACAATAATATTTTAACAATGTAAAGTAAATCCTGGAACTATTTAAAACAGGTAATTTTAAAGAAATTATTACCATCACAAATCCTGCTCATTTTGACTACAATAATGCCATTAAAGAATAGCAACATGAGGATGGAGAAAGCTGCTTTGTTGCAGCTGTGTTAGAAAAATTAGTGGCTCCCCAGGGGTTAACAATTGATTTTGTTCCAATGTGACTGAAGGGTGGTGCAGTTTGAGTTTTCTTTTCTTTATTTCTTTCTCTCTTTCTCTTTTTTTTTTATATATATATATATATATATATATAGGTTTGTCATTTTACCAAGTATCTGTGAGTTTAATTTCTCACAATGCCTTCTGCAAACTGAACCAACAGAAAGCCAGAAATAGGTTCAAACCACAGACTTTGAATCTGGATTTCAGACACATGAAATCTCAATCTGGTGTTTTGATATAGACTTTGATACAGATAAAAAGACATTTCCAAAACTGATCTTCAGAGCACTTCATTTTGTAGCACTGACAGTCCCATAATCCAGGAACATCTCAATGCACAGATTTCGTTTAGTGGCTATTTCTGCCTTTCTGTGTCTTTTCTTTCTAAAGACCTTGTAAAGATTAGAACCTGTAGATAACAGCCCAGAACCTGACAATATTTTGATAATGGTATCTGCATTAGTAAGGAGTTACAATTGTTGGCCAACCAGTGTTCTGCACAAAATAAATAAATATATTTTTTAAAAAAAAAAAAAAGACAGAGGGAATAGGGTGGCCTGTTCTTCCATTCTTACGCATTGCACAAATGTCTTTTGTGTGCTTTGCCAGGAAATGAGCCAATGGAATCTTGTTTATTAGAATATTTGAAGATTTGGAAGTAAGTAAAAGAGCTCATATTCTGGAAACAATTGCCTGAAAAAATGTCAATTTTGTAATGCCATAGTTGAGCTGATCTGACATAAAGACTTGTGCACTCATATCTCTGACACAAATACATACAAATACAGCGCAAATGGAAGAAACAAAGAAAAAATCCCAAACTGAGCAGTCATCTTTTAGGTCAAGAACTGACATCCTTCTCAATAGCCAGATGCTCTCTATAAATCTGAAAGTGTTGAAGCTAGTTGGCATATAAATATTCTGTAGATTTTATTTAATTAATTAATTAATTTATATCATGAGTTTTAGATTTCTATAACAGGAGTTTAGACATGTTTGAACCTATAATTTGCTACCTTTTCCTTAAAAACAATAACTTGTTAGCCCTTTAGACTGAAGACCTCCCTGTAGTTCTTTCATGGCAATGGATCACTTAGAAATTTGTAAGCAGATAGGTGATGTGAATTTCTTTAGGCAATCACATGATTTGACATACCGTAAAATTTATGGGGTTAATGAAATTAATAGTGTCCCATTTTCTCAGCAAAGACAATGCAAGCATCATTTGCCATATATATGACGCTAAGGTAGATGTTTCAAAACTTTTCCACTTTGTGTAGTGCAGATGAGAAGTAACAACCAGTATTTCATTAATGCCTACAACGAGAAGCTTAAAACTCTTTGTCTGAATTGGTAGCTTTATAGACAGCTGTTTATTGCACTATATTACACTAATCTATGTGGAAAATTCCTAAAAAATTAAAAATTTTCACAAGTAACAAATATAATGTTTTGTGAAGTAAATTGCCCAGTCATATATTTTGAAGATATATTTGCCCTGTTCTGAACTTTCTATCTACACTCAGTAATTTAATTTTTATTCACATTTCTGCACATTGCTGTGACTATGCTCTACCTAGTAATGACAAAGTACTGGAAGTCAAAATCTTTCTCACAAGAGGTTTCCAATTCAGGTTGGACAATGCAGATTTGAGACCTGCAGATAAGCTACTAATAACGTCCAGAACTTAGATGTGTTTAATCTAAAACTACATATTTTCTCAAGGATTAATCTCAGTCAAAAACACCTTAGTCACTAGAAAACTTTGAATAAAACCATCTGTTTTATTTTTTACTTGCTCTGTTACTAAAACTCAGCAGAAGATGCAACATGTCTTTGCACAACAGAGAATACTGCCTCTGAATTGTTTTATTTGTGCTTCTGTTGGACAGTCCCAAGGCTGAATCTGGCATATCTTGTGTTTGGTGGACTGGATCTCTTTGGTGGCTCACCAGAGGGAACAAGTCTTTGTGCTGGGTCAGAGGAACAATTTGGCCAGTTCACAAGAGGTGCAATGGGGTGAGCAGTTGCCAATGTCTGCACATACCCCAGAATCTGCAGCGGCTGCTTCAGCACAGCAAAACATCAAATGCTGATGCCAGAGAGAAGGGCTCTGGCTTTCAGCGTCTGTGGTTTATGTGTATTTCCCTGTGAATGTGTCCCCTCTTGCTCAGGCTGCATGATTGAGTAGGATTAAGCTATATCTTCAATAAAGACAGTATATCTTCAATATATATATATATATCTTCAATATTGATATAATGAAGATATATAATATATATCTTCAATATTTCAACAGTATATTTTAAAATGGTCCATCCAGCCTGCTTGAATTATCACAGAGTCAAATGTAGAGCCTGGAGTAACTGCAACAAAAGCATTGTTTGCTCTCGTACACCTCAGTCACCTTCCAAGCCATGTTTTGTGAAATAAATTTTAGCTAATAGAGTTCTTGACCTTGCAGCTAGAATTTCTAATTAAATGAAGTTAGTCAGTGAGCTTTTATTTTCTTAACATTGCATTCTCCATGTGATGGCTGTTCAACTCACTACTCAGACATGTTGGTTATTTTAACTAAAAACTTGCTTTAATGTACTCCACAGCACCTAGAACAAGAAGCACACACACTGTATATCTGTCATTTCCATCTCGATGAGGAGAAAACAAAGGGATAATTATAAACTGCATCTCATATTGTTACACTTACACTCGACATGTGCATCTTTTTTTTTTTTTTTTTTTCCACAGTAAAGTGATTCTGCTGTGGAGATAGCACCAGGTGCATGGGGGTGACCTCACACACACACCAAATCGGGAGCTGACATCCATCACACTTTGAAATTTTGGATTTCATCATTTCCTGATCTTTCTAAAGGGATCACAGCACCTGGCCCTCACAGCTGTAGTTCATTTAGAAAGCAATTTAAAAACCGAGAAAAAAGCAAATGACATCTTGCTGCCTCAGCCTTGTCATTAAGTATAGCAGAATGGCCTTCATTTATGAGACACATGGCTAAGAATTAATATCTTTCAGTGCTTTCTCAAGTCGAGATTACAAAAGGTTTGAAAGACCACTAAATAATTAGTAGTATGACTGAGGCAAGCAGAAAAAAAAAAAAATAAAAAGATACAACCCCTCTTCTTCATTATGAAGAATATTGAGCATCACACTGACTTCAATGTGTTCCAAACGCTGCGGCCTTTGAGCATTGTGTCCTCACTATAGAGTGAACCTTCAGCTTTCATTTCCTTCCCCTTTTCATCCTCTATAGCACTGGAAGCTTTGTACGTGCATGGATACCTTCTCTGTGCAGTTTAAATGCCTTGATGAACGCACACTGTTTCTCTGCATCTGCAGGGTCTGGACTTAAACATTGAAGTTAAAGTATTTTAAAGTTTTTTCACAGTATTGTTTCTTGCCCTTCACTGCTCTGTTACATTGTGGTGCCCTCTTTTTATTATTTTATTTATGTTATGGCTTGCTTTAATGCTTACGAAACGAGTGGCTAATGACACTGGCTGGAGCCAGACCCTGTGCAAGCAGGTGCTGTGCAAGCTCTCCCCAAGCAGCCCTGCCAATGCATCGCAGACGCCCAGCATCCTGCCTCCCTCCTCCCTGTGCCCCTGTGCTTGCTCCACCCTGCCAAGCTGCACTGGGGCTTTTGGAAGGAGAGCTTGAAAGGTTTTATTACCCTGAGCAGAATCTGGACTTTCAAGTGCTTAGCTGGTCTGAATGAAAGCCCCTAATCCTGGATGTGTGCCCATGCTATTGTCTGCGTGGTTCGAACCTAGGAGAAATCCTACCTAAGTTGTTTTGCTGGGAACCTTAATGTTGGGTTCAAATCTGAAAGATCCTTCCATCCCTTTCTTTGGGTGAAAGACATCATTTTCTGTAAATGTTTGTAAACACAGGGCTGGGATACCTGTAAGCAGAGTTGTTTAACCCTTTCAGGCAATGTCACTGGAGTTAATATCTTTCAAGTGCCGCCTGATAACAGACATTGTCTTTAATATTTACCCCATAGAGTTAATAAGGCAGCAAAAATCTCATGTATTCTGTAGCATTTTGTTGTTGACTCAGCATCCTTGGATGCACTTGAAAAGATTGCACATGCAAATGAAAATAATTCATATAATTCAATAACTCAACTAATGACTAATATTTATTTTTCTTCTTTTGCAGCAACTCGTTGCACTACTAGCTGTTATGATTAAGTGGCTCCTATTTCAGCTGAGGGAAGTGCAAATTGGTACCCTGGGCTTCCAAAGTTACCTCTGGATCTTTCTTATGGGGAATGCCTGGGAGGTTAGTAGTAAAGGTAATGTGAAGACACTCAAGTTTTGGGTTCATCTCACCGGATAGAGTAAAACACCATGTTTGCAGATAGGAACTGGATGCTGGAACTTTGTGTGAGTATGAGCATGTGTGTGGGCTTAATAGCTCAGTCCTGAATATCAGCCTCTTCGAAATGATACCTAAATGAATTCTTATTTAGCGTATTGCTAAAATCTTCTGGGACCGAATCTACTTACACTCAATTAATATTAAACTAAATAATTACAGCTGTATATTTAAAACCATTTTCACTATGAAGTAAACATTTTGGGCCTAGAAGAAAGCCCACTGAAATCAATTAACCCTTCTGTGGATTTCAAAAGGATTTGTATCACTCCCTTTCCACTACTACCATGCTTTCTGCTCCCCTATCTCCAAGAAAATCCTCTGCCCAAAAGGTTGTGATGCCTTTCAGTTAAGGAAGGCAGGTTGTCTGAGGCCTCTGCTGATCAGAAATGCCTTTTCCTCTGTGCCTTCCTGGGCTGCCCTGCCTTGACACGTGGCTTCAGACAACAGCAGGACACATCCTTCTACTTGTCAAGTGGTATTTCTGTCTCCTCTCATAATTCATTTCCCAAAATGCCACAACCACACCCAGCTCTTTCCTCAGAGAGTCGTATCAGACTGACTCAGTGCATGAAGAGTTTTCACTAGTAAATAATCTCAGGGAGCCAAACGATGTGTTCAGGAGGGGGTAGTGCTCTCGGAGGCTATTGGCAGTCATTCAGATGACAACCAGCTGCAGAGAGCTTTAAGAACAGTGTTATACACATACACACACACAAAGAAAAGAAAGAAAGGGAAAATTGTTGACTGAAGTCATATTGCCCTTGATTGAATAGTGAGGAACCTGCTGTCAAGAAAAGAGATATTTAGGAATTCTTAATAAAATAAAATAAATAAAATAAAATAAAATAAAATAAAATAAAATAAAATAAATAGATTTGTCCATTTTACAAGTGTGGATCAGCCTTCAATTGTCAGCCTTTAGTTGCCTAGGTCAGAAATGGTGATTTCTGCTTGATTAGCCCCTCAGCTGACAAAAATTGCTCTTCCAATTGCCTGTTGATTTTGACTAGGAGGACATAGTTGCCTGCAGTTTTGTGAGTGGAAAGCTCGGTAAGGGGAGAGTAACTTGTGAGAGCTCCAGTTTTCATGGATCCCTGCAAAAGATACGACACAAACAGCAGCAGGAAGGCTGCACATCCTGACTATTCACTGTCTGCACAGTGGTCTTCCAATTTTTGATCACACAGTTTTACAAAGGTAGTTACGGTGCTAATATCTTTGATCAAAGTTCCACTACAGGTAACTGGTTTCTGAGTCCTTGGAGATTAGGTCCTATAGCATTTCTGTTTCCATTTGAAAGGGATGGTGATGAAATATAAATACAGCTGTATAATCTCTGTGGGGGTCAAGTCAGTCCCTAGCATTATGGGGGAAAAGCCAAATGTTCCTCAGTGTTTCAAGAAAACAGTACAAAATTGTTTTGCAAGAGGAGCAGCTTGAAAATTAAGCAGAGAAACAGAAAACTCACAAAATATACAGCACATGCAAATAAAGCTATTTTTTATTGTTCCAGGCACTTCTGTGCAATCATTCTTTCAGGGTTATACCATCTTACTTTTTTTTGTTTTCTAAACTCCATATATCTCATTCATGTAATGATAGGAAAGAGTTTCCCTCCCCTGGATATTCTGGACAAGGCTCTACATGTGAGCTCATTTCCCAGCAGTTATTTGTGGATGTCACCATTTTTATGAACTCTTTGGGAAGGGAATGACAATTAGGATGAGGATTTAAGAAGTATGTGTCAACATACCTCTATGTAGCCATATGTAGGCTCAACAAATAATCACATCAGCCCCTTGAAACACTTGAAACACTGTCTACTGGAAGTGTTATCCCTGTTCCTGGACGGCAGACAAAGCTCAGAAAGATCTCAGAGATGACTGAAGATACCCTTATGACTGGCATATAATCAAGTTACCATAGTCTAAGCAAACATCAGCCCAGCTGTCGTGCTCTTGTACTTGCTCTCAGAGCCTGCAAATGCAGCATGGTTGGAGATAGTTTATCCCACAGTCAATGCAAGTTGCAGTGAATCATATCATGTCATGCACACGATGTGGACACACTGGCTGTCAGTGCCATGGGCCAGGGAGGAACAGGATTGTTCCTCATCTGAAGATATTTCAAGAATGTCAGCAGAGAAAAACAGAGAAATTTACCAAAATTTTGCTGAATCTGTACATCAGCAGAGGCCTGAATAATGCCAGACTGTCATTTCCAAGAACACTATAATTTATTATATTTTAAAAGACCTTAATAACACTGTTTATATTCTGAAATATTTAAATTATGTACTAGCACAAAGAACAAACCTATCATAACACCCTGAAATACAAAACTTGTCACTAAAAATCCTTCTGCAACCGACAAGTTACTTAAATTCCTGTCAGAAAAAAAAGGAGTTTAAGATTTTTTACACATACATATATATTTATACATGTATATATACACACAGAGAACATATACGGATGTCCTTTTCAACTGTTGTGCTTTACATATGCCTATATTTAAAAAATGGCAAGGTTTTATGTTTTCATCTCTGCATGTTTTCCATTTGAGTATCCATTTTGCTGTGCTGTGAGAGTTAAACTATATAATAGTTAAAAGTTAATTTTCTTTCCTGCCCCCAAAAAACAAACATCAAGAAGGAATTTAACCTCATATCCTCACTCTGAAATTAGCTCTATTGTCAAAAGATGACAGCTGTATCCTGATTTCAAGAATTTCATGTTGGAATTAAGCAGCATTTTTGAAAGCATTGTTTTACTTCAAACAGATCCATAATGGTCCCTCAGCAAACCATTTTCAGAAGACTTGTGTAAGTAAGATAAAAAGACACCATTTCTGAAGAGATGTTTTTATGGGCTAGGTCAGAGTGCTCTTTCCATGTTGTTCATTCCCAGTCGAATTTCCTAATAGCCTATCTCCTCAGCTAACAGATGCCCAGCCTCATGTCGGAACCAGATCGAGCCACCACTGAGATGATATCCAGCTCCTTTCTTATTGAGCCGTTTCCCTAGCAGATGGTGCAATGCTGCAGGCACACTCCTTCCTGTTAATTACCAGCCTTTGCTACAGATGGAAATGTCAGTCAGCCTCACAGGTCCTGGTTCCTGCCATTGCCTCAGTCCATAGCCCTCTACCTAGGCAAGATGCTGCCAACACACACCATGTGTTTTGTGACTGCTGACTAGGCAGGCAACAAAAAACAACTTAGTTCATGAATATTCATCTAGGAATGTTTAGAGTTCTGTTCATCTGCAGTGCTTATAGATCTGCTTAAAGGAGATTGCACTTCCAGAAGAGCCCCGTGCCCCTTGTTTTACTATGGTACGGGTAGATGAGTTATCAAAGTGTGTTGCTATAGTAACATATAAAGGACTATTAAATGTCTGTTGTTTGGAGACTTCTATATGCACATCAATTTCTGACTGCCATTTTTTCCATACCTTAAGTGCCCTTTAATTATTCGTGTCTTGCAATAACAGACCAATACTCACCAGGCTGAACTGATTATCTAATAACTGTTGATTTTCATTAAAGCCTGATTGCCTCATTATAAGTGACCAATATGAATTCCTTGATCTTTCCCGGTATCTAAGCACAGTAAATCCAGATAGATGAAATTCTCTGTAATCTTTTTAAATTCATTAGACACATTTATTTTAGCGGCTCTAGAAAACCTGGTAGTAATCAAAAATACATTTTCAGAAAGATTTTACATAAAGTTTGACTTAGAAGATAAGGAAAATATCGACTGTGTCTTTGTGTGTGTGTGTGTGTGTGGAGGTAATTCATTCTCTTGTGAGAATCTGTGCAAGTGTAATGTGTAGATATTAAAATAGAAATATGACTCAGAACGTGCCAATAATATTCTTCAGTTTTTGACTCATGACTGTTCATGAAGTGAGAGTTTGCATGTTCCAAATCAGAAAAGCAGGCATCTAGTTTATGGTAAGAACACACTTTTCAAGAAAAAGGGGGATTGTATTCCATTTCCAGCATGCAGAATGAGCAATATGTACAGAAGTAGGGTATGTTTAAACAACAGTATTTTAAATCTGCTCTGTACTGATTGTTGTCAGTTTGCTAATGCTTCAGAAACAGCGCAGAGCACCCAGAAATACCTGAACAAGACACATGCTCTTTCTTTAAAAAAAGCTGCAAGCCCGACCAAAAAAAAAGTTTCTACAAATCAATCATATGTACTTTTAAAGCACTGCTTTTTTCCCGCAGTTTTATACCCACATGAGAGTTGACACTGACTGCTGATTTTTTCTCTTTCTTGCTTTCCTTGTATTGTTTTAATGGTTAGGATTATACTGGCTGTTGAACTGTTAACTGCTAATGAATAGTGGTTTTCAAGATGACTAAGTCCTCTTTTATAACCCTAAAGAAGGCAAAAACTAAGTGATGTTTGTTCATCCTCTACATTTTATCAGTGGTTTGTTTGTCTGTTTGTTCATTTGTCTCCCACAAAAATGTATTCTGATTTTATTTTTACCTTCATTCCTATGAATCCAAAGAAGCAATATAAGGTATTTCCAATGATTATTTTGATTCCTAACTCTTACAACATTGTTTTATTTCAATAATAAATAATAAAATGTTATATTATAACCTACTTATTTCTAAAATATATTTAGCTTTATCTCTCCAAGTTAAAACTACAGAACATATGCTACTACGAAATTTTTCTCAGCTGCATGGGGAGAACTGAAATTGCAAAATACCAAAGAGTTCAAAAAGGGTACAAAAGTTTGGGTATTACATGATGTGCTTATAAAACTGAATCTTGACTTCATAAAGCATTATCTGAAACAATATATAAGCTATACATGTATAATGTGACTCCATGTTGCAAACTAATTATTGAGCTGTTAAAAAAATATATATTAAAAAAATGAGAGGATATGACATTCCATAAGTTCAGGTCTTATGTGTAGCAACCACAGAATTATTTGGGCTTACAAGCTTATAAATAAATAGTTGTATATTAGTCTTCTTCTGTGCAAATTTGATAATATTCTACAATAAGATACAAAAGGCAGTGCTCACCTCAATGTCCAACAGTTAGCTGGCTTTCAGCTATTCATCAGCTTCTGTACAGATGCTTAATATTTTTACTCAATGGAAAGGAATTTCATCCCAAATTAATTTTCAGAGCCTTTCTAATTCCTACTCTAGAGGTACTTATTTCCATTTATAGTAAACACTTTTTTGATTTTTTTTAATTTTTTTTAAAGGGCAAGGTATGACTTGCTGAGACTTAAAAAGTGGACACCTTAAGTTAAGTGGAGTACAGCTGCTCCAAATGTACAGCATATTGGGCTGTCCAATACACCATGGGGCAGGTGCACTCAGTGGTGACTGCCTGGGAGCCCTGCTAATGCATCTGTTCTGCTCGCGCTGACCAGGGCATGGGGATTGGTGTGGATACCTTACTACAGCCTGTTGCACGGATAATTTATTTACAGTAAGTTGAAAAACTAAGCTCTAAGGGAATTCAGAGAACTGTGGGACAGTGGCAACACTGTTATGGTTTTGCTGGTGGGATCTCAGTAGGCTGTCAGAGCAACATCCTGATCTGGTGTGTCTTTATCTGGGTGCTGGCAAGCACACTGCCCAGCAAAAAAAAAAAAAAAAAAAAAAAAAAATGCCATAAGGCTATTGTGGAGGCAGACCACACAGTCCCCATGAAGAGCATTGTCCCTACTGTGGGTGCTGAAAGTACTATGAGAGTTTAAATGACAGTCAACAAGTTCTACAGAAACAGTGTGGTTAGATGAATACAGAAAAGGTCTAAAAGCCAAATTACAACATTCATTCTAACAAAATGTTGCTCTTATTTTTACACTTCTAATCACTTGAGTAATTCTATTGACATAACAGAGCTATTCAGTTAAATGACTTTTCAGACGTTATTCTACATTACACCTTGTTATTTCTTATTTGAAGCAGAAACTGGGTTATATTCTTCATAGCTTCGTGAGGCCTAAATATCCTAATGTTTCTTTCATCATTAAGTGAAGATGGCAGGCTGAGGAGGATGACAAAGTTGCTCTGGGTTACAAAATCAAGATAAATATACAGATAGACAAAGCTATGCACGTGTGGGTGGGCATGACATCACAACAATCATATTTTTGAAATTAGCCATGACACGTTTCAAATGTCATCTCATTTTTTAAGCCCTAAATAATTTAAGTTATAACCACTGTTCAGCCACCTGCACAAGTGATCTGCATCTTAGCTAATGGGGAACAGCCTCACATGGAAGTACTCAGGGACCATACATATCAACCTTTCATAATAAAACCAAAAGAAAAGGAATTATTGATCAGATCATTCCTGGTTATATGACCAAAAAAATAAATAAATCAGTTGATGCATTGTGACATGAATGAACATTTTCATCCCAGGATTTCCACACATCTATCATATATGACCTGTTAATACCTTGTAACATGGTGAATAAAATACAGCAGAGTTCTCAGAAATCAAAGAAGGAAATAGGTATAAGAAAAATTCATACAGACAATTAATTGTACTTCCTGATTTAACGTGGCCTACCAACAACACATTGGATCCTACATCAGTCATATATCAAATAGCTGGGTTAGATCAAACTGCCTCAACTATTTGTTCTGCTCTTCAAACTTTTTACAGCCCTCAGGGATTCAGGATGTTTTTCTGTAAGGAATTGACTCTCCCTCACATCTAAGTGGACTTGGAGCAACCTTTTTTTGTGATGAACTCTCAGCAAGATATAAAGGAAAATTATTGAACTGCTGAACTGTTGTTGCCTAGTAATACTTATTTGTTACTCCAAGACACCTACTCTGAGCTTATGTTGCTCAAGGAAGAGAACTGAAGTCACAGATTGCAATATACAGTGCTGAATAATAAATGGGTAGTAGAGAATGGGTACATGCAATGAAACAGGAGGATGCTCTGTAGAGTGGAGAAATGTGATCATGTTAAATGCCTGTGATCCCAGAGGTTAACAGCCCATTACCATAGAACCCATGCTGACACAGGGTTTTAAACTCTTTCCCAACCAAAGTTCCACAGAATAAGGGTAGGGTGCTTAGCACTATCCACCTAACTGCAGATAAACAGAATCCTACTTCTTTATAAATTGTTATTTTTGGCTGCCTTTGCCACCTTTTCTACTTATCCCCTTCTCAGTCTAACTGCTGCTATGGCAACATACAACCTTGCTCGTTCCCAGCTGGAATGGCAAAAGAGTAGCTTTTCTGGAGTCAGAAGGGACTTACTCACTGGGTCAACTGGTGGGAGCCTGTGGTCTATGAAAAAGGTGAACAGACTTTTAGTATGTATCCAAGAGTGCTTGAGTACTTTGATTCTTGAGCACTGTGGTTAAGAACCCTTAAGTACTGCAATTATGGGTATGGGTGTAGCATACAGTTTATAAGGTCACTATCCTTTTTATTTTACCTGTCTTTTTCAAGAATTGTTATCGATAAGCATGTTAGTCAGACATACATTCACACTAAATGGAAAATTACACCTTCCTTTCTCTCACTGTTATGAAATTACATGAGCATGTAAGTGTGTGTGCATATCTGCAATTAAAATACCAAACTAAAACAAAACAAATATAACAGTAAAATAAAGTTGCTTGGGTTGTAAAGTCAATTAATTTTTAGGAAATACCAAATATATGGGCATTCTAATTCTTTCTCTGGTATTTCTTCAAAATCCTGAGCAAGGTCAGATTTTCATATATATATACATAATCCACAGGACTTTGATTTTGCAACCTAATCAGGAGTAATTTTGCATAGATTTTGGTAGTGAAAAGGTAGAATTCAATACTGTTATATATCAGAGAAGCATAATGGGACAGCACCACAGACTGCAAATACTTGAGCTACTGGACTCAAGTCCTCTGGACTGCATCTAGCTATCTATCAGGCAGCATGGAATGGATGCAGCCTTAGGGGCAAAGCCCCAAGGGAGCAGGCAGCAGATCCTTGATTCAGAAGGTGGTAAGGTAGCCTCCTGCCTCTCACACTCTCTTTATTCCCTCTCTGATACTTAGGGAAGAGACTCCTAATGCTTGCAGTCCTTCCAGACAATATAGGTGTATGAGGGATAGAAGACTATCAGCCACATGTCTGTCCAGGAGATCAGCCCTCTGTCCTTCAGCAGTAGGGTTCCTTTTCCAGAAATTTCTCCAAGGTTGTGGTAATCATCCTGACACTACACAGCAGTTGCAAGATGTGAAGTCTGGGTCACTCTCTACCACGTATGACAACCATCCTTCCTCTTCAGTGTTCCCAGAACAGTGCTGTTGGCTGCAGTTGTCCAGCTGTATTTTTGACACTGTCTTGCATGAGTTTCTCTGGAATGTTCCAGATTTTGGCAATCAGCAGCATTTTCCTTTAAAAGCCAAGGACAGCAATCCTCAGCACTACAAAGCTCAGCCAATCCATGTAGAATTTCTTCTGAGAAAGAAAAGATATTTTTTTCTCACCTATGTAGCTGCCACATGCCAAATAACAAAGCCTTGCTGCAAGCAAAGGAAGTACCAGAATTTCTCAAAGCAAAGACCACAATAATTCTTTTAGGTGATCTGCAGAATGAGATTTCCTGTCAGTTCCTTCATTAATGATTAGTGAAAACTTCCCTTCTCCTGGCATCTCTAGCAAGCCCATCATATAAACTCATCCAGATGCTGATCAAAGTTTATAATTATTTTGTGGTAACAGCTGAAGCTGTGGTTGAGAAAAATTACAATTCTTTAATAAAAGCTTCTCTAATTTATGTCACAGATTATTAAGAGGTATCCAGATACATAGCAAAATAAAGATGAGGACAAGAACATGTCCAGAGATGATCAGCTTCAATAAAGGACTAAAGTTCTCTAGCACTAGGACTGTCCAGCCTGCTCTGAGTTGTGTGATGGCAGAAAGACTCTGTAGTCCTACAGCCTGTTCACCTTCTCCTTATGATAGCATTTACCTGGTTTTCATGTATACAGTAGAAATATCAACTATGCTCACTTCTCTTGACAAATGCAAGAAGGCTGTGACATCTTCTTTGTCCTTGGAGTCCCCTTTTATTTTGTGAATACCATTCACAATTTCAGTTTCTTAAATGAATTGCTATAATTTCTTTCCCTATGATTCATCACTTTTCTCCAGGGCTCATTTTCCTCTCCATACTACTGGAGAACTGAGACTGTATTATCTGTGTTTTGTGTTTTTACATTTAGCTTGCCAACTACTAATTACTCTGAAGCCATTTTCTTGTATGTCTCCCACTTTTAGCATTAAGGCTTCGCTTCCTAGTATGTCCCAGGAAGCATCTCTTTCCAACCCAGAATAAGTATGAGTCAGTAAGAAAACAGCTAAAAGGCTTTGCTGTTTCCAGCAAGGATTGTTGATCTTGTTCTAAGTTTTCCACTTAGTTCTGGACAATATCAGTACAGTTTTGGTTAACATGATAGCCCACCAAGACATATTAAGTACCTTGTAAGACATTGCACATGAATTGTGAAATTTATGAGAATTCTTAAAAGTACATTTGAAAGAACAATTCTGCAGGGTCCCTGAATGTGAAAGCAGAGGGGAAAAAAAAAAAAAAAAAGAGAGAGAGAGAGGGAGAAAATAAAGTGTGACTAGATTCCTGAACAAATAAGCCGACAGTTTGGGGTTAGCTCCTAATTTCCTAATTCCACCACAGACTTTCACTGAACCTTTGCATAAAAGATTTATTTTCCATGCTTCATCCTCTCACTGTAAAATAGGAATAAAATTTCCTTTTGCCCACACTTTATTTCTCTTGTGCATGTTGAATGTATATTATCTGGTGAAAAGGGCTTGGGGTTTTGATTTATACAATTTAACTTCAGATATCTATAATGCTGATGTGTGCATCAAAAGTAAAGCTTGTAAATGGAAAGAGAGGGTTCTTAAGGAAGTGGATGGCTCATTATTACAGAATAGCCGTTTGGGAATAAGATGAATCACATACAAGAAATGCATACTGACTATACATATTGACATCTCCTTTTAATTGTAACTAAGTCTCTTCACTTGCATTTGTGTGTATGGTGGGGTATATATATGTTTTTACTGAATTATAATCTAAACTGTTGTATGACTCATTGTAGTTAGGTCTACTTCAGGCAATAAGGTTTCCTCAAGAGGAAACATGAAAACATCTTGACTCAAAAGTTTTTGATCTTTCCTTCCCCCTTTTTTTTTTTTAGTCTTTTTTAAAACTGGAGGAGAAAATGACTGATTATGACTGTTAAAGTGCTTTGTCTGCTTGTGGTTAATTAGCAGGTGTCATTTCCCTGAAGTAGTGTGAATTATTCTAATATAGGGGCAAAGCTTGAAAATAATGAAGTTATTCAATGTGTTTACATTCAGCGACAGACAAACTAACTTTACCTAATTATGATACTGCTTTTACAGGTCTGGGTTGAAAGTTCAATCCTAATGTTTCCTAGATTTATGTTGTACTTTGGAGAAAATGTAGAGAATGAAGAGATACCCTTTCCAAACTACAAGAAAAAAAAAAATGCAAAAATAGACAAGCAGACAAAGATTATAAGAATGAACTAGGGAGGGAAGGAAAATAATAATTAAATGAGTAAAACCCTACTAATAGAATTGTTCTAATAAAATACTCTTTTGCCATCTTCTGAATGCAGTTGTTTTAAATTAATCAAATTTTTATCTTTTAAATGTGTTAGCAATTATCTTTTTGAATACTGCATAATATAATATTCATCTGTGGCATAGCTTTGCATTTCTTTTAGTTACATAATCTTCTCAAAACAAACAAATATTTTTTGTTTAAATGACAAGAGGGTTGTTCAGAAACTTTGCAATCTTCTTCCTCAAGGTCAGAAACTCTCAGGAGCTTTTGTTTATCTACCATTTAAGGTTTTCTTCTTCAATAGTGCAATGGACTCAGTCACTCAATGACCACTTCTCTTCTCAGAGCTGTATCTTTCTGAACTGACAGTCTCAATCCTAGTGCCTTCTTCACTATCATTGTTGCTGTTGGGATTTAATGTGATCCTTTCTCAGTGCATGAAATGATCTCCTGCAACAACTGAAGAGCTCTTTAGCTCTCTGCATATTTTTGCCAAGTTTATTGTTTATTGTACCAACAGATCAATATTAACATCTCCAGAGGTGAAAAAGGCTTTAATTATGCTACAGTAATCTCTATTACTCTAAAAAGTGGTCTGTTTTAACTGTGCCATCAGGAATTACGTAGGCTTTGGCAGATGCAGTCAGATATGAATGATTTTGTGTGTGTGTGTTTCTGACCTGATTTAATTCAGATTTGATTCTTTTTTCCTTTTTCTATTATTTTTTTTTTATGATCGATGTTGCTTAGAGAACATTAATATGCTTTCACCTCTTCTTCCTCAGTGATGGTAACTGAGAGCTCCTCATGATGATCTTTCCCTGCATCAGTGTCCATCCTAGCTACTGCTCCTCTATCACAAGTCAATGTCTGTCTGCTGCTTCCTTAGGATACATCAACTCTTTAAAGAATCCTAAGATATTATATTTATTCTGAAGGAAATGAGTCCTGTACCAACACATAGGACAAGATTGCCTTGTGTCAGAAAACATTTCTGTCCAGACAAGATGTTGAATAAGTGTGACTTGTTGAAGGCAACATAGCAAGTTAGGAGCAGAGAAAGGCAGAATTAATCTTAGTTAGCTTTAGGTGCCTGCATCTGAACAAGTTGACCAAAATTCATTTAGAGTTAACAGATAACAATAAGCACAGAATAGGACATAATTTAGCTAAACTATAATAATATCTACTTTCAGATGAGATGGATCAGACCTGGAAATGCCCATTTCTTTCTATGAGCAGTTAGAGTATTCTAGACAGCTAGGATTCAGACAGCCTTTTTTATTAACCATGATTGTTTAAATGAATCTCACCTGGTATTCTATTCCTTATGCCAGTGCTTTAGTAAGAAAATTAGATTGCTTATGTTAAAAGATTTTGTAAACCTTTTATATATATCCTTTCCTTTTTCATCAAGAACCTTATTTTAAACTTATCAAAGGTCAATACTTCAATAACCTTTCAAGTAAGCCTTCTACTGAACTTAGAGCAGTAGCCAAACTAATCAAGCCAGCATCTTACTGAATCTGCACAGATATTTCCTTTCCCATCTACTGCTCCATTTCTAAAAACCAGGAATAAAAAGTATGCTTTCCATATAAATGAAAAAAAAACTTGCAGTGGGATTTTTGTGAACATTTTTTAAACAACCAAATCTTTCCATTAAAATATCAACAGAATTAGAAACAGTTTCTTTAAAAAATAAAAGATAAAAAAATTGGAAACGGCTCCTTAATAAAATAAACACCAAATTAATTTCACAAGAGGCCCTTTCTGTGTAAAGCTGCCTCTTTCGCTGTGGTGCTGGTGATAAGTATTCTTTTAACATGGAAATTACCACTGTGGAACTGCCAGTATGCGATCTCAGATCACTCTTTTGGCTTTGAAATTCAAACCTAATAGAAATCCTGCCAAGTTATTCAACACTAGAATCCAAGAAAACTTACCCTCATGTTAAGCTATTGCTAATCAAGAGCTGTCCCTCGACACCTGAATGGGTGGATTCCACAAAGAAAAGAAAGGAGAGGTGTCTTTGCAACTTTGCTCAGTTTGCTGCCCAGCTGCAGCAATTTTGTTCTATAAGCAGTCAAAAAAAGGAATAAAGTGAAGAAAGCAGCTGTATGGGATTATAGGCACATTTGCAAGATGCTCCATGTGTGTTTTTTTCCCCCTTTAAATGCAGTGTGAGTGCAGTGTGACTAATTATACCAAAGAGGAAAGCAGAAGCTCTCTAGTTAAAGTATTTGGGTAATCACGTTTACTGCAGGGAAAGTATGTCTGCATTAAATAAGTCAAAACACGGTGTGTAAAATGTGGAATGACTTTGTAAGCACTGCAAGAGAGAGGAAGATGTAGAAATGATATAAGTCTCATTTGTCCAACTAGAAGCGCTACCAAAAAAGATAAACCATCTGCTTCAACTAACTCAGCTCCACTTGAAAAATGCTAATTGTACAAGAGGAGGTTTAAACTTATTTCAAAATAAATAAATAAAAAAAATAAAAATAACACAAAACTTTGTCAGCTAATGAGTAGCTAAATAGTTTGACAAGAATGATACCCACAACTGGTGACAAGGACTGGATCTACCCCTTCCAAGTCTCAATTTCTATTTCATTGATGCTTTAGGTAGGTGCCATCTGCCCCAAATATACCAGACAGCAGATCAGAGAGGTAAGTTCTTTCAGTTACTTATTGTCTTTCAAATGCATCTTAAAATTCTCCTTTTCCATGATGCCTGCCAGAGCTTGTCAATGGTTTGGCAGCAGCATGCCAAGATCACCATCTTCCCTGGTGACCAATGTGGTTTCCTTGTGCTCTGCCTCTGTCTGCTTGTCTGTGTCCACCTGCTATCTTTTCTCTAGCACTTAGAACACTAGCTGTTCAGAAATGTTTTCTGCTAGCTGTTAGTAAGGCAGAAGAGGCAAAGGGGCAGTAAACAAATTTGGTTTCTGTTTGGAGTGAAGTTGGATAGAACAAGTGAAATACTTCCTAGTCCATTATTTCCTAGTACCTACTAAGTTTAAACACCTTTAAATTGATAGACTTAGTTCTAATTCTGTACCTAAGAGAGCTAGAAAAACAACTTCTGGACTTGCTAATTTCTGCTGCATTTTTGAATAGAGATGAATTATGAGTAAAAAGGTTGGGGCAGTATTTAAAAGGGCAAATGAAATGACCTGGATAAGCATAAGCTATCTCACCTGAATCTAATTCTGAATTAAATAATGTAAACACACGTGGATACAATTGAAAGTGAATTAATTCATAGGTATACTATATTTATGATTTTATGTCAACATATTTTTATGGAAGACAATATATGAGAACAAAAAGTATTCCATTATTAGAGTGAGGTTTGGCTGATACAGACAACAGCATAAATGCAATATAGTTTCCTAATATATTTATGTCCTGGTTTCAGTTAGGACAGAGTTATTTTTCCTCCTAGTAGCTGGTAGGGTGCTATGTTTTGGATTATGATGAGAAGAGTGCTGATATTTTAATTGCTGCAGAGCAATGCTTACATTAAGCCAAGGACTTTTCAACTCCTCGCTCTATAATGCCAGTGGGGGTGCAGCAAGAGCTGGGAGAGGACAGACCCAGGACAGCTGACCCAAACTGGCCAAAAGGGAATTCCATACCATCTGACGTCATGCTAGACAAGCCACCCCTATATAGGTTGGCTAGCCAGGGAGGGGCGCCGGCTGCTCAGGGTTGGGCTAGGCATTGGTCAGCAGGTGGTGAGCAATTGCATTGTGCATCACTTATTTTGTACACACTATTATTATTATTATTATTATTATTATTATTATTATTTCCTATCTTAATCAACTGTCTTTATCTCAACCCACAGGCTTCACTTTCCCGTTTCTCTCCCCCATCCCAGAGAGGGAGGGGGGACGGTGAGCGAACGGCTGTGTGGTGTTTAGCTGCTGGCCAGGTTAAACCATAGCAATTTGGGATTTCTGATTTAACTTCCTGATATAAAAAATATTAAAAATAAATAGGTGTATGTTATGTATATTAGGAGCCAATATACCAAGAGCCAGTGAAATTGTTGGATGTATGAAAGCGATGTCATGAGTAAATTAGTGGATTTATTTTACCTTGGAAAACAAAGCAAAACTAATGAATCAGCACTGCACCAAATTCTAGGTTTCATATTATCTACACTACTACAGGACAATGTTAGAAAATTTTACATATGCATGACCATTCTCCTCTGAAGTCTGCAGAGAATTCATTCAAGAGTTTGGTCTCATTTTTCAGAAGGAATGAGAGACAATGTGAATGCTATGTAGTAGTACATTACTGGGTTAACAAAGTTCCAGATATCTCCAATTTCACTATTCCTTAAATTTCAGGTATTCTTAAAATTTCAAATTCTGTTACTATTTAGCAAGACAAGGAGAGGCCCACATTGAACCAACAGCTGGAATTTTGCATCAGAGAATTTCCAGTTTGAAATCAGATACAAGTCTTTAGGGGGAGAAAAATAATCATGGGAATAATACAGTAGTTGATGAATCAACCATATGTCAATTCCCTGAAATCAAAACTACATGGAAGCTATGTTTTAATCATTTGTTTTTGTAGAGGGATAAATAGGTGAAAGTTTACAGCCTGTTTAATGCAGCATGCCAAACGTAATAAAAATGGAGTTTTATAACACCAAAAGAAACACATGAGTTCATTGTTATTTTCCAATAGAAACGGGGGTTTAAATACTACACAATTTGTGTGTCCCATAACCCCAAATTTCAGATACAGGCTTGCAAGCAATTACATTATTTTCTGATACCAATGTATTGGATGTCATTCTTTTTTGATAAAAGCTGCTTAAGTTTCTTCCCTTAGCATATCATAGAAAAAAAAAAAAAAATAGAATGACAGGAAAATGTTTCATATTAGTGAAATAAGAAAAAAAAAATGTATTAGGGAGAAGATTAGTTTCTTGTACTCATTGAATGCATATTTCTCTTTTTGACCATAATTAAATTTAAGTTTTCAAGGACATTGACATTGACATATTTACAAACTGACAAAAAGAGAAACACTTTTTTTTATCATTCCTTTAGTTCCTGTGTTTCCCACTCCTCACACAAGCATATCACATAGATTTTAGTTGAGAGCTAGGTCTTACAAGAAAGAAAATCCTGCTATAATGATTTTCTCAGTCTGAAAATCTTAACCCTGACCAGCTGTAGAGGGGACAGTAAATAACCTATGTATGATCTTTAGGGAAAAAAATTCAGTGACAAATTTTCAGCCCAAGTCATTGTTTTACATCTGGCTATGTTTCCAAGGATATCTTTCTGTTTTAAAATAAATTCTTTACTAATAATACCAGTTTCTTTTTTTTTTTCTCCTAAAAAAAGAAGGCTTACTTTCCAAAAACATATGACTGTGCATGTTAAAATATATTAGCATGCTATATGCTAAAATTCATCAGATTGCACACTAGTATCTCCTTTGACTTATTTGGACAATGCATTTGGACAATGGTCTCTTGCAAAATGTTAAGAAAAATATTAGCATCTATGTCCAGACTTTAGCACAAGCAGTTGAACTCCAGCTCTGCAGCACATTTACAGCAAGAAAAACAAAGTTTCCTGTATTTATAGATCAGGATATGTTCTCAAAGAAGCTTCTTGTTAAACCTCCCTCATACTTTTTTGCTGACCTTACACTTTGTGGTTTGATTATAACAAAAAGAGGCCAGTTAAGGGGTGGGGCAATAAAAGCTTTCTTCAAAGCCATACTGAAAAATGCTATCAGGGATTTCTGCAGATATAATGACCAGGCTCCCCACATTATGACCACATTGTTACAATGGTCTAATAGTATATCAACAAAAAGCATACAGCTGGGAAAAAATAAAAAAAAGAAAGGAAAAAATAAAAAAAAAAAAAAGAAAAAAACACTCTCTGATGACATCTGGCACATGGATTTGCATGGAAAGTCAAGGCAAAAAGCAGTGCCAAGATTCCTAACAATACTTACTACGTCCGAATGAGAAAGCAGGAACACACATGCATAAAAGGATTAGCTTCCTTGCAATCTAGTTCTCAGCTAGGAATAAGGTTGTTCCTAGGCATTCAACCAGGAACACAATGCAAAATGACTCCAACAGCATGGAGTCAGAGTTGGAAGTTTCACAGAGAAAAAATATACTCTATTTCACATTGAAAACATACTGTGCGAAAAAATCATGTACTTCTGCAGTGCACAGCACTGAAATCTGAAGCCCAATAGGAACTGTGACCTGGTTCCAAGAAAATGGGGGTTGGAAAGAGGAAGGATTTACTGAATTGCATGTCTGCCTAAATGATGCAATAAGGATAGCATTCCTTTGCTATCTGCTGTGCTATTAAATTTTTTTTTTTCTTTTTTCTTTTTTTTTTTTCCAGTTCAACTCTATCAGATTATATTACAGATTCTGTTTAAAATGTTGATTGCTCCACTGGCAAAACATAACCAGAAGATTGGAGACTTAGAGGGCCAAATAAATAAATAAATAAATACAAATAGTATGGTTGACATGAAGATAGGAAAAAAAAAATGGACAAAGTTTTATGTATTTTTTTTACTTAAAACCTATAGTATCTGCATGGCAATGATCAGAAATTTTACTTCATGAAGAATTTCTTATCTAGCTGGCAATTGGAATTTCTTCTCACTACAAATTACTTTTGTAATTGTTTTCAAACTTCATCTGAAGAAAAACTGAGATTCAGGTTTCGTGTTTATGTGGAAGAGCCTAAATGCCAGAAGCTATAGATCTGCACTCAGCAGAACTGCACTACAACTTCAGATTTCTGCCTTCCCACATTCAAAGCAGAAATTTGAGCCTATGCCTTGCATATACTGAGACATGTAATCACTTCATTTACAGAGTTCATCTTTCTACCTTGTTTCCAATTTACTTTCCTATTTTATCATTTATTAAAAATACTATGCCTCCTAAAGAACAAAAAGCAACCTAAAGTTTAGCATACTTTCCTGTGAGACTGTGTCTTAGGGAGTGAGGCTGCATCACTGTGGCATTCTTCAGTCTCCACATGAGATCACAGTCATGTCAGGAAAGAGAGACAACTTTATAAATATCTGTATATCATAAACAAGACAGCTCACCTTGGACATATATACTTAGTAGGCAAACATGTTGCTAGCAGATTGTTTTTGCAACACTAGAAAGATTAAATAAATAAATAAATAGATAAATAAAAAGACTACTTTTGTCCAGATAGTTTTATACTTATTTCACATGGGCTCATTCTTTGAATCATAAATCAAAGATGATTGTGGTTGCAAAGTTAACTTCTCAGCATGCAGGATGGAAAAAAATCATTCAATGTACAGCTGTTTGATATGCTTTGCCCTTCTTGCTGCCCTGCTTCTTTATCCTTCTTCTTTTAACCTCCTTACTTTATTTTGCCCTCCCTTTTCTGAGGGAACAAGCTGTGACAATTCAATATTTTTTCACTTAATGCCTCACAGGAAGGGAAAGACGTGATGAAAGCACGGTAGTGTTTGCCTGCTGCATCTTAGGTCCCTGTTACAATCAACAGAAAAAAATGAGGACCTCCAAATTAATCTCATCCTTAGGTAGGTTAAAGACAGATCTGCTCAAGGATCTGTCTTAATTCAGTCTGTCTTCAGTGAATTAAACAGGCACCAGTAATGACTAACTTTGGTTTAGATGGCTAAATGTTTAAACCTCTGAAGTGAGTTGAAAATCTCTTCTACAGCAGCCACCCTTCAAGGGCTACTTTTAAATAACTTCCCTAGTACTGCAGGTCTTTTGGGACATCTCTATTACTACCAGATCTCTACCCGATTTCTGGTCTGCTTTCTGCACCAACAGGGAGTGAGTCCTTGTGGAAAACAAGCATGCCACCATGCAGCTGCAGGCCAGGACAAGCCTAGGGAGAAGCAAGCAATTCAGGATCGCCTCAGAGCACAGCATTGCAACAGCTGCTTTCATGTGTGGTTTCCTAATGCTCTGAAAAGCGAGCTGAAAAGAAAGCAAATCCATCACGTGGCATTATTTTGACATTGCTATGAGTCAGCAGCTACTTGAAAACTTCATATCTACTGCAGGGACCTCTTCTATCTAAAAAAAGCTGCGGTAATTGGGAATGCATTGACTTACACTTTGTGGGTCTGTTCTTGTGCTCTTCCCTTGGCATTTACTGCTGGCTGTGGGAGGAGACAGGATACTGGGTTAGATGGTCTGACCCAGCGAGTCAGTCCAATGTACTTACCATTAACAGCAGCAAAACTGCAAGAGGTTTCATGAACATTGCTGGCAGCTGAGCAGTGTTAGGGCTCAAAGACTCACTGGCTTCACTGCAGGCTTGACAGGAGTAAACGCTTACATGCTCGGAGCTGCCTGACTCTTCTAGCTCTCCTCTGTCTCCCTGCCCAAGAGCCTTTTTCCAGCATGAGCCTCCAACCACAGCCAGTTCCAGTTACCATCTCCTACTCCCAACACTTACTGCTTCTGCTGCTGGTTTCCCATCCAGACTTTAGCTCTAAGAAGCTAATGCTAAGCTCCCAGTCCAAACTACCAGTCTTCACTCAGCCATTTTTCTTCTCATTTTTAGCTCCAGCACCTGGTCCAGAGGCTGTAAATGCTTCCTTATTGCTTTTAATAGACTGTTCCTACACCAGCAGTGTTCACCAAAAAGAATTCTAATACTTTTTACTGGTGTATACTAAGCTCTGCTGCAGAGGTTTCTCATGGATAGGTTTGTCAACGATGAGTGAGAGACTGGATCACAGTTAATGTATATTGGAGATCTTGGAGTCTTAAGCTGTGGCCTAAGATTTCGTTTGTGGGAATATATGAACATAGTGTGACAGTGAGTCATTTTATTTGGTTGTTTGCAGTTTGCTGTGTGTTTCATGTTGTTTCTTTAGCGGGCTGTGACCACTTACCTTTATTTAATTTTATTTAATTGCTCTGCTCTAGTTCGGGTGAAGTCCTGCATAGGGAGTGGAAATCTTGCTCCTCCTGAGACCATCCATGAGCAACCTCCACTTCTGGAACACATAGTGGGTCAGGCTCGGACATGCAGCAAACAAGGAGTAGGTGATATCTGGAAACAACAAGCACTGGACATGGCCTGGCCACAGAAGTGACAGGCAGGAAGAGATTTTTCATAATGCAACTGGAGGAAGGAGACTGCAGGAACAGTGTAGGCAGGCTGGGATTTGTATCTCACCCTTCTTTCTTTTTTTTCTTTCCTTTTTTTTTTTTTTTTTTCCATCTGAGATTCTCCACCATTAATTACTGAAGTGTTTGTTCAAAATATCTAGCACCAGAATTTATCCTCTCCCTTCCCTTCTCCTCACGTTTTGGTTTGTTGTTTTTACCTTTGCTGTGTTTGCTCAAGGAAAAGCTGAAGACCAAAACCTCAAGGCTCTGGTCTCCTTAAGGCTCCATTGAATTGACATTTTTTCAAATACATATTTCTGGCTAAATCAGAAAGGCTCCTGTGAAGGCAGAAACTGTCACAGGTCTAATTACGCATCTCTTCTCCCTAGTCCTGCCTTACAATACTGAGTTTTAGCTCCAGCTGATGTGAATTTGAGTGGTATTCCTAATGCATTACACTTCTTTCATGGTAAATTTTTGTTGTTGTTTTTAAGTAAATCTTGAAAAATAGCCAGATATTTTGATTAGACCTTTTCAAAATCCTCTATCTTAAGGATGTCTGAATACTCTATATGAGAAATTTCAGACCAAATAATTCAATTTTCATAAATATATAAACAACCCAAGCCAGGGTCAGATAATGATAAATATCAGGCTTTCTTAACAGTCAAAATTACCAGCCACCACTATAATTATATGAGATAGGATTTGAAGCTGAGATTTTCCTTATAAACAATGTGATAAATAATCAGGTCTGAGAGGTGGAAAAGGAAATCACAATTGTTTCCTTGCTGGAACAGATCCGCTCACGATAATTTATGCTTTATCCTTCATTTCATCCAATCATATCAGCCTTCCATCAGTCCTATCCATCACAGCTTGAAAAATCCCATTTCAAGTGAATCCCATTCAAACCCAACTGGCAAGGCCAGGTGTTCGTCTTAAGAGCAATGGCTTTAGAATTCCCGAATTTTCCTTTCAGAAGCCCAACAGAAAACAGCACAATTATTATTTTTGTTGTTATTACTATTCAAAAACTAGTTCTAACAGAGGAAAGCAAAAATGCTAATCCTCTTACATAACACAAATCCCAGATGGCCTTGTGCGGAGGGGAGGAAGATGCCATAATAGCAGTCACCATTATCAATTGTGCTTGGTGACAGATGTTAAAATGATACAAGTGCTTGTGCTCACTTGCAGAAGTTCAGTAAGTCTTTTTCTGTCATATTTCCCATAGAATAAAATCATAAATAAATAAAAAGTCAGGTGCAGTCAAGCACTAATCTTCACGGCAAGTGCACAACTCATTCCAAATAATGTTTAAAGTCTTTACAGTCTCTTCATTTGCAGTTCTGATCCTTAGCTAGAGAAAAATGCCACAGTAGCAGTACTGGCCTGTACATCTTGATTCCTTTGTTCTCCATCACTCTATAATATAAATCAAAATATAGCATTGATTATCAGTGATGTCTGTACTAGTCCTGTCACCACCTTCTATGTCACAGACTGCTTTTACATTTACATGGAAGCAGTTTTCTTTCTTCACCTTGCAAAAAGCCTGGCCCTAAACTACTTCAGATTAATGGCAGGTTTGTGAGATTTAAAAGGTGCACAGGTATTCATTTTCCAAAGGGTTTTGTCACAGTGATCACTTTATTGTTAAGGATAACAGGGCTGCAGGGGAACGTGGAGGAGGTACCCATATGTCATGGGTTACCACTTGCTTCAATAAAGCATTCTGAGACCCTGTGTAGAAATGCTCACTTAGCAACCCTAATGTTCAGGAACAGAAACATTTATATGAAATAGCTTCATTCTCCTATTTCACTTGTCTTAGTTCAGATTGCGGAAGGAACTGGGCTTGCTGAGAGCTTGCTAGCTTTTCAGAGTCACGTCACCAAAACTCACAGAGAACAAGGCAACAGACAAAACAAGCAGGACCTGTAGTATATTAAGTTGCTCACAAACTCTGGGGACCATTTGAGGTCAACACAAGAAACCTTATTGCCCATCTCCTGGACATTCTCTTATTCCTATAACTCTGCAGTTGTGTTTCCTGTCCTTCTCCCAAGGGTTTGTGAAAATGACAGAAATGTCCCATCAGACGTCCCAGGCACAGGTGCAGCTGTAAAAGTGCTGGTTGCAGGAGTCAGTCTTTCCCAGAGAACTAGAGAAAAGCTCTTGCCCTAAAAGCCAGTGTGTTTGCTCAGCAGCTGTCCCAGAAAAACTAGAAACCAGTTCATGGCTGTCCTGCTATTGTATTCCCCCTTAAGAATCAACTACTCAGTGTAGAATCATCTCAGTTAAGAATCATCTACTCCTGATCCACTCCATCTCCCTAATGCAAAGAGAAGTGTGGATATTCTATACCATGTGTATTAGGGACCAAAAAAAAAAAAAAAAAAGTGTCCCTAAAATGTCCCTAATCCTCAACAGAGGCTGAAACCTCATACTTCTTGTCCATAGAACAGGGATGTCAGCCTTCCAGTCATGCCATTGGCCTGCATCTGCATGATGTGTGAAGAGAATATATTAAAATTAGCCTCTGAAAATCTATTCCAGTGGAGAAAAAAATAAAATCCACTAAAGCAGTCTGACTGATGTATGTGATTTGAGTTGCAGAAAGGAAACTCTCTTAGATTTAATTCACATTCACTCCCCTCCCCACTCCTTTGCCTGTCTGTAGCCATTATCATGAAACAATCCTAAGCAACAAGTCAGAAGTAGAATTTAAGCAAAAGACTAAAAATGATTCTGTTAGGGTATGCAGACTACAGCCCATTTGCTGCCCTTCTCTCATCTCCCACTCTTCTACTTCTCTTTTTCCCTTGAATAGGTGCAGGCAGGCCAGCACCCCCTACATCATCTGGTCACACAGGAATTCCTGCAAAAGCGCAGCAGAATGACAGCAGTGGGCTCCTTCCCCTGACCCCACTGCATCCCACTGAGGATGTGAATGCTCCCAGCAAGGATGGTGATGTTGAGAAGCAAGGCCATACTCAGAAAGGAAATGAGAGGTCATCTCATTATTCTTCTGGCAAGCCCAGAGAAGGGTTTCTGCTTCATTTCATCTTCCCTTGCAGAGCAATCACTTATTCAAGCTCCAATTCTAAATGTCTCCTCAAAGAGTTAACTTATTATAAATGATCGTGAAAGAAAATGCCCGTTCACACCCAAATTATAGAGAAGTCTCTCGTCTTTATCAAGTCTCAAGCGTATTTGCACTTAAAAGCTTCCCCCCCACACACATGCTAGAAACAATAGTGCAGGTGCATTGCCCTTCAGTGTACAATGTATTTATCCTGGGAGGCAGGAAGTTGGTTTCACACCTGTTTCTTCTTTTTATTTGTTCTTGGCCTGGCTAATTTGCCGAATGTCATGATTGGTACAGCTGAGGCTGTCAGAAAGAATTACCACTTTGTAACATGACGGCCTAATTCTGGCAGTTCAGATTTTACAATGATTTGCCTTTTGTTCTTTCTTTCAGTAGCGGTCTGTTTTCTGTATTGTACACAAACGGAATCTGATCAGCAGCAACAGAAAATGTAAAAATAAGACAGGCTGCTTTATCATAAAGCCATACCTTTTTAATATTATTATTCTTAAAACTATTCTAAAGACTATGAAATTAATTCTCTGATATGGTGAAAAAGGATCTTGCCACTGGGTGAAAAAATATTTTGCAGGAATTCATGACCTAGACTGTGGAAATTTTTTGGTCAGAATTGAAGTACTACTGAAAATTGAGACATATTTTTTTCACACAAATTTTAAGGAAGTAACAAAATGTGGTTCATATATTTCTTCAGCTTTCAACTTTATTACCAGTCCTCCATTTTTTAAATCTAAATTGAAGTGGGCACTTTTAGGAACCATGTTATCATGTTGACACAACCATTTACACTATGCAGTTTTCAGCTAAGAAGTTTTCTCTAAAAGCCAAGTCAACCTTAAAAAGAACAATTTATTCTGTCTGATTTAAAAGATTTAAAGAAAAAAAAAAAAACATTTTAATACAGCTCTCTTAGCATCCTCTTCCTCTGTCCCTAATTTTTTTTTTTTTTTTTTTTTTAGCAGAAGAAACATCAGACTATTATCAGATTATTAATCAGATAATTCTTATAATCTATGCAGTTTTATATCAAGGACTATCTCAGTGAGGACACACCTTCCCAGGTTATTTTTTCTCTTTCTGTACTGCAGACCTCTAAGGAACCTCCAGTGTTGCAGCATGTCTGCGCTTCATGGAGCATAGACAGTCTGCAGGCGCAGCACCCACGACCCATCAGCCCAGAATCCAGAAGTTTCCAGCCCTCGACTCACCCACACCATGTGCACCACCTGCACCAAAAAGCAGTCTGGGATCTTAGGATTCACACTAATCCTCTTGTGGTGGCAAGAAGCGGTAAACTACAGCCTGAGAGAATGAGGATGGAGAGAAAAGGGAGCAGGACTGGGTCATGGCAGGATTACCAAGATGAAGCCTTTTCTCATAAACCATGATGCCATGACCAGTGAGACTGTCAAATGTTTCTCAGCTTCTCTGTAGAACAGAATCATGATATAAACATTGGATGCCATCAATACCAGGATCAAGACACCTTTCTTTAACTTATCCAAGGCATATATCATTAGCACTCGTGTGAAAATACACCGTCCTGTAGACAGATGATTTCAGGCTGCAAAAAGCTACTCAGCTGGCTCTGTGCTAGGAACTGGTGACAACTCCAGAGCAGCAACACACTATTCTGGAGCTTTAATATTTTTGTTAGCTTTATTAAACTGACTGTATCAGACATCTATAGAGCTGAGGCTTAACAGTTCCAAGTTAGGAGATCTTTTATTGCTATCATTATCAAGGAGCTTCTGCAGGGCTCTTCTCCATCTGCTTCATTCTTGACAAGATTTCTGATAGCTCAGGCATCATTGCCATGTTCCATTAGAATACCATATCCAGCCGGTCCAAGACTATCAACAGTACACACTACCCCCTCAGTATTCGCTGAATCTATCTGAATTTGTTATAACCATACAGGGATGCTTCATGATTATAGGCCAGTTGCATGCATCGTCTTCACCAGCCATGCTCATATTGCCAGTCTATTTCAAATCTCTGGCAACATTATCCTTATGTGAATAAAAAATAAAATAAACATTAAAAAAAAAAAAATCAACATATCTTATCTTAAGGAAGATACCAAATCTGCACCTCAAGACAACCTCACTTAACCCCAACCAAGAATTTGTGCTTTCTGCTTATGACTTTTTGACCATTGCACTCACAGAGAGGATACAACAATATTTTCAGCCTCTGCCAGACATTTGTCAGATGTGTGTTTTGTTATTTTAGGACTCTGACAGTGAGAATGGTTCAATGATAGTTTGGAAAAGATCATCCAGATGCTTTCTGCACACTTAGCAACAGGAAAATGAGCTTTTACAACCTACGAGGCTTCCAAGAAGATCACACAAAAGAAAGTGAGTGGGCCACTGGCACACCTGGTGGGGAGTAAGTTCATTATGTGCTATCAAATGCCAAAATTTCTTGTTGCTCTCCCCCCCCCAAAAAAAGTATATGTATACTTATTTATATATATATATATATTCTAACATTCTCAAGCAAATACATTATTTGCTGTTTGTAGAGCTATACTGGCCCTGTAGAGAGACTGCTAAGCTGGGAAATCTCAGAGCAGCAGTCTGTACTTGAAATTGTCTAACTTCACACACCTTTTATTGAAGGACAAGCTTACAGACCTGTCCTTTCTACAGAAACAAATTCATGAGGGGAGCAGTTCAGTCACAGTCCACCTACAGAGAAGATAACCTGCTCCTATCAGAACAGTTGTAGCTTATTTGGGTCATTTAGAACAGATTAAGTGCACACAGAAGCCCTTTTAAGGCCACAGATGGGGGACAGATTACTCAAAGGAAGGCAGGCATTTCACAAACAATCTACTATTAAAACATATCCATAAAAGGATAGTCTTTGAATTATGTATTGCCTTTCCATGTACTTGATAAAAGTATTTGGTCTATAAGCTGAATAAAAAGAAAATCAAAGAAAACAAACAAACAAACATACAGGCAAACAGGAATTCCAGTTTATCCGCGGTAAAAGTAAATACTCTTTCTTTCTAACCTGTCTCAGAAAAGTAGCCCAAACAGAAGAGAATTCTAGTAAATGAGAAATATCCAGTCCCATATGCTAGAATAATTTACAGAAACTCTCTTCTTTAGTGATAGGCCAGTCACAGGTAGGTTCTTCTTGGTGATGTTGAGGGCACTGTGCTAATGCTTCTGACCTGTTTGCAGCAGGTCCACATCAACCACCTTGATGTGGACACACAACAAAATCACAGGTCAGTTTGCTCCCTAGATGCCTGCCATTGTAGAAATGTCTGCCACTAAGGCAGGGGTCTATGATTGAATTACAGATGCCATGAAAATCTGTCAGTTTTGGTTATTGTTATTCACTGACAAAGACCATTTGTATCACCAGTCTTGTACCTCTTCCTATTCCCAGCTGGAGTCCTGGATATTCCTCATGGAGTTTTTGTCAATCACTCCTCTTGGCCTTGTATTTCATGATTTGGGTTATGTTATCCCAGGACCTCCAGGTGGAAGACAGACTTTAACATCAAAAAAATAAAAAAATAAAAAAAAAATAGGCTGCTGCCCCACTGCTGGGGCATAGCAATGAGATGCTCCTACACTACCAGAACTAGAGACCTCAGCTGCTGAAGTGCTTACTTACTTTCAGAAGTAAGATTTTAGAAAATTGCAATGATATAGCCTTGCATAATGGTGGAACTTCAGTACAAAGTTCAGTCCGTGAAAAACAAATAAACAAACAAACAAAAACCATATGTTTATATAAATGTAAACTGAACCAGAAATCCCATGAAGACTGGTAGTATACATGGACTATATGGAAAGATTGGACATAAATGATTAAAAGAGATCATTACAGAGATTCACCAGAGATTTACAGGATGTTGAAAATAGAAGTGATAAAAAGTATTTTACTCTCTGTATCTTAAATTCTTGTTCATAAATAATCTTTAAATGCCAGCTGAACACTCCAGCAGAGGGCTGTAGAGCAAAATAACTGCTTAATATAAAGCAGTACTGTTGCTAGAACCTGTTGAGGTCACTTTTGCACATGGTCTGCAGAAATAGAAGTCCTTTTTGACTAGTGTTATTTCAGAATTATATTTTAGCAGCGTAAACTAAGTTGCATGAGATTATTTTGGAAAGGCAATAGCTGAGAATTTCATTGTGTGGACACAAGGAGGGAGGATTCAAATTCTTTTGAAAGAATGACTAATACTAATAACTGCAATCACCTTTCCTGAAATAATCAGAACCGGTGGAATTAAATCCTGTGATTCAGTCCCAAGGAAACAATTAACTGATTGCAAATTATTAAAGTCCATGGATTAGTTTAAGATAATTCTTGTATTCTGTATGCATTAGTGCCATAAGAAGCACAAAGGGTAAATGCTTTTGTTTATTTAATGGAAAATAGCATTTACAAATGACACAGATTCAATTAATTCAGGGCCAGAGCAGACTGTTTTCATCCTGAAGTTTAACTTAGATAAAGGGGCCAAAGAATTTAAAATTTCTGTCATGAGGGAACTATTTTTTGACTGTACATATTTTATTTAAAGAATTGTCTTTTAATGTTAAAAAAGATTCTTCATGGCCATAATTATTTTAATAATATCTCATTTTCTCTGAAAGAAATAAAAAAATGAAGTTCCCCGAGGATCTAATGACTCTGAACTTTTAAACAGCAAGAAATGTCACACCTTCTAAGGATGTGGGTTAAAATAAAAAAGATTTAGATAAAATGTTCATGGATTTGAGCTTTTCATGCTTCATCAGAGTTCATGCAGACTAAAAGTTTTCATGTAATTCAATGCTAGCAAGAGCTCAGTGGTGCTTATCATCTTTTAACCTATAGCTAGCTATAGGGCAGTCAGCACTCCATGCAGGTTCAAATTCAGGATTTGCTCTCCCAAGTTCTCTGACTCCAAATTCTGAAGAGGTTCTGCCATATTCCATAAAGATGTAAAAGAAACCCTCTTCTTGTCTTGCAACCCTGTTTTATGACCACTAATTATAGATCATTACCATTTTAATTTCACATTGTCACTTGCAGCTTGTTACCTCTGTTACCTGAAACCATTCAGCCATACTAAACAGCAGCCATGAGAGGGCTCATCCTCTAGTTTCCCTTCAGCTGTGTATTTGCTCCTTTTTTTGATACAATAAACCTGATGTTGAATGAGCAATTTACCATTCCTTTCTGACAAGGAGAGATGGAAACATCCTTCACAAGGCTGTTTGACACGATTTCCATACGCTATAGTTCCTTCCATTGTTTCTGAAGTACCTAAAAAGGTATGATGGGAATCCATAGGCCAGACATTCTTCAGAAATAATGAAGGTGTCTGAAAAAGGGAGGGTTTAGAGAGTTTTATTTGTGTGGTGAAATAGTTGTTTTTCCATTGCATTCTCACTGTCCAATAGAATTGTGTGCAGACTACCTTCATCCTAAGACTTCTATACAATTTCTATCTCAGGTAGATTAGAGTCTTATTACTGTAGGCCACTTCAACAATTCTTGCTTTTGATGTCTGTGCAACATATTTCTCTTTTTATTGAAGATTTCCAGCCCTGATACGCTGCTAACCAGCTTAAGAGACTCAGCTATGTGGTATATCCACATATATGAAGGCCAGGTAGAGAATTTTTGAAGGGGAGAGATGCAAAAAGTGATGTTCATATACAGAAGAATGAAGGATCAGATAAACGGCATGTCTGATGGCTCATAGATTCTGTCACAGTGAGGCTAGGGATGACACATTATTTGTTTTGACTTCTTGGTGTCAGGAGCTTTCTGACTAAGCCCTACCTAAGCTTCCTGTTCCTCACACCAACTTCCTTTGTGAAATCTGGTTTAAATGCATGAGGGGAGTAAAGCTTTAGGGCTGAAAATATGGTCCTTTTTTAAAAATTGACTTTATAAACAGCAGAATAAGATTTCTCAATTGTTGTCTGTCAATAACGGTCATTTAAATGCATTCAGCTTACACATAAAGAAATTACTTCTGAATATTATGTCTACAAACTCCATCCAGACTTGGAAGATCATTGACATTTGTTCTGAGGGCTTCAGAGCTCCGATGAGCCCCTTGAATACAATCAAGTAGTTTTTGATTAAGCTACAAGATTTTTGCCCATTTTTTTTCACAGATTTCTCCAGATATAGAAAGGAAAACTTTGGCCAAGCATCAGTACAAGAATCCATCTTATTCTTTCTTAGGTACATTCTCTTTCCAAACTAGCAGAACAACACATTATTTGAAATGTATATGCTATCCGATAAGCTTTAGAAGGCATAAACAAAAACAGGTAAAACAAAACTAATAGAAATACATTGCTTCATACCACCTGAAAAACTGTCTCACAATTTTCACTAACTCCAAACCACAAGTAAACAAAATTGTGTGTTCTGTAATTGATGCCAAAAAAAAAAAAAATTATGTGAAGTTGAAAAGAAAACTGGCATAATCTTTATGTGGTCTTTTTGCATGCTAATGGTTTTCCTTACATTCACCATTCTTCCAGTTTTATGAAAAACACATCTGGCCTCTTATAAAACAATCAATTATTGTGATTAAGACATGTACACTGTTCCTTTAAAAAGAGAGAGAGAAAGAGAGAGAGATAAGGGAGTAACACAATGGTTCAACAGACACTTTTTACAGAATTCAAGTTCTTAGCATGTGAAGCCAGAAAGGTAACTCAATCTATCATGCTGAGATAACCATCTAAATAACCCCGTGCAGTACTGAAAAAGGTAAACAGTTCTTGAGAGCAGACAGGTGGCATAAAACCATAGCAACAGAAGGTCTGGACAATGCGGTACAAATGCAAACAGAACTCTCCATATGTATTGTTTTGTCCTCTGCCTTATGTAAAATTGTATTTTAACTATAGAGTATTTCAAATTTGAATTTATTTCTTTGCACTTGCCAGGTCATGTTTTCCTTCTTTGCACCTGTCTCCTTCTCCTCTTTTGGTTTTGGTCAATTTTGGTGATCGGGTACTATTCAGGTCTCCTCCCAGCATCTCAGCTCAAACTGTGTTTTTATTTCCCTGTCATGTTATTCTCATAAAGAACAACCTAGCCCTGTTTTTTCTCCCATCAGACCTGACACACATAGTTGTGTACTGCCAGAGTGGGTGCCAGGCTGCTAGATTTTCCTCACGTGTCCTGTATAATCATCAGGGAATGAGAAGTGCCTGTAAAGTCTTCCAGAGGAAAATCTTGTCCTCTTTAGTTCATCCATCAACTTGATCTGGCAGCTCTCAGAGATATGTACTTCTCACCACTTCCATCAGGATTTTAGGCAGTTATGTCAAGAGGACTGTTTCATTACAATTTTAAATTTTGTATGCAAAATGCCTGTCTTAGGCTTCATTTACATTAGCATATTGGTTCAGAGCAGTTGTGCAGTCTTGAAATAACTCTTTCAGTCACCCCACTTACTGCACATTGACTGACTTCACTGAGAGTTTTCAGTGTTTACAAACCAGATTCCACTGGAGGCTGTGTGATAGGTGCACACCAAATGTGCCTTGGATTTTCATGTGGGTATAGGAGCCTCAACCAACTTTAGTTAACTCAGAAATATATTTGTTGCAGGAATGTTCAGTACAGGGCACACCACTAAATCTAAGCTGAAGTAAAAGCCCCAGTCTGTATACAGTAGAGGTATGAAGATCTCATACATTTATCGTGTATTCTGTCAAATTATTTGCTAATATAATCATATAGTCATATCTTTATGCCAGCTGAATTCACTCAGACTTCTTCCCTCTTCCACTGTTTTTCTACTTCTGCTTTTCTTCCATTGCTTCAAACTAGTGCACAACTCCTTTGAAATTACTCTTCCTGTAATAGCTCTCTATTGTATTTTTTCCAACCCAGATCTTTCCATCTTAGTAATACAATCCATTAGCAGCTACACAGCACATCTTTGACCAACAACAAAAGTAAATGTAGTTGTCTTCAACTGAGCCATTGTCAAGACTCTCCTTATAGTCAATAGAAAGAAATAGGCACTCTTAGGGTATGATTCATCTTAACCCACAGTAGACACTGAATATAGGTCAGATAAATCATGTCTTTAAAATGCCTACTTCTCCTTATTGACTATAAAGGGAGCCTAGTGCAACTAGATCAGATTTAGATCTCCACACTGCAACCATCTTAGATCAGCTGTTTTCCAGTGTCTTCTATCATTTCCAGCTTGTTTTTCCTTTAACATGAGTGACAGCAAAAGCCATGCAATCTGGGTGAAACTAGATAAAACAAAGGCCCTCAGGGCCATGCTTTCCTGGGAAGAAGGGGGAGAACTGAGGAAACAGTACCCAAACATGATTTCTGTAGTGGGAGCTTGAGTAGATTATCTTCCAAGTGATATATATCCTACATGATTTTTGTACTCACCTATTCTGCCTGATTCAGATGAAAGGAGGAAAAGCTCACACTTACTTTGAACTGGTCTTATTTGAGAGGCAGCATGGGGCAGCATTTATATCCCACCCAGATTCAGTGCTGGCACCTTCTTATATGAGATGGCTGCGTGGCTGTGTGAAGTTGTCTTCCCTGTCTCTCTTCCAGTGGAAAATAGATAAAATCAAGTAAAATCATTAGTGACCATTGCAATAATTAATCATTTAGAATCAGATTGTTCACCTCTTGACTTAAAGGAATGACTTCACCTTTGCCCAGAGGTGAACCAGGCCACTATTTGGATGCAACTACCTCTCTATGAAATGTAAAGTGGGTAAAATATGGGGTTTGGTTTCCCATGCAGATTTCATTTACAGGGCATGTTTAGTACTTCAGTATTTAATAACAAAACAATTAGTTATTTACACAGAGGACAATGAGACTCCTTTGGAAATATCCATCTCATTGTCATTAAAAGCAAATAAAGTGATTATGAACAGCGTGACTGTACAATTAACTGATTAAACCCACACTGCTCTCTATACCAGACCTGCTTTTCAATATGACTTTTATGATTAAAAAAATAGGCTCGTACATGGTGATGCATACCTAAGCCTTCTGAGCATAAGAGAAATTTTTAATTAAAAATGTATGTTTCAAGATAAAACAGCTTTCTCTAATGTAGGATAATGAACAGCTCCTGACAGAGGTGTTGAGCCCACATAAATGGCTTTGGAGAGAGGAGGAGGTAATTAAATGCCAAACAAAGCTTAAGCATTTAAAAATTAAAAAAAAAAAAATATTGTAAGGATACTACCATTCTACAGATATGATTCCAATTATACTTCAAAACAAAAGGCAGTCAACAAACTGCAGTGTTATGAAAAGGAAAGAAGGGAGAAAGCAACCACGTTTCCTGTTTCCTAGAGATTTCAAAATATTGTATTTTTCTTGCCTGTTGAATTTTCCATGATGACATATTAGAAACATTCCAAACCTAACATTCTTCACAGTGAAATAAACTAGAAAATGATGACCACTCCAGACTGCACGGAATTTTGACATGGAAGGAAATATGATGACTGGACAAAGGAATAGCCTTTCCTCCAGGCAACAATTATATTTTTGGCTGCTGAACAGTAGGGTATTTCATTTTTCAAGTTCCTTAGTATCAGTTTCCACATCATGTGTTAAAAGTTAATTTTTGTTCAGATGTAATTTGGTGTAAATAACTGAAATTTGTTTTCCTGATAAGGCACCTAAGGAAAAATATATTTTATGGATATTACATATAAAGGCAAAGAATTCAATTTTCAGCATATAAAGATCAAAATATCTCCCCATCAAGCATTTTAAAATATTATATTTCCCAACTAAGTGGACATTGACACTGAAAATCTGAAACTGGTTATACAGAACACTGGGCTGATATAAAAGGAGTCTCATTCATGCAGTGACTTATTTTTATTTTCTCACATCTTACTGTATATATTAGTATAGAGATCAATCCAAATAAAGAATGAGAAATACCAGGGTTTGGAACATGCTAAAACCTAATGGAAAATCAAACTTATCTACAGAGCAAATCAGAAACACATTCTAAGTAGAGGGACTAAAATTTTAGAGGTAATGCCATTTTCTTAGTGTACTCACAAAAGGAGAGTTTTGCAATTGTTTTGTATAGAAGCTTTGGGAATAATTAAATGCATTTCACTGAAAACAATCACCAAACCTAGCAAAGAAAGATGCAAAATGTGGAAAAAATCTATCTCCTGACAACACAAGATATTTTTTTCCAGAAGTATATTTTTTATGCACTAGTCAGTCTGTTTTAAATTTTACAATTTGTAGTACTAGAGATTATCTGAAATTTATAAGCTTAGGAAAAGAAGAGCTAATAGCAAATTGTTTGGGATGTCTGATTAAAAAAAAAAAAAAAAAAAAAAAAAAAAAAAAAC
>CM021733.1:102349927-102379927 GCA_011075105.1 Heteronetta atricapilla
AAAAAAAAAAAAAAAAAAAAAAAAAAAAAAACTAGAAAAGGAAGAGTCCTAAATTCTGTTTCTTGCTTCAGGGATGCCAAATGTATTTTCAAGTAAAGGTCTTTGGATAAAATACTTTAAAAATGTTGTATGAAGTCTGAGTGTTGTTCCATATCTCAGCTACCCCTCTATAGAGAGTAGGGCAGGGACAGCTCTTTGTAAAATGTGTGTGAGCTTTGCTCCACTTAATGAGGCGTGCTATACACTGAGGAAGGACACCTTGTTCGCAGCTGCAGACCCACATACCTCTCTCCCCATGACACCCAAAAACAAAATCTCCTCCTATACCTTGTATCTGTTCCATAAGACAAAACAAAACAAAAATGAAAAAGAAACTCCTTTCTGTAGCTACCTACCATGTTTACAGGCCTGTTCCTAGCCAAGCCATGCAGCCTAGAGGCACAGCTGCCACCTCCCTGTGTCAGCTGGGCGCATTGTCAGGAGGGAATGCCCCAGGAGGCACAGCTGATGTTTGTACTCCTGCACAGATGGGCACTGCCCTTCCTGCCCTGCTGTATGCTGCAGTCCCTGCATAGGGTCTGCTGCAGGGTGGAGTTGAACCATGATGTCCCCCAGCCATCCTTGTCCTCCACTGTTCTTCTCCAGTGCCCTTCAGCTGGGGAGGTCCTCTCTCCACCCCCCTGGACACCAGCACTAGGGTGAACTTTGCAGCCCTCAATCCTTCTGCAACAGGCACGAAAACCCCTTACATGTTCTTAAAACTTCAGTTCAGAAACCGGCAGCAACAGCAAGGAAAGGAATGTTCCCCAGCTGTCAAGGTTGCAAATGAAAAAAATAAAAATCCAGAACTGATATAGAAATGAATACCGCTGGATTTCATTTCACTTGTCTTTACAGCCCTGACTGGTTTTCTATCAGTGTTTGCAGAATTTCAAGAGGGGGAGCTAGTCAGCTAACAGAGCCCAGGTTGCTACAAAAACTTCCCTGACAGCAGCGCATAGCTTTAAGATTTTAGGTGAAGCAGAATGAAAAGTGAGTTCACAGCTTCAGACTCATCCCCAAGAAGTACTTTGTATGGCATTGCTGCTCCTGCTTTCCCCATAAACCTGACTGATTATTGAACATATCAAATAGACACAGCATGAAAGCTGATTATGTCTTGACAAGCAAAAAAAAAAAAAAAAAAAAGAAGTAAACAGATTTTTTAATCATGAGACACACAAATGAGCTTGTAAAAAGCTTCAAAATGTATAATATACAGATCTAAATAACCAAGGGAATATAAACTTACATACAGAATGACCTGTGACTGAAATTCCTGCATCAAAAGATTTTAACACAGTGCAGAGTTTCATAGGAGGAGTGTCGGGGAAGAAAAGCGGCTCCCATCTATCCAGACGAGGTCTATTGGTCTTAGTGAGACAAAATGCATTCAGTTGTCCTTAAGAAACATGGTAGAGTCCTGGGCTTTTGCGAAATATTGTACCAATTTGCTCATTACATGGGAACAGCAAGTAATTTTTACAGCTCTTGCTGTCTTTGAGTTTTCAGAACAAAGATCAAACACGTCTCCTTTGTGTGGTTTTGCTCTTCACTTTGTATTCTTCCTCAGCTATAAACTCCCCACCCACACACACACCTGTGTTCTCGCCTGCCCTCGAGGTGCTGTAAGTGGCAGAACCCTGACTTCTGCTCCTCCCTGGGCAAACATTCACCCTAGTGCATGGCATGTGTGGGGAAATGTTGCTAGCCCTGTAAGATAGCATGCAGTGAAACGGCATGCAAGGATGCAAGGTTTTGTGCAATATGCCTGTTCAGCTCCCCAAGTATAATATCCTCTTTTTTTTTCTTTCTTTTTTTTTTTTTTTTTTTTTGGTATACTCTTTTAATTGAAAACAGTTTGGCAAAAATGACAGTTGTAGCTTCAGTCGCTGCAAGTGTTCAGCAGGCTGCAAGTGTTATATTGCATTTGTCCCATCCAACTCCACTGAGCAAGGCAGTTCAAGTAGCGAATGACTTCTATAAGCCCTTCTTCCCACCAAGCTCTTGCTCTAAACATTGAGACCTGGCAACAGTGGAGCTGTAAAAGGCCCATGTTGTGCTTTGGAAGTCACACGTGGCACCTCTTATTCTAAAATCGTATTTATTTCTCGTTCTTGCTACAAAGTGATATGATGACAGGTCAGGTCCCACTGCATGTAACTGCTGCCAAATGCTGACTCCATTCCCCTTAACTCCATTCCTGACTGGCTCTTCTAAACAGTGTTTCATGGCCAAAATCATTTGCTGAGCTGAACCAAGTATATCACACTGCTATTGTCAACATACCTTCACAACTCTGTGAGGAAAATCTCCTGCAGGTCATATATTAGCTTTTGTTTTTTTGCAGTACTACCTTCTATGAGGTGACAAACTTTGTTTCATTGTAAAACTGATGCTATTTATGTGCATATCTTGCTAGGCACATAGCGTTGAAATCAGTGAACATTGTCACTGGTTTCTCTCAAGTCTTGACAATTCCTAGAACTGTAAAACTACAGGTTCTAGAAATATGGGGTAAATCGCAAAAAAAAAAAAAAAAAAACACACCTCCAGAATTTCATACTCTCGAAACACAAGCTCATTTTTCTTGTGTTTGCTTTAATTTATGTTTTCATTTTCATTCCATTTTCTGAACCATATGATGAAATCACAAACACATTTGTGGCTCTCCCCAGCTGAAAACATGAAAGGTGAGGAAGGTTCAATTACCCTTTGGTTTCTTCGTAAATGCTAATCACCAGGGAAAGATCTAATAATAATCATAAAGGTGGGGAGGTGTATAATATGCCCTCTACAAGAACAATAGTAAAGCAGATAGTAATATTAAGAAATTGCATTAGTAAATCAAAATAAATAATATTCTTTCTTATAGTATTTTACCACTTGCACTTTATTCCTGATGTCAAAGAATTAATTGTAGGCTTACAGAGACTACTTGATAATCAGTGTCTGCTAAGCTTATCATGGTATGTTGCAGACCTGTAAGACGGAAAAAAAACTAATGCAATTTTATTAATGTATGATGCTTAAACTTGGGAGTGTTTAGGTCTCCTGATGGAGTAAACATAATCATGTTCTTCTGTCTGTTGATAACATTCACAGTTCTTCGCTGTTCATGGGAACTTGCATAAGTGCTGAGGAAAAGGCAGGAGTCTACCACTATCCAGCAGACACATACCCACCAGCCAGATGGATTGTATGACAATCTTTTTAAAGGCACAGATACCAAAGCAGAGGGTAACATGGATAAGCTCTGAGCCCAAAGTGCAGCACGTATCAGCAGAATCTTTGCAGATTTCCTTCTGAGTAGATACACTTATTTTAATCACTTCTGCATGGCAAATTGCATCACTGTGTTTGCCCACCATGGCTTACAGTTAGGAGGTAAACACCCCTTGAGCTCTTTATACTTTCAAAGTAGAGAAATGATCTGAATCACTATTGTCTGAAACTTTTCTGAACCAGAATTTAATATCGCTCCTACAAACATTAAGCTACTGGACTGAAACCAATGTGTTATTTCCCTTGTTGTTAAGAGTTTCCTACTTTGGGAGAGTAATGTTCTCAATTTCAGCTGAATGGTTTATTTTAAGATATAAGATAAGCCCAACTCAGTCACAGTGTTTTGTAATTATTTGGATAGTTTTTCCTGCTTTGATGGAGGTACTGTAATATGAAGTTAGCTGGTAATAGATTTCTTCTTCATCATTTCTTCTTCATTCCTTCTTTCCATGGATGAAGCTGAGATGTCTCTAGGTTCTGAGAAAGGGCATTCAGAACATAAAACCTCAGGTGAATTTGCTTGGTACTCAGGAGATCAAAATCTTTCTATCTTTAGGGATGGGAAAACACGTGAATATCTGGTCCAAAGCTCTTCCTTTTCTGCCTGTAATGCTTTCTCTAGCCAAATACAGTAGTCACTGGAGGGACTAGAAATAAATAGTGACTTTTGCTCATGATGTGGTATTTCAAGTTGCTGCCAGCCCTGGCTACAGAAAATAAAGCATGGTAAGGGAAAACATGACATGACTTTTGGATGTTTCTGTGTCCATCTTATTATACAAAATGTTTCCTAAATTAATACTCAGTCTGCATGGTAGTAGAAGGAGAAGCATGAGTTCATGATAAAATCAGCAGAGGAGCACTTTCTAAGGCCAGGTTGCTCCTTTCTGAGTCTGGTTCCCTCAGGAATACCTGGGTGGAGTCATGAGGAGAAGGCTGGAGTCCTCACTCCAGAGGTCTTCTAGGACAGACTGCCCCAGAGGTGCTCACTACCTGGTTCCTCACTCCTGTAGCACTTGCCACGACAAAGAGCAGGGTGTCATAGCACATAGGCTACTGGTCTGATTCACTTCAGCAATTACTAAATATTTACTGTATCTAGTCATCTGGTTAAAGATCTTGTCTTCTACAACTGCATTTTTTTAGTAAAAAATACATAATTTAGAAGTAGAATTCAAGACACCCTGACCTTATCTTTTGTCCTGTATTAAGAGTTTTGTAACACTTTTTAGTGTTTTCTTGTTTGTTTGTGTTTGTTTTTATTTTATTTAGATGGCTTTTGCAATTATATCAGAACAAGGCCATCAGCTGAACAGCAATGAACTCACTAGCTGAAGCTACAAGCATTTTAGGACTTGTTTACAAGGCTTGTGAATTCTGGCAGAGGCAGCTGTAGATTTTCAATTAAATTAACAGATTTACACAGAGCCCTAATACCTGGCCTGAACTATTAGCTAGTAGGAAATTTAGTGTATTCCTGTTTTAATTCCTTACCTTTCTCAGCTCTTAATAGATACAGGTAAAACAACTGCTTTAAAACCCAAGGGCTACATTCCTTCCCCTCTTCTCCTGTTGCAAATTTTTTGTGATGTTCAGAAGTCTTTCTGCAGAGCAGTTTGCTTTTGGAATTTTGGAATTTTCCATTTGGAAAATCCTATCTAGAAAATCCAATTGATCTGCAGTGAACAACTCAGATATCAGGGAGGCAGATGCCATGTGTTCAGAGATCCAGACTCTTCTGTTTGGCCTTCTGGCAACCTTCTTCTGGCCTCTGGATCTGTGAATCTGTCAGGCCATCATGCCTCTTAACTGTTTCAACCAAGGACCTTTCTCTGTATATCAAGTGTCTCCATGAAGATAAGGGATATTTTATTTTCCTTTGAGATTTCTGTTGGTCTAGAGGAGTCATGATCCACCACATCCTTAATTACCTCATTGATGTGCTTATTTCTCCTGTGAGATGAGTGAATTCCCCAAATAAGTAAAAAGCCCAGTTGTGTTTTGTGAAGTCCTTCACACTGCGTGGATCCTGACAGAAGCGATTTGTGGGGCCAAGCCTTCAGCTGCAGTTCCAGCTGAGCAGTCCTAGAGGAGAGGAGGAAAATTCAACTCTTCAGATGACACTGACATGGTTAAGACAAGAAAAATGTCGTAAAAGTCCTTTAGCACTTTCTGTACATGGAGTTCAGAAGGCTGCTGGCTATTACTCAAATGCCTCCTGGCTTGTGTTTGTAGGTAGAGTACCAAATTTCCAGCTGCCTGGGTGGCATTGCTCTAATTGCAACTGGCATTGGGAATTTGTATGCAAAAGGTGTCCTGTGACTGCCTGTCAGTGATGTCACAGCTACGTCAATAACCTTTAGTAAATACACAGAGGTTGGCTTTTATCCTTTCCCTTACAATTTCTATTACATAATACACAAAAAGGCTCTCCAGGCATTGCATTTCTAAGGTGATTAGTGCATTTCTTGAGAAGCTAATGTCACTTAGCCTCTGGCTGCATGCCTCAGAGCTCCACAACTGGTGCAAATATTAACCATCCAAATGGCCCTGCTTGTTGTGCCTGCTGCCTAATCAAACTGCTACATAAATGCCTTACATGCAAATTGCTTTAGAGACATTCTAAATGCAAGAAAATATTGCAGAATGATTAGGAAAAAAAAAAAAAAAAATCCCCCTTTGATCTTCTGATAAAGAACATGGGAAGCCTCCAAGCCAGAGTTAGTTTTCCTGAGAACTCGCAATTAAAATCTTAAGTCTTCTTAGTGTGATAAAAAAAAATACTTATTTTCTTTTTCATAGACTGGGATTAAATCGACCGTGTTTACTGTGTCTCCTTATAGACAGTACAAGCAGACCAGAATCTGGAGTGGCAATAGTAAAACCTCAGAATGAAATAATGTGTTCGCTAACTGAAGTGCTGGATGACTCTCTGCGGTAGCAGAAAACAACATATTCCATTTCATTTACTGCCAAAAATATGTACATAAAAGCAATGAGACTAGCACGCTGTTTCAGCTCAGTTATGGGGAAAATATCTGCATTTTCCTCATCCTCACAGCCACCTTCCTGCCTTCTGTCCCAGTTAGCATTGGGTTTGCTGTGAGTTGTCTCATCATGGGTGACAGATTCATTGGGGCAAGAGGTGCAAGATGAGATTTACGCTGGCTGACTTTCGGGGACACAGAGGTCTCATTGCCACTGGCAGCAGTTCTGAGGTAGAGGAAAACACAATGCATCATAACACCTCAGGTCTTGGAAAAGTAGATTTGAATGTATCATTGTACAAGAAGGCAGCTGGGGAATTTATTAACCATGATTTTAGAGAATTGAAATGGTTCTATTAGGTGTTATGTTTTTTGTTTTGTTTTGTTTTGTTTTTCTTTTTAATTTTTGTTTTAAAGAGTAAGTCATATCTGAGTTTGGTGCTCACTGACTGAATCATCATTATGAAATAACAGCATAATCTCCTTCTATAAAAGAAACGTTTTTTCATTGACCTTCCACACCTCTGCTAGCTCCTGAATCTGAAGTATGAGCCTGAAGAACACAGGGGGGTGAGATGAGGAGGAAAAGAAATTAATATTGACTTCGAAAAAGAGTCTTCCACAGCACGTGTTTTGAAACACCGATACTCTTTTTCCAGTGCAGAAATTTTCCTGATTCTGTCTTAGGGGTGGCAGTTTGTGTTTCACGGTGAGGATGCGAACAGTTATTTCAGCGCTTTCAAATACTAAACTACAACCAGCAATAACAACTGCCATTTTGTGAGGTAAAGCTGAGTGTCTCACTTTAACAAACAGAAACGTGCTGAAGACTTTAACATTTTTGGTCGGAACTTCCTGAGGGTCTGTTTTTCTGTGAGCTCTTACAAAGCAGCACGTTGTGCTTGCTGTTTGGTGTAATGCCAGTGATTTTAACTCACAGCATTATATGTATATAAGCATTACATTCAGTAGAAAAGGCTCAAAGGATCAGTCTTGCTTTCTAAATGAATGAATGTTTTAATCTGTTTGGGTTTTGGTCAATCATATTAAAAGAATTGTTCATTTGTATTTTATTTCCTGTTTAAAAATTACATTATCCTCCAAGATAGTTCTATGATAAACCAATTTAAAATAATGAATCTAATTCTTCCTTTTGTTTAGCTATGCTTAATGCTCCTCTGCCAGAGATAATGCCATTTTGTAGGTGGCAGCTACTAAATGCAGAGGCACAGGGATATAAAACAAAAAGACTTGTCCTGTTGCTAGCTGCTGCTATGATGCCTCTTCTATCCTTCACTCAAAAGTTTTGCCACACAGATTTCCTATAGAATGCACTCAAGGAGCACACTGTTGCATTGGAAAGTTTATAATTCTCTTTTCATAACATAAAAATATTGGGTGGGTTGTTCCGTGCAAGTGGGTATCCCAGCAGTTATAGATGCATTGGCCATCCTGACAGCAGGCATGTAGTAAAGCTATGAAACAAACAATTGTAAGGCTCGGGGGAGACCTTATCACACTATAAATGTGTCTTAAAGGAAGCTGTAGCGAGGTGGCGGTTGGTTTATTCTCCTACGTGCCCAGTGACAGGACGAGGGGGAATGGGCTAAAGTTACGCCAGGGAAGGTTTAAGTTGGATATTAGGAAGAACTTCTTTACTGAGAGGGTTGTTAGACACTGGAATAGGCTGCCCAGGGAAGTGGTTGAGTCAACATCCCTGGAGGTCTTTAAAAGATGTTTAGATGTAGAGCTTAGGGATCTGGTTTAGTGGAGGACTTGTTAGTGTTAGGTCAGAGGTTGGACTCAATGATCTTGGAGGTCTCTTCCAACCTAGATGATTCTGTGATTCTGTAATTATTTGGAAGATAACTAGGACACTCTCACCCCAAGGCAGTAAATTCCCACTTAGCCAACTTTCACCCTATTATAAGGCTCAGCTGGTCAGAAAATGTCTGATAAAATATTTTTTTTTCTTTCTTTGAAACTTGAAATATTTCACAAAAATAGTGAACTTCACTAAAGTCCAGTTGTCCTGTATCACCAAAATGCCTGGACCACCTTCATCCTCTGTGACCTGTATCACCAAATGTCCTGTATCACCAAAATGCCTGGACCACCCTCATCCTCCTTCCTTCAAGAGAGGATCCCAAAGATCCACTGACCCACAATATTAGGGCAAACAGCCACACAAGCAGCCTTACCACAGGTTGTTCAGGGCTTCCCAGACAATCTCAGGCCTGTTCCTCACGTGAACTCCATAGTCCTGAAAGACAGGAAAGCTGACCTAGATGTCAGTTATACCACTTTCATACCAGCTTGCTATCTAGACACATTCTTCAAGGGTTTCTACATCAGTGTCAGTCAGCCAGGAAAATGCAAATGTTTCATTATTTTCCCTTCTCCTTTTTTCTTTGACAGCTCTTAACACAGACAACAAGCAAGCAGGATTAATTATTGGTGGAAATCTAATGATCACAACATGTTTTGCTATGTTAAAAAAAAAAAAATCTTGCTAGACTAGCTTAACTCATTTACTTTATGCTCTCCTCTACTGTGCTACTTTTCTGTAAATCAATATATTCAATCTGACTATCCAAACATCTTTCAGTCCCTGTAACATTCTCTGCTGATAAATTAGGACATAACTCAAGAAACTGATTTCTGCATAACAGCTAATATAAGGCAACTGTGAGCAACAGCACGTTGGTAAAGGTAATACCAGATCTCGTACAACTTTTTGCTGAAACTGCCAAAACAATTTGCACAGAAAGAGGGAAATACCTGTCCCTCTTAACCTCAGTAATATACATCTAAGTAGCAGTTTTCTAGGGAACATGGAAGACTTTGTCCCATATACATCACATGGTTTTCCATCTACACAGACCAGTTTCCTTATCAAAGAACAGGCTTGATCAATGTGTGGAATTGGAAGAGCTTGTCTCTAATTCCTTGATTTACCTATGGGGTTTCACCCTATTTTGATTACCTGAGTTATGTCTTTGTCAGCTGACATAAGGACTATACTGGATGCAAAGAGCAGAGGCTAAATGTTAACTTCATCTGACATGTAACAAACAGAAAAGAATAAAGGGGAGGCAAGGGAAAGAGGGGTGGGAGGAGAGCATATATGATGAATTTCTGCACTGTCCCTGAGAGCAGCTCACTGCTGCATATCACCAAAACATTCTACTTGGTTACAGCAGTTTCTGAACTGTACTAAACTAATCCTATATTTTTTATAGTTTAGCTTTCAGAATTAATTTTCAAAATCAGACATATGCATGGAAATATATTGCCCTGAAAGCACTTTACATAACTGTTTCAGTAATGACTGTAGGTAACTAAAGTGATATTCACAGTGACTCAAAGCAGCTAACAAGGAATCCATTTAGAATACCATCTTTCCAGTTTCACAGGCATCCATGGAGCTATAAAAAATCTGTACTGTAATATGCTTGTCAGGTGACTAATGACCAGAATTAATTTGTTTTCACATCCCTAGATTCCTTTTCTGTTTTATCAACATTTAATTAAAACCATTCAAAACCCTTTGTAGAGTGCAAGTTGCTCCACAAATCCAACTATTAAAAAGACTGTGAAAACAAGTAATAATGAACCTTGCTGCACAGTGATGTTTGCCACAGCAACAAGATCTGGTCTTGATCTGAGCTTCTAGCTTTAGGCTTATCTTTGAAAACAGCAACATTTTTCATGATAGACTTGAAGCATAGGTGAATGATCTTATTCAGGGATATAGTCAAAAGAAAAACGATTGCTAGCAACTTCAGTCCTAAAGAAATTGGAACTATTTCTGTTGTGAATTTATCTTTATATATATACATATTTAAATTTATTTGGAAGCAATAGTTTCAGTTTAAAGAGAAAAGTGAGAAGAAAGAATAAACTGGTTAACATAGTGGATATCTCGTGGTTCCATTCAATAATTATGTATGCCATGAGGTCTATGGTGAAACTTAAATGTTTGCTGTGTAAATTCCCCACAGTGGTACTACTGAGGACATTGTATTAGCTCTCCAGAAAGCTGGAGTTTCATACAGCTCTTACAATGATAGATGTACTTGTCCTTGTACTACCAGCCATACTCTAGCAGCATGTATCTATCTAACTCAAGAAGGATCCTACTGTAATAATGTAGCAAAATGTCTTTTGTCCATTAGAATTTGTGATTTAGGGATATAAAGAGAAATACTTCTCAAAAGCAGCTGAGTCAGAAGCATGAAAAAAGCTTTTTTTCCAGTACATCATATTGAATGACTATGGTTAAGTGATGACCTATCACTGTTCAAAATGCTCTATTTGCTAGCATGCCATTAACATACAATACCATCTTTGTACAAAAGCATTAAAATGATCAACTTGTCAAGCACTCAGTCAGATACCCACTTTAAAATTTCCTTTCTGTTCTTTCAGCATTATGGGAAATGAGGGAGCCAAGCTCTAAGTCATTTATGCATTTCTTAGGATGTTCCACAAGGAAGACAAATTGAGTATCATCACCTTATATATATAAAGAGGCAAACTGAGATGAGATCAGTTCTCAAAGTTCATGCAGAGATGGAATGTCACCCAAATTTCACATGTTCTCATCCAGAATCTCATCCTCCTATTTTATTTTAATGAATTAATGTCTGGATGAGAAATTCCTTAAAAGGAATTTTTGGCGTTTTTGGAGTTTTTGTCTTCTTAATTACATGACATCACTTTGGAACTTCCTGATAACAGTATTATATAAAAATGGTATTTTATATATATGTGTGTATATATATATATAAAGCATCCAATTTATAAGATTATGTGCATGCATATATGCATATATACAATATAAGAAATTACATGAGTTAATTCAGACAGCTATAGCCAGTATTTATCTCATGAGATATTTATATTGGTTCAGTCTTGCACACATTGTTATAGTTCTGTATAAATATGCTTCCTACCAGCAATGGCGTAAAGTCTCAAAAGATGCCAAATTATTGCTTAAAATGTTGCACCAATTCCCAACATTTGTTCCCTAGAGATAGGGAAAAGTCTGGCATTATATATCACTGTCTTCTAAATACAAGCATCTTGAACAAAACAGTGTTTCTCTGTGATTGTTGTCATGTCGGTATAACTCATATTTCAGCATGAAGCAATAGAAGTTTCCAGTGTACAGATTAGGATTAGATTTATTTTATAAAGGTGAATGCAAAGAAAGATTCTTGAGACAAGACAAAACAGAGATTTATTTATTTATTTATTTAGGTTGGAGCACTCACATCTCTGTAAGTCACTGAAAGTCATCAAGTAAAGTCAGGATATTCCAAAACTGACACAGAACAGGAGAGCACTACAGTTTCTTGTCAAATTATCACTTTCATATCTTCTCTAAGGAAGAACAATAGAGTAATTTCTTCTGAATTCTAGATTAAATAAGAAAATCACCACTTAAGGAGACAATACTTTTTACATTGCACAAATCAATCAGTATCATGAATGCTGAAGAGTGTTTGCAATCTGATTAGCAATTTTTAGCTATTCATTAGCTAATGTGCCTCTATATAAAAACCTATATATATATATAGGTTTTTATATAAAAAAACTATATATATATATATCTATATATAGCTGTGCCTCTATAAAAAACCACACCATTTAAGTGAAATTTTAATGCATACGTGCCTTCTGAAGCACAGCTCTCAGCTGTGTGAGACAGTTTTGAGAACCATCCTCTCTCAGATGATCAGAGTATCACCTTGAAGTGACACAAAGCAACAGTGGGAAAAATCCATCCATATGAAGAAAATGCAAGCTTTTAAAGAGCCCAGTCAACATGAATTTTATTTCTGGTGCTTATTTTTTACTGTCACATAAGGAAACAGAACAAAAATAGAAAAAATAAATAAAAAGAAAGTCTTTCTAGTCACAGTCAATTTAGCCTCAAAAATCCTAGCTATTAGCATAAAGTATATTGTCTTCAAATAGAATAGGCACCAGTTTTTCAAAAAGCTCGATCTGCATAGAAAATTGTAAATGGCTAATAATGATCATATTTTAAATAGGAAAATATTTATTTAAAAGTTCAAATGCCCTACTGCTGTTAATGGAAAAGCTCTTTTGGATTTTATCCACTCTTTCATGTGGAACTTTTAGTGATCTCTAACTCAGCAACAATTTGATGTATTGTTTATTGCTTTCCAACACTGCAGAAACATTTACCTTTTCCCCTAGAGCAAATCTGGCAATTTGCAGAATATATATATATATATATATTCCCAACCTGAATTAAATAATGAGGAGGGCTAAATAAAACTTTACAGTCATTACTTTGTTTCAGACCTTAACATTGGACAGTTTGTTCCTCCTCTATAATCTACAGAAAAACCTATTCCAGTTTTCTTTGCTGGTATGTATCACCATGTTTGATGTGGCATGCAGTAATGGTGATATTTCTATGAAATGGAGCTGAACATCACTGTCCAGTGGGCTCCAGTTGTTATATCATGTCAATTTCAGTGAAACTTCACACAGGTAGTGTGTTCTTCCCTGGTGACTTTCTTTTTTCTTGCTTTGTCCTTTTCTATTAATTTAATATGTTACTAAGGACATATAATAGAGCTCATCTTTGTGCATAGAAAATATATAACTAATGTTATTGATTGCTAACAAATTGTTAATCACAATCCACAAAAATAATTGAAAACAAAACTATATGTCACAGTAAGCTGTACACTTCTGTGACTTGCAGACAGCACTGAAACAGAAATATTTTATTTCCCAAATATCTAATATTCCCCTAATTTCCTCCAAATCCATGCATTATCCTGTTATATGAAATAGCATTTGCAAATGTAGTGGGAATATAAAACAGATTAAAAAGTGTCTTGAATTGTTCCCTGCAGTTCTGTAGGGCTGTCTTCACATGTAGGCTCTGTCATTTTATATCTCCCTTTGTGTCTGCAAGACTGCTCACAGGCCAGGCTGCTGTAAATGGAGAATGTTTTTCGGGTACCATTCTGCAGTAGGATTCTGCTCCCTCAAAGCCCTTGTTATGATCCATGTAATTAGTTCACACAGACTGATAAAGAACAATATCTTCAAATCCGGGTAACCAGAGTTTGTCCTCACTCTACCAGATACTGATTTCAGCCAGTTTAGATCCCTCAGAATTTCTAGAAAACATTTAGTTTTGATCCATGTCCTATATAAACAGAAGAGCTTAAATCACTGATCTACACATGGAAATGTTGCTTTAAGACAACTACAACAGTATTATTAAAAGAAAGAAAAAAAAAAAAAAGAAAAAAAAAAGAAATGGGTAAGAAATGAGTAATTAACCATGGAGACACCAAGGTTGTCCCACAGTGAGTTTTTTGACTTCTCATTAAGGGGTTATACAGAGGAGTGAAAACTGAAGTCATCACATTTTAACATTTCGTGTTCTTAATGTTCCCACATTAAGTATAGGAGCATAGATACTGCAGAAACACCCCTGGCACGGTTCATAGATCAGTTTGTACTTTGCTCAAGCTTCAAGGTACTTTCAGAAATAATTCAGCATGGATAGAAATGTATCATAAGTATCTTGTGATAGATTAAAATGTCATTACTAGAACTTTACCCTGTTACAAATACAATTTTTTTCAAAAATGAAATTTTAACATAAATTGTTTGGCATTCATTTTTAATTAATTTCTTCAACATTTTTCTGCTATTTTCTACTGAAAGATTGTTAACCTTTGGAAATTCATTATGACTGGGTCTATTAAGCAGTGACTCCTTTCTAAGTTCATATGATAAAACTTTCTAAGTTCATATGATATGATGAAACATATGAAAATAAGGGTTTTTTTTCTAAATTGCAGAAAAATCTCACAAACCAACAAACAATAAAAAGTGGCATGGAAAATAACACGAGAAAAATGATAACAACTCTAACATGTCTTTCCAGATGGAGTTTTTTCTTCTGCATGAGACAGACAAACATTAAGAGTGCTGATAGGCTTTAATATCAGCTTCCTGAGGGTTAGAGTCAACCTGATGCAGGAAGCAGTTACCAAGGAGAAACTGTGATGTCATTTGTTGGTCTGCATGACCAACATGTCTCATCTGTTGTTGAGCTTCTGCAGCAGAAATAGTAGTGCAGTGCACTTGGTTATCAGAGGGTTTAACTGAGACAGCCCCAGAGCAGCTTCACAATGAGCCTGGCTGGGGAAGAAGTTGGATGTTAGGACAAGATATTCTGCTCTCAGCATAGCAATAGATTACAACTGCAGCTCTTATTAAAAAAAAAAAAAAAAAAAAAAAAAAAAAAAAAAAAAAAAAAAAAACCTGCTGAATTGCTGAGATCTAAGCATTTTGCTTGTTCTGGCAAAAAGTCAATGGGTGAAAGTAAAATTGCACACACACACCCTTCCATTGTTCTGTTTGGAAACCTTCCATTGCTTAACGACCCTTTTTCTATGAAAGGGGAGAAATGATGAAAACAATATCCCTATCTGAGTATTCAATAATACTCATCATTTAGACCTTTCCTTTGAAATATCTGTCTAAGTCCAGGTGAAAATTCTTCTGTGAGATCTTTAGTGCTGCAATCACTATCGCAATAGCTTTCAAAACCCATCTTGAAATACTGAAAGAACTACCAGTATTTTATGCTGAAAGTCTCTTACAGAGATAGTTACAACTTACATATTAATGAACTAATTTGATAGAATTATTCTGTGCAGTAAGTCACACCATGGCTAACAGTCATATCAAAAGTGTTAACTTTTGTGTCTTTGATTATTTCGTAAAATCCTTAATCTTTGCCTGACAGGTTCACTGTAATTTTACTTCTCCAGGGAAACCTTTATCTCCCGTACAAGTTCAGACTCCCCATTTTCATTATCTGTACAATGTGTTGACATATGATATAACCAGCAACTGCACAGAATAGTTACACTGAATGGCAGGAGAACGTCTCCCTGTTTATATTACATGAAGGTTGATTTGATGGGCTGCAGCAATTGCCTCTGAGAGCAGACATAAGAGCAGCCTGACTCTTTCAAGTTGACACTTTGCAAATACCATGCAGGGCTTGCCACGGCTGCATGCTTTTTATCAATTGCACCAGGAGATACAGTAAATGTCACTCCCCAAAGCTGCACATTACCAAATTAGTCCTAGTGTCAATTGTTATCTGGCAGCGGTCGGTTGCCAAGCCGGCACTGTATTTTCAAGGGCTTGCTGTTTCACAATGAAAAAGCACAGGCCTAAGAGGGCTGAGGAACTACAGATGCTGGCGGCTGAACACGTGAGGATCGCCAAGCGGCACTATTTCCTTTTGTGCTGCCTAATAAGGTAGCCCATGTCATTCCCCGGGTGCTTGCTTACAAACAGAGGACCAAATTTGTCCCTCTGTTGTACTCTTCTATAAGCACTGCTGAGTGTAACCAGTGGCAGAACCTGGTCCAAAGTGTATAACTGCAGAAGCAAATACAGTGTGACACAGCCCAGAGAAAAGACATATTTTTCCTGATGAGGAGAGTGCTGTGAAGCGCTAAAGCCCCATCTCTGTTGCTTCAAGAAAAAAGTGAGATACAGCTTAAGGGGGTGGGAATATTATTCTTTTAGACTTCAGCTATTGCAGCGAATAAAGTCATCAGAGAGCCATGTACAAAAACCCACCTTATTCCACATATCACATATAGAATATTATTTGAAAGAGATACACAAAATTAAATAATAATATTAATAAATAAAAATCATTGGCATGTTTGAATGCTGTTTTCACAAGATTTCCTTTGTGAGCACACAAAATAGTCCAAAGAAAAGAAATGAAAACATACTGCTTTACATGAGTTGCCTTACTAGCAAATATATTTGTTTTAAAATTAATTCCAATTTACATCTTGTTTATTTCATATTGTCTTAATCTTCTTCTATACACTACGTCTTCATTCTTCCACATGATAGCTACCTACAGCTTCAGCTTAACAGATGGACTTGTACAGGTGATTTAGAAGACACTTTAAAAAAAATTACCCTAATGCCTTGTCTTTACTGAACGCTTTTACAAGAATGTAGAAACAGTCCTAGACTCAGACATAGGCCCCTCTAATTCAGTATGGTGTAAAATTCCACCTGTAATGTTCCTACGCATAGCATAACCTTTTTCCTCCATTACATCCCAACATGGTTTTATACCTACAATTAGGTTTAAGTCCTCAAATACGAAGTTTGAAAATTCATAAAGATAAATTCAAAATGTATCTCTACACTGGGAGTGGGTGTTCTTGCTTTCTCTGTAAGAGTACTAGCCCTGCAAAGAATCTTCAAGATGACTTAGCAGCCTACTAGGAAATCACAGAGGTACAATTCCACCCGCTGATTTAGACAGAAGATAAAGGGTGGTTGAAATTCAAAGCCAGACAGCTGGGCTTAGAGCCCTGAAGTGATGGTCCTTCGGAAGGGGCTCATTTGTTTGCTTGGTGTCTCACTAGCAAAGGAGGCAAGGAAATAGTAATCCCATTCCTCTCTTACCTGGTGTAAATCTGTGTTTACTGATTCCAGACAGAGTACTCCAAATGTGCATTAGAACCACCAGGTCAAATTTTACTTTATATTTAAAATACAATGAAAGAAAAATATCCTGCAGGTAAATAACTTTTTTTTTTTTTTTTTTTTTTTTTTTTTTTCCCCAAGGCTGCTAGAAAACAGATTATAAAATATCACACCTAAATAACAGTATCTTTCAGATGTTTATGTAAAATAGAGAACCCTTTGCAGAACAAAACATCAGAGTGCTACAGATCTTCATGGACAGCCACAGCCTTCTTTCGGGAACTGTTCCTGCTGTCTTATCTCAATGCTAGGTTTTGTGACTGATGCTTGCTAGGGTGCCAGTCTAACATGGGGACACCCTTGTCACGGAAAAGAGATTAAATTAGTGGTTTTATGAGAACTTGTGCCCCAATGCAAATGTCCTAAGCAAAAGGATACTTACAGAGGTGGTATAAACAGGCAAATGTCTTGGTAAAACTACACCACTACTCTCTTTCTTTCCAGGCAGTTTCTCTTTACATATGTTCAACTAACCATACTTGAATATACTACAAAATCTCATTTTTTTTTGCAACATAATTTCATTGTAAATAGGTGGTAGGCTCTGCCACAGCACAATGAGTTAGCTTTCTGAAGTTAAGTTAGGCACATAGTATATGTAAATACAGAAGGGAGTGACCAGCTTTATCTATTTCTTGGTGAAGATAAGGGGAGTCTTTTAATAAACATTAGTAAGCATTATACCTCCTCACTGAGCACTCAAAAGAGTTTTCTAGCCTTTTGTTTTGTTTTATATTCCCACATCAAACTCCTGTACATTTCTTGGCAAGTTACATAGCATACCCTTTCCCTTGTATTCCCCCAAGCAATACAGAGATAAATGTTTAGAGGGGAAAAAAAAAAAGAAATTTTTTTTTTTTTTAAAAAAAGCTTTTTGTTACTTAATTCAAAGCAATTTTGCCCTGCATTCTGTCTAAACCTTCAGAAAACTTGTTTTTTTTTCCTTAATATTTGTTTAGTAGGATCCTTTATTAAAGGTTTTCAAACAAAATTGCAATTGATAAAACAGTAGGATTCCTACCATGAGATGACACTAGCCTACCTTTGTGGATGAGGAAGAAGTGGTGAACCCAGGGGTTAAATGCTCATATCAGATTAGAAACTAGAATTTTGTGGTAGAGCTTGGGATATAAACTGGACCTCTCAACAGCCAGCACTTTGCTTTAGCCACATGTTCACTCTTACATGGACTGGGTGGCCAAAATAGCATGCAGTGTTTCTCACTATTTAATTTGGAAGTCATGGGCTGTGGCAAGGAGTAAAGCAGAACTGTATTTGGTGAACCATATTCTCTCTGGACAGTTTAAGGGCATTTATTTCCATGAAATTATTCCTAATTCATCCTGATGTAGCTAACAAAAGAATCATGCTCAATTATGACAAGGATATTTCAACTAATCTTTAAAAATCATTATAAACTATCTTTATATATCACATGTAGAGATAAGGCGACTTTAGTGATGAGGAGGGTTTTCCATTTCTCTTTGTTTCTTAACAAAATTTCAGACTTTTTGGGTTGCTTCTTCAGCTACACAACTTAAATCATGGTCAGTTTGGCTTTCCAATTCTCAGCCAATAGTGATACAAAGGTTTTTACACTTTTTCAATTTCCCTGCTGACTTACAATATTATGAAACTAGCAAAATAATATCCTGCTTCCCCTTTAATTATTCCTGTCCTGTCTAGTGCTATGAAAGAATACAACATGCAAACCCAGGCTCAACATTACAAATCTACATACTATTTATGAACACGCACTAAACCAGCATGCCAAAATACACATACAGTAGTTAACAGGGAGTAAAGCAGCATGTGAATTGCCAAAATACACATAGAAGCATGCAGTTTGTAAGTCATTCATCATTACTAATATGTATATATGAGCATGCAGGAAACCAGCCCTCCTCATTAGTAGTGATGCTCTCCTACCAGCTTTTGCACCAAAACAGTATACTGGAACAGGTATAATTCTAACAAAAGAAGTCTACATAAAGCATTCTGATAATGAAACTGCTTCAATCAATATACACATTTGGGGCACTTTTAAGAAAATATTATGGTCCAGACACTGATTCAGTGGTTTATAAGAGAAAGTCCCAAATTATAGAAAATTCAAAATTCTTCAATTTGCACAACTCCATAACATCAAGGGAAAAAAAAAAAAAAAAAAAAAAAAAAAAAAAAAAAAAGATTCACAGGTTCCAGTGCTTCTTCCCATTCCATTTTGGGGGATATGAGGATATTCAGCATCTTCATCATGTAGTAAAATTCTGCTGCCTTCTCCAGTTCTTCAATTATTTATTTATTTTTCCTAATGAATCAAAAACTAAGCTGCAATCCAACCCTTGAGATACTAGCGAATCAATCCACTACTTTCATGATATGTCACCTAGGTCAGAACAACATTCAGCTCCAAATAATATTATCTAAGCTCATTAAATGAATAAACTCAGTAAATGCTTTCTTAGTTCATCATATTTAAAACATACCCTACAAATGACATAAGTCTGTCTATTAACCTGGAATTTTGGGCCTAGCTTAAAGATGCGATTTGTACTTATACAGACAGCTTGCATAGGAGTATACACTGTGAAGACTCGTGTTGTGTCTTACTTAATCATATGCATTCAAATATTTAAGCAGTTCCTCACTATTCTACATTCAGGCAGAAGTACTTTAAGTGAATAAACCAGTCTTTTAGACAAATGCCAAATAAAATTCAATCATACTGAGTCATCAGTAATGCCACCTTTTAGAAAGTAACAAGTACTTAGACAGTAACTGTGTTACTTCTGTATTTTCTCTGCTAGCCTCTCAGAAGTATGTTCATTCCTTATAGCTGAACAATGATTGTATCTCTGATTGGACATAATTCACCTTTCTCTCATAAGAAAGCATTTGATAGTATTTGGCTTTCTTCCATACAATTACATGTAGTCTATGGATTATGTTTTGCCATATTTGGGAAAAACATCACAAAAATGCCAGAGCACTTCTAAGAATTTCCTTCCTTCTCCCCTTTCCTTCTTTCCTCCTTTTTTGCAGTTGAAAAGTGGCCTTTCACTCCCAAAGTTGCAGTAGCTTACTCACAGAATGAGCTTCCTGAGGAAGAAGAAAGAGGAATGACTACTGGCAGCTTTGGCCTAATTGTGCTTCACTCCTGATCTTTTCCTTTTATAATGGGTATTGCTTTCGTTTAGTAAACCACTGTTTAATCCTCAAAGCAGAATCCTTTAAACAAAGTATAACCAATCTTTGGGGAAAAAAAAAAAAAAAAAAAAAAAAAAAAAAAGCCTTTTTGCAGGAATAAATTCAGTCAAAACCAGGAAGGCTCCATAACCCAATTTTCATTTATTTACACTTTCCATAGGGAAATAAACCCCATCAGTAAAAGCACTCTTTCCACAGCTTGCAAGAGGGTGTATTACTTAGGCTATGCCAGCTTAATAAAAGTGATACAATTTTGGGGTATGTATAAGGTTCAAGGACATCCAACACGCTTCTGACAAATCAAAAATATTTAAAAATGAACATGAGGCTATGCATAAGAGTTTGGACTGCAAGCTGTTTTACTATTTGCAGGCAGCAGCATCTTGTTGCTTGTTCCTCCTGGAGATTACATCTCCACCAGTGAAGTTCATGCAAGCAGTACAGACAAAGACATCTGCATTGGCTTAAGTAACTGATGAAGGGTTCTATGCTAATCTAGCTGACTCTGCACTAGATGGAATAAGGGATAGTTAATATTATCTCATCTGTTGACAGGGCTATAAAAGAGTAACTTCCAGCTGAAGACTGATATTATCTTCAAAAGATGTAACCAGATGATGACTGTTGTGTATGTTCACCCTGACAATGACCAAGAATCAGAACCATGATTTCTTCTTCCTGATAACTTTGGTAAAGGTGTGCTCTTCTGCAATGAGCACTGATAGATAAATCCCAGTCTGCTAGAAGAGCACATTGGACCCCTCCAGCAGGTAGCTCATCTGACAGTCTGTGAAAGTGAAGGATCTTGTAGACATCCAGGACAGGGAGGACACTCCAACACCTAGATGAGTTCTGTCTTCATCTATAACACTATCAATGTAGTAACCAGCTAATCTCCACAGAGCCAAGATCTTGTTACTTACTGACCACCACACTCAAAATTCAAGGAAAACCAGTGTTATCTCCAGACCAATCAATCTGCAGAGAACTAGTAACTAACTTCAAGCCCTCACCAGTGGTTGTCTCTTCATGAGGCAAAAGAAAAGTGAAGCAAGAAGTCAATTCATGAGCTAAAACAGAAGAATGCAGGTTCAACACTCTCTCTATGCAGCTGGTATTAACTTTGAAAAAAAAAAAAATCCCACATGGAGTTAGATGCATTATGTGCTTAGAGATTATCCACACCCAACTAGTCATTTAGACAGTAAATAGCAAACAAGACACAGGTATGTGCAAACTTTCACAACCATACTTACCTAACTCTTGCAGAACTTAATTAATGGAATGAAGAAACTGTGCTTTTGCAAATCTTTTAGCATATACTTTTCCTTAGAAAAATCTTCTAGCATACACTTTTCATATTAAACACCTGTTGAAACCTGGCTTAAAATACTTGAAGTACAGCAGAACTGCTTGTCAGAGGGATAGTAATGTTCTATGTATTACAAGACACTTTTCTATCCTGGAATAAATGTATACAGACCAGAGAAATGATGGCATTTCTAATGTACATTCATTCACACATTCTATGAATATAGAGTATCTTGCATTTTGTGTAACCAGAATATTGCACTGCAAAGTAATATATAGGCCTTTTAAAAGAAAAATATCCCAACCTTAAATCCTAACTATCCAGAAATATCAAATGAAATATTGGAAGCATTAACAAAAAAAAAATGACATTTTCAGAGTGCTTTGTTCTAATGCTCTTACTCCCAAAGCCACAATTCCACAACCACGAACATAAAAACAAATGAAGGGTTTAACAGATAAAATTCCTGAACACAGACATAGAAAAATTATTGCAACCAATTCTGGGATTCACTCTTCAAACAAGACAGGGACATGGAACATATTGTACGAGATAAGGCTCAGGGAATGCTCTCTGTGCCACAGTAAATATAAGTGATTTGATCAGTGATATTTGCTAAGGAAAAGGTGTCTGAGGAAAAGGGAAATAATTTTGCTGTCAAAGAAAAACCTACAACAAATTGCTGACTACTGAATTTAGAGAAACAAGATACATTTTCCTACAGTTAGAGTATTTAACTGTAATCGCTACAGAAATGTATCAATGTTTGGAACAAATCATACAAATTTTTGGAACTAATCATATATATATATAAATGCATTATATATATATATATAATACTTATATATATATATATTAAGATAAAAGCTTTTGATTCAAATACTGATTTAGCAAGGAGGGGCATCCACGAAGGTGAAGCTCTTCTCAATTAACATCAGCTACTTCAGCATGTACATCTACATTCTACAAGGCAAAGTGGCCAAATTTTCTTCATTCACTACTGAAATTTTACTGGTATCCAAGGATATAATCATCACATGTCCTTCCCATCACTCAGATTTAATCTAGCTTTATAAGAAACTCTACAGCCTGTGTACACAGAAATCACAGTCAAGATGGTCATAATGATTCTTTCTGGCCACAGACAGTAGAGGTCTACAAAGACATTGCAGTTCACTGTCTTTTTTCATTAGCTAGTCCATACTCAATGAGGCACAACTTGCACAACTTCACTGCTGCCTGTCTGTGGTGGAGCAGATCCTTTAGCTTCAGCCAGTAGTCACCTGTACTTTGAGATATCATGCTCAGCCCCAGTAGACAACCCTATCAAAATTTTTAGTTCATGAACTTGTTTAATTTTAGGACAAGTTTATACCTCCCGAGTTTATACCTCAGCAGGTGGGAATATCTGTCAGATAACTCCCTGTCCCCAGAGATGAATAAAGAGTAAGAGCTAGAAATAGGAGTGAGGAAAAAGCACAAGCACTGAATTATGCAATGTTATGTAAGAAACTAATCTAATGTACTGGAAGCAATTTAGCAGTAACACAAAAACAACATTCATGGGAATTTTTTTTCTAACCAGGGCTTCATTTAATTTAATATTGGAAGATGTTCCTTTTAGAAAGTTCAAAACATATGAAAATTGTATGAAATTGACTTAAAGGACTGATTTTATTTCCAAAATATTCCATTTAGAAACCTTACATATGCTCTACTTTATTGCTTTAACTTGTAAAAAAGAAGAATTTGAATCTATGGAATTATAATTGTTCTGAAAAAAAAGTCTGTATGGAGACTATTTCCTCAATGTATTAAACTTGTTTAGATGCTTCAAAGAACTGAAAGCTATATATCAAGAACCGCCCAAAGATAAATTAATATTATTCTTATTTCACTTTATCTCTGGCCAGAATAATCCCTTCAGATCCACAACTCATTTACAAAGATTTCTGGAGTCAGTGTCTGCTATGCAGGCAATGTTGTTCCATCTTTACATAAAACAGTTTAAAAAGACAGAGTAATCATGTTACAACCCCATTCTTTTTTATTGTTAATTGTCTTGTTTCTTTTGAGTTGGTTGGTTAGTTGGTTGGTTTGGGGTGTTTTTTTTGTTGTTGTTTTATTTTCATTGCTGCTTAAATTTTTGAGATTAAAGACTAATAAGTAATGCTTTTCCATAACTCATGGAAAAACTTTGATTACGCAACAAATGATGCTTTGAAAGTTTATAATCTGATTTCACAGCACATCCAAGTGAAAAATTGTACAGTACAATGAGGTTGGTATTTCAGGCATTCAAACTGCAAAGGGCACAGTATTAAAGACTGGGTCCAGTGTAGTAGGTTAACCTTCGCTAAGACCCAAATGCCAGCTGTTTGCCCACTCTCTAGAAACCCACAGCAGGACCAGGGGAGAAAATAGGAAGAAGAGGAATAAGAAAGCTAGTAGGTCAAGAGAGAATCGTAGAATCACCTAGGTTGGAAAAGAACTTTAATCAAGTCCAAACCTCAACCTGACCTACTGAGTCCCATCACTAAACTGCATCTCATGACCCTTAGTGGCACATGTCCCTTAGTGCCAAAGGCAAGGAAATTGTTTATCAATTACTGTTTTGTTAAACTAACTTGGGGAAAGTTAATTTAATTTGTAGCCAACAACAACAACAACAAAAAAATGTAATTACTATTTTTTATAGTGGGAAACAAAGATACAGACATTAAAAGCAACACCTTCCCATTCTCATGCTCCACTTCTGTCCTTCGCTGCAGACTCCTCTACCTCCCTGAGCACTGCATGGGGATGGGGCTTGTGGGAGGTTACGGTTCCTCTCTGCCACTCCTTTTCCCTACTCCAGTGTGGCTTCGCAATGGACTGCAGGGGATACCTGCTCTGCTATGCTCCTTCTCTGATCTTGGTTCTCCCTGTGCTGTTTCTCACTCTTGTTTGTTCCCTGCTCTTCCGCCTGTCTGTATTGGGCTTATGTGGCAAGGTTTTGGTAGTGGGGAGATAGCAGGGGTGGCCTCTGTGAGCAAGGCCCTGCAGCTGCCCCGCCCCAAGTTAGATCAGAGACAGTTCAGCTGTCTCCAGAAGCGACCCGCTGCTGGCGGAAGTCAAGACAGTGAGAAACACCGGTTGGGCCTCTGGGAGAGCAGACTGAGGAAAGGAGGGAAAAATGCTGTGCAACTGCAGCTGGGAAAGAGGGGAGTGAGAAGCGTGAAAGAGCCAGCCCTGCAGCCCCCAAGAAGAAGAGGAAAAAGGTGTTCCAAGCATAGAGCAGAAGTTCCCCTGTGGCCTGTGGAGAGGCCCCTGGTGGAGCAGGCTGTCCCCCTGCAGCCCATGGGTCCCACATGGAGCAGATCTCCATGCTGCAGCCCGTGGGGCAGCCCCTGGTGGAGCAGGTGAATGTGGCCTGGAGGAGGCTGCGGCGCATGGACAGCCCCTGCAGGAGCAGGCCCCGGGCTGGAGCTGCAGCCCGTGGAGAGGAGCCCACGCAGGAACAGGGAGTCTGGGGGGAGCTGCTGCCCATGGGGGACCCGTGCTGGAGCAGTTTGCTCCTGGGGGATGGACCCCGTGGTACGAAGCCATGTGGGAGCAGTTCTTGAAGAGCTGCTGCCTGTGGGCAGCTCCCTCGGGCTCAGTTCGGGAAAGACGGCATCCTGTGGGACGGACCCCACGGGGAGCAGGGGCAGAGAGGGACCATGAAGGTCCAGCTCCGCTGCTCCTTCTCAGAGCAGCGGAGACAAAGTATCAGGGACTGACCACAGCCCCCATTCCCTGTTCCCCTGCACTTCTTTGGGGGAGGAGGTAGAAGAGGGTGAATTTTAGTTTGCTTTTAGTACCTCATTGTTCTAGTATGCTAGTGATAGGCAATAAATTATACTAATCTCCCTATCCTGAGTCTGTTTTGCCCATGATGGTAACTGGTGGGTGATCTCCCTGCCCTTATGTTAATCCTTGAGCCCTTTCCATCATATTTTCTCCCCAGATATTTTTGAGGAGGGGCAGTGGGAAAGTGGTCTAGTGCAGCTTCCTAGCATAGTAAAAACACTACATTGTCCAGCATTTTATGCCACTTCTTAAGTACATTTTGACAGAGGCACCACCATTTTGGTTGCTGGGCCCAACCATGCCCTGCGGTGGGGCTGTTGGAGCTGGCCGAAACTGGCAAGGGGCAGCCCCAGTATCTCCTCTCAGAGGCCATCCCTGCAGGTCCGCACTGCCAACACCCAGACAAAGACACTCAGCACACCAAAAGATTTTAGTCTTCAACAGTTTTTAAATGTAATTTTCTTTCACTTAACTCTCATTCCTAAAATATTATTTCCATTGGAAATTCCACAGGAATTCAACCTTTCAGAATGAGAATGATCTGTCCTTCAGTATTTTAAGAACTCACATGACTCGACTCCACTGCTTTTGACTACCCACAGTTCAGTCAGCACCACTATTTTCTCTTTTTGCTCGTAGATATATGTGAGCATTTTTATAGTATTAAAACCACTATTCATTTTATTTATTCCTATAGTAGTTGTTTTCACTGCACTGCATCACTAAAATTGGTCCTAATTCAATAAAATGTAGCTGTTCCAGAAGGGTGGATAAGTATATGCTGAACATTTAAACACACACATAAATCCCACTGAAGTCATAACATGCTGCCCTGCATTCAGATGGTAGTCTGACCAGGGTCCCCATTTACGTGAAGATTGTCCTACCTCTTAGTATCCCTAGGTAATAATAATATTGTTTATTAAACAGAATAAATAAATAGATAGATAAATAAGTCTTCTGTCCAGGTGTTTTTTACATTTAGGTCTTTTATCTTTAAACAGAGTTTTAGAATGTCCCAAGAGGATGAAACTCCCTTATTTCCTCATGAGTGAAATTCTACTGGCAGCCAAGGATATAATAACCACACTGTAACTTAATGCAATACAGAGTTAACACCATATCAAAAAAGATTGCTATGAAGAGCTATAATTTTATTCTTATCACTCTCATTGAGGCATGCAAACTGGATCTCAATGTGCTCATCATGGGGCCACTCTAATTATTGGACCTATAACCTTTGCTCAGGACAGAAGGTAACAGAGCAGCTTTGATTTGTGAACATCCAAACCACACAATGGTATTTAGCGTGATCATTACTGTGGGCAGACATGCAGTGCTTAAAATGACTTTCTACTACACAAACAGAGAAGTGAAACTATGAGCCATCCAAGCTAGAAGGAATTTGATGGAAAATTAAAAAAAAAAAAAAATTCACAGGGAATTAAGCTCAACAATAGTGTATATTTTCCCTTCAGTGCAAATTAGTTACTACTATTGATATTTATAGAGGCTGCTTGAGTACTTATGTCTGAGAATGAAGGTGCAAAAGCCATCAGGACCTATTTGTTTGGGACATTTAAACAGGTAGTGGGTTAAAGTTTACCAGAGGGTGACAAAAGTGACCATAGACTTCCCCTACTAGCACAGCCAATAGGCCATAAATTCCCTGAGATCTCTTGTGGAGCTCAAGTCATCATCTCATTACTGCTGAATCATGAAATAGCTCTTTCACACGGATGTGGCAGGTGATGAACTATGGAGAATCAGGGACAAAACTGACATTTATATGATTAAAGGAGCTGTAAATATTGCCATTTTTTTATGATAAACCATTTCTTGCCCAGGGTATCCAAAATAATCTTGAAAATTTGTAATCCTAAGTATTTCTAACTGTTTTGATTACAAACGAGCACAAAGAGAGTAGGTCTCTTACAGATCTATATGTTTGGGCAGATTAATAACAGTATTTGAAGTAAGCAAATGTTATTCTTATGGGACTAAGGGATCTTAACATTTTAGTTTTCAGCTTTGAGTTCTAATCACTTTTCCTTTACTATTATCAAAAAAAAAAAATGTTGCACTCATGCTATTTTTACAAGAGGATATTTTTTTGTTGTTGTTCTTCCATTCTCTTCTTGTTTAAAAGTAACTAAAGAAAAAAGTAACTAAAGAAAATCATGCTCAAGGAAAGGCTGGGCATGGTTAAATCCTGTTTTAAAAGTTATTTGGGAATATATTACTGAAAACAAGAATGATTAGCTACTGAATGAAAAATAGCTTCTGAACAGGAATGAAAGCTGTTAATCAAGACCAGTAATATGGTATGGGAAATAAATATAAAAGTAACAATGGTTTAAAGAAAGAGTACAAAGTGGAGAGGGCAATGAAAAAAGGATAGATTAATAGCAGTCTTGTAATGCATTCCTTTCCAACCATTTCTGTCTGTAGCTTTGATACATTCCCTGGTTAGGCTTCAATCCCACAGATAGGTGTGAGAATAAAAATTGACTCATGATCAGCTCAACAGGAATGCATTTCTGTTTACACTTCATTACAGCTTCAGGATCTGAAGAGGTGGGAGTGACCTACTTCTTACTGTTTGTAAATAGTTGTGGTTCATGAGTGGTAAAACTTAAAGGGAAAATGTATGTTTATTTGGATGGCAAGAATCTAGAGTCTGAACAGCTAATGCAGCTCTTGCAGTCATTGTTGCAAAGCTTTACCTAATCTCAAATATTGATTAGAAAGCCTTAATAAAGCACATACTATATGCTTCTTGTAATTGTTTTGGGCCATGTTCTAAAGCCTTCAAAGATACACGTTTTGGTCAAATGACTCAGTGCCTGATCCAGTATAATACTTTTGGGGAGCTAATCACCTACAGTATTTTTAACCATGTTTTCAAAGATGCTGAGCACCTGCAATTACCGCTGCAGTAAGAAGAGTCAATATTTGGAGACTCATTTCAATGAGTCAATGACTCATTGACTGAGTCAATGCTAAAAAATAAGGTACTATGGGCAAAATGCAGAAATCTAATTCTTTGTATAGGCAACAAAGGCCATATTCATCTGGTTAAGATCTTCAGTGGATTATCTATAGTCCATTGTGTTTTAAACCTTCTTACTGCTTGGGAAGGGAGTTGGCAGTATACCTGGTTGATGTGTTGCAGAACATTAGAAATTAAATGCAGAAGAAGTTAAGTCCTATTCTAAAATCCTAACATCCTCTGTGTGATCTGGCCCATTTACACTTTTCCTGTGTTCTGCCAGAGCTGGGAAAAGTCCTTACTTGTCATGTTGTCTCACCACCTCCAAGGTGTTCAACTCAGCAGGCAGGTGATGTAAAGGAGAGAATGAAGAGAGTGGGAGCCCAAGCATGTGTTAACACTGTAGTTATAGATCTGACACATTCCCTCTCAGAAATTCTCTACTTCCCCACGCTCTTCCTGCAAAATCCATATTGCTTTAACATAGGGAAGTGCAGTTGGGAAATACAATCATATTCCCAGCTTCACAGACTTCAGTGAAAGTACTATATAGTAAAAGGATGTTCATTAGGCAGACTCATCCTTTGGACTCATAGTTATATAGGTTTATTTGCATGTAGTCAGGCTCTTTGAACTTTCAGCACTGAACAAAATCATTTTTTGTTGTTGTTTAAAAGCTAAGAAATACACTTGGAAACGGGTAACAAAGTCTCTACTTTTTCTATAAAATTTCCACTGGAAATCATCCCTCTTGGAAGTGCTGTGCCACTAGTCAGTGCAGTGTTGTTTTATAGACAAGTTTACCTTTGAGAATTGAGTATCTTCCTGAGAGCTTACACACTGTTCCCCATGACAGTAAGTAGAGAGTTCTCCTGTTGATGAATCTTAAAAGATCCTCCTTAAGAGGGGAAGATTCTTATGTTTATGCTTCAAAATAATGAAATATCTGTTGTTGCATTTTATTGCAGTGCCGCACTTTTAGGTTTGAAGCTAAAAAAATCCTTTGTAGATGGGATGTTAAGTTTGATATCATCTTAGAAAAGTTAAATCCCTCCCATATCCTCCCACACATATTCTTCCTCACGCCCACAAATGCATGTGATGTACCTGTACTCACTCAGCTTATCAGTGCCACCACTCACCTTATTGCCTCCCTTTATTTCTACATTTTCAATATCTTTTGAACCTTCACAGAAGGACTTGACTTTGCAAAATACTGAAAGAACTTTGATGTGGGGATTTAGCGTGCATTCTCATCAGGGTTTAACTGTGATGCATGCCTTTCACCCAGACCCTAACACAGAAGAAACAATCAAAAACAATAAAATGGAAGACATTTCAGTCATGAAGCAGAGTTGTGTAAACTTGACTGGACTTTTAGCTAAAGGAAATGTTCCTAACCTCACACTTGTCTTACTGTTGTCTCTTTTGGCTGTATTGTTGGCATCTCTATTCTGGACATATTTAACCCGTTCATTTAGATTTTTGTAAAGCTTTAAAGGCTACTCCAAAGATCAGAGTAGTGCATAACAACAGTTCACATGAGCTTTCCCTGTAAAGTTTTTCAGAGTAGAGTTCTTATAAGACCCCATGCCCTCCATGATTCTTGGCTGCTGGATATTTGTAACCTGATATCCTAACTCACCAATTTAAAGTTCTACCATTTATATTTCATAGCAATAGTGAGAAAGGTGTAAATTCTCAAAGGTCCATGCGGCCCTTTATACAACCGAGATTAA
>CM021733.1:102384927-102462819 GCA_011075105.1 Heteronetta atricapilla
CAGTCTTCTTTTCTCAAGGCTGAACAGACCCAGGTCTCTCAGCCTGTCCTCATAGGGGAGATGTTTCAGGCCCCGTATCATCTTTGTGGCCCTCCACTGGGCTCTTTTCCAATGTACTTTTAATACATTTTGAAACGTTAATTGTTGATTTAAACATCAAAGTATAAAATATTAAATGAATAATTAAATAGGTTTTAATGCTTTTAACAGAACAAGACCAGGTGAGCCAACAACCAACTAAATTAGAAAAGATTCATACATGTTGGTCCCCTTTCTAGGTATGAGTCAGATTTTATTGCTGGTCTTGATAGCACAGCCTTGTAGAAGGAGCCAGGTGATTCTAGACTTCTATGACTTCCATGTGGCCTTCAAAAGAAATTTTCCTGTTTCCTTTGTTCACCTGGTGTCTGTCCCATTTGTACATACTGCAAGCTCTTCAAAGTACTAGTACCTTCTCTTAGACTTTCTGCAGCGATTAGAAAAATGTAGTTTCTGCTTTCCATAGGTATCTATAGAAGATCCAGGAAATGTGGGGGATGTACAGCCAAGTCTGTGATATAATGTTAGATGATCTGTGGTTGTATGATTTCTTTCCACATAACAGTTGGATAACAGAAAGGTGTATAACCTGCCAAACGTGCTGGAGATGTATTCTCAGATACAAAATGTTTTCTCATGTGAGTTGTAGAGATACCAACAATAATTTATAGGTATATCATTCCACCCATCAGAAAAATATATTTTGATTGCCAGCATAGTGTGACCGGCCACACACAAAATCCTAGCTGGACTGGAGGACAGGATGCACAGTAGCATCAGAGTTAGTAAATTTCCAAAGAAAATTAAATTGTGTAAGGTTTAGATGGAGAGTCCATAAACACAAAACAATTATAACAAATTACAGCTGGTCTGAGAATGCAGGCTGAATGCACACAGTAACAGGATAATTTTATTTTGAACTAGTTCTAGGTTTCACTCCAGCCTTCACCACAGATTTATGTGGGCTTGGCATATATGTGCCTAACTGTACTTTTAACTTCAAAAGAGGATAATGATGAATTAAAGGATCCCATACTGCTGTGAGAAGACAGGGACAGAGGGTTGTGGGCAAGGTACTAACTAAGTAGTCCTCGCTTCAGCAGCCAGCATCAATAGCAGTCGCAAGCACTATGCTGTGCCTGTGTGGACTGAACCTGAGATATAGAAAAGAGTAGAGGAAAAGTCCACAAGCTAATGGATTTTTATTAACATGGAGCTTATGTAAATTGCACATTAAATAGGTTACAATACTGCCACTTGGCAAGAAGGGAGCCAACCATCTGGACTGATGTGATTAGCAATGTTCATTCTAATATTCTTTGACTAAAAAGCACATCGTTTTCTGGACACAGATATACATGAGAAAAAATGGAGGATTTCTTTAAGCTGTATTAATAGTGGAAGTTGCGCTGTATAATTCCAATTCATTTGGGTAATGAGGTGTGCTAATTTTCAGACTCAGTCCAGTTTAGACACACAGCATGCATATGCCCTGTAATAGGAGTGTTTATTAATTATATTTAATTGTCATCGTTTTTCCTAATGATAGTTGTGTTCACCCCTGTTCATTTTGTTTCTGAAATGGCGATTAGTGAGAACAGGGTACATGGTTCAATAGGCAGCTGGAACTAGGGAACCATGGGTGGCTGCAGCAGAAAAATCAGCCCTCAGCAAGCCAGCCATCAGCACAGTCATCTGGGCCATCATGCTCCAGTGATTGGGAAAGCAAAGCTTGCCCAGCCTGATTGCTGCTCTCCAGTGGCAAGCAGGCCAGTCGTACAGAGAAGCTGAGTGTCTTTCATATGTGGATGTCTGTACTATGAGCACAGGCTTAATTAGAATTTTCCAATTAGGTGATTGCACGTTTTTATGGGGTTAACTAATGGCAACCTCCACATCACTCATGGCAAGGGCATTAGGTTTTATAGGCCTTAAAAATGCCACCAGCAGGTGGAGAACTAGTGACATGAATCACACACACATGAGCACACATGCACTCAATCTTGAGACATTGCTGTAACTTGCAGAGTTGCGTTTTGTCACTGGAATACCAGTTCCCAAATCCTTTCCATTTGCAACTTTACATGTCGTTGCAAACTGAACTTCTGGCTTAGCACTAGAAACAGAATTGTCATCATGACTCTTCATGAGGTCACAGTCTTGTACGTTCAGAAGAGCTGTGTTAGAAAATAATATATCCTCTACATATACTTCTGCCAATCCGAGTTGGTTGTATATTTAAATGCAGCTTCCATGTGCACTATATCAGTTATGCCTGAGGTGATATTTCTAGCTTCAGAATGTTACGAAATTATTGCCAATCTTTGTACAATCTACTGGTAAGCACAAGGACCTTGAATTCTGTGCATGGCAGTGGAAAGCTAACTAACGTTCCATCCATCTAATATGGCTTGTCTGTGCATTCACTTGTGTTTTTTCGGTACATTGTGATATATTGAGAAATGGCTCCCAGTTACATGAGATACAACCATGGCAGAGGGAGACTGTTGTGAAGGCTCTTTGTTGCATGCTTGTCTTGGTAAACTCGGTATGTATATGAATACAAAGATGAACAATTTAACTTTGCCAATCATCCTATGGGACAAACATTTCTTGAAATCCAGCTAGGTCTGTTATTATTTTTTTTTTTTTTAAAGTAGCAAACATTTTCCTGTCAGAATACCAGACACTGGCCACATCAAGGGTTCTTCATTTCTGAGCTAAGTCCATAGGTATTATTTCCCTTTCTCTTTTTTTCCAGAGCCATCCTGGAATCTATGTGAATAAGGAAAACAAAACAAAACAAAAAGCCATATCTGAAAATTAATAACTAGAACATAGATAGATTGATAAGTATTAAGACATATTTACCACAAAGATTTCAAGAGTTATAAGAGATAGGTCACTAAAAAAGAGGGACTATATCTGTCCCTCTGAGCAGTCCCACAAAGGAGCACTTGTGCCAACAATGTATAATTCCATCCTTCTCTCTAGCTGAATGCTTGCACATCTCTTGCAGTCTTCACTAGATACACAGCCCTCTTCCCCTGTTCTTCAAATAGTTTTAATCAGAAAAATGGTGGGTTGGTGGGTAATGAGGGTAATTGTTTTTTCACAATTGAGATGTACTCCTGCTTTTGTTCTCCAGTTAGCAGCATCCTGTTAACTATAGGCATGATGACTTGCTTCACATTCCAATTGGGATGTCTATTTCCTTTGTTACAGCTTTCTGCTGTAGTCTGGGACCACATGCCTTATCATATGCAATTGGGAAGCTGTCACATATATCAGCCAACAAAAGCGTGGTGCCCCAGGAGAACTCCAGACACACTGTACAACCATGCTACCAGAAGCCTCCAGCACACTCCTAAAAGAGCAGCTCCACATTTCAGGAAGTAACACATTACAGAATGATTCTCCCATTAAGATTTATGCTTAAAATAGAGGAGCCGCAACCTCGTGCATCAGTAGAGTTTTCATCAGCTGATTAAGCATGACAGATGAAGCAGGCTCCTGACCTTTCTGAGGCTGAGGGGAAAAAGGAGAAAAAAAAAAAAAAAAAAAAAAAAAAAAAAAAGAGAGAGAGAAATGGCCTCTCTTTCACCTCTGTATTCAGTGATGCACTTCCTCAAACAAATAAAAAGACACTTTTGCAGCTGAACAAGAGGCCGTGCAGTTAGCCATGGGCCCCTAAAGTTGTTCAGTCAAGAAGGAACATGATACTATAGGATTTGTCTGTTCATTGCTCCCGGGGTGGGCCATTGCTCCTAAGTAAAGAATAATAGCTGCCAATTATGCTCAGATCACTGTAAGGGCCCTAGAATTCTTAGGCAACCTGTTATTAAACCGTTAACTTTCTGATGTCTACCTTATTACTTTAAACATGCATACCAGACTGACTTTAAATATACACACTGTAATTAATCTTTCCTAACACTGGAAATTTGAGTGCAATCAAAAGTTTGGGACATGCCCATAACCTTTAATTTAATTTTATTTTTTCACTTTGTGAAGAGTTCTGAATGTGTAGGTTGCAATCAGTGACATCACATACCATATATATACCATATATACATATATACATTCATTGCATACAATGTGATCCTGTCTTGGAAGTCTCCTGGAGCTGAGCATGTCTGTTGCAGGAATTGTTCTGATTTCTTAAAAAGATAAAATAAAATAATAAAATAAAATAAAACATGGGGTTGAAAACAAAGAGAAATATATTTCAGGTACACTTTTTTGTTTGGATTTGGTCTACAGTAGCATTTAAGGAACTGAATAGAGGTTGGTGCACTTGTGTGATAGCAGATGTAGCATGTTTTATCTTTACTAAATTGGCCTTAATTTCTTAGCATAATGTAGTCCCATCCTGTTATTTAAGAATTGCTAAATAAATTGTTGAGATTAGATTCTTTTCTACAAGGTATACTCTAGTTCAAGCAATAATTAATTCAGGGAAGTCCAACATCCAAGTTCTGAAGCAAGTCATCCTAGAGCACTACAGTAATTTCTTTAGAGCTTGTAATTTAAAAAGCTATGATGATGTGTCCATTTTTTTCTTACGCTTACAGAAGCAGTAGTTAATTAGAGCTATATGTTAATGCCAAAAAGAAGTATTAATCTACCTTATAGACTTCCTGATTTTACACCTGAAAATATGCTGTTTCGATATTGCAGTCTTTGTTACACCATCTTCTACCTTGTTTGCAGAGAAAGTAGTCTGGGTATAATGTTTCTGATTCTTGTGTGGATGAATAATTGTTTTAAGAAAGAAAAATTATGATAATGGTGTACATTCTGAATTTTTGCAAGGAATGAGAATACAAAGAGAGAACAAAAAAAAATGTGTTTAGGTTGAAAATGCTCAGCTCCATAGATTTCCTAATCCTTTGTGAATTCCGTAGCCTAAATCCAGCTCTGTGGAAGTTTCTGACTTCATCAGCTTGTTCTTAACCAAAAGCAGTTTTCCCAGTGGCAGGTACTCACCAAAGGCTCTATTGTCATGGAGAAGTAAACCCTCAGAAAGAGAAATACAACTCACATAAAGTCTTAGCAGCAGACAGAAAATTTGACTCAAACTTTGGGATCCTCGGAACTGGCAGAAAATGAAGCAGGAAAGCTCTGTGTTCACACTGACTCACATGTTACCTTTCATTATTTCCCAGATCAATGTATTCTTTTAGTCACAGTGTGCTTGTTCAGAGCGGGGATTTTAACATAAATCCCTTACTTCATGCTTCATTTTCTTTCCCTTCTGTTCTCTACCAAAACACTTTATGAGATCCCTGATCATCCCAAAGGAGAATGAAAAACAGAGAAACATGTCCCAAGAGTTTTACTAGATGGGAAGAGTATTTCTTATGCAGCTCTACCTTTATTTTTAGGCAGAGGGCAACATGGAATTGTCTCATCTATGTGAAGGCTTGTTTCTTAAACATAGATAAAGAGTATAGTTAGTCTGAGTTTTTCTGGAGGCAATAATAAAAAGTAGTCACCAGCAGAACAGAAGTCATGCAAGAGACTGTATCTCTTCAGTACTTAATCTGAACGAACACAGGGACGAGAATGTCCAATTAGAATGTCCTGAATTTCATTCAGGAATCCTGTGATTCCCCCCTCAGGAGAGCTCAGCCCTCACTTTAGCTCTTCACTTCCTTTAGAGAACCAATGTCATCTAGTATTTATCTACAGGGAAAGTAAGCACTTGACTCAGAAAGTAAACAGAGCACACTTACTCTTTGCCAGCCAATATCAAATCTATTTAAAAATACAGTATTTCAGGTAAATATTTTCAGATGTTTTTTAATGTGTGCTGGTTTATTCTATTAAGTGGAGTTTTCCAGACTGTTTCAATTTTAAATGTAATAAATGAATCTAAATAGTCCAAAAGCATACGTAATTGTTAGCAGGTCTGCATTTGGTAAATAAAAATAGACTTTTTCTTTTGCAGGATATTTACCAAACTGTCACAGATACAAAATGACAAAAGTTGCTTAATGTCTTTAACGTAAAGGAAATTTTATAATTTACAAAAATCAAATACAGCATTACAATATTACTTCATTTAGATATTTAAATCCAGTTTATTGCACTGAATCAAAATGTTTCACTTTGGCTCCATTTAAGAATTAATTGTACCTGGACTACTTACTGCAGTACCCAGTACTTTTCATGTTCTATTTTCGACCACAAATCTTCAGATATTCAGAAATATCTGAAACAAATCTTTGAGAAGGCAACTGGGCAGGTCAGGAGAAAATAAAGAAAAACAAAAATAGCCCAAAATTAAATGGTGCAGTTTCAATTCATATTTCCTTATCCCAAAATGTTTTGCTACTTTTCCCTAAGAATCCCAAAATTTTTTGCAAAGTCAGAATTCACCACAGACAGAATTGCTGTCTGTGCCATATATAAATTTGAAGCCAAACAGACGTCTAAGGAGAAACTGAAGTGACAGCAACGGCACTTATGTGCCTCTTAGTTGCCTTATGTACAAAAGAAATAATCTGAATGGCTGTTTTTAAGACCCATATTGTCCAGGGATTCATCCAGGGATTCTTTTTTTTATTTTTATTTTTTATTTTCCCCAGTGATCAGTTTTGGAACATTAGAGGATTTAGCGTACTCTCATCAAAGCTCATTGTTTGCAGGGGTCTCAAGTACTGAATGAGGTTTTTACTGTCCAAGAAGGACAGAGGTCAGAGTCACAGTTGGAGGCGTATCCTGATGACAATGCTTTTGTGACGGTGTGGGAATGGGCTAAGCAGCAAAAAAGAGGACATTGTGTCTGTGTCTATTCTCAACTTAACAAAAAAAAAAAAAAAAAAAAAAAAAAGTCATCTTGTAAGGCTCTCTCAGATGTTTGTACAATAAGATAATTTATTTTATTGCAAAAATATGCCTGATCAGAGGCAACCTGGATTCACAGAGTCACTTGTGGTACAGAAATATTCTCTGCAGTGTAACTTTGTTCCTCCTCAAAGGTGTAGCAACCCAAAGGAAAGATCACCTTGCTCTTATTTTTGTTCCAGGAAGCCACAGCAAATAGTTCCTTATGCCTAACAAAATACCAAAAGACTCTGAGTACGCCCTTGTCTTCAATGTCTTTTCTTCTTTTGGTAGAAAAAGTCAGACTTCACTAAATAGTCATGTAAAAATTGATAGAGCTTAAAGCAAGAACTTCCCACTCCAAAATAAATGTTTTCTATTGCCATCACACCAGGGAGAGCCCATCCTCTCCTGCTGCACTTTCCTTGCTTGATCTGAGAAAGGAGTGGAATAAGGCCTTTCTCATAACAGGACACAGGTGACTCCTCAATACTTACGACAATCTACATCTGCTCCATCCTGTAAAATCACATGTATCCACAGTCTTCTGAATTGCTTTTCAGTAGAAATGAAACAGTCTTTTTCTCTCCTCTTCCCTCATATCAACCACCAAAGAGAGCTGAGCAATCTTTCTGTATCTTGGGGTTGCCCAAGGAGGTTGGTCCATACTCATGAGAGATGACCTTTTTTGTTGGTCCCTGCAGCTCAAATATCTCACATATCCTAAACAGGAAGGATGTTTAAGTCCTAAGGACCAGAACCTGGAAAATATCTTTTTTTGCCTGTTCCACTATAGACTACCTGTGTGACATTAGACAAGCCATGGAGACTTTCTTTGCCCCAGTTTCACGTTTGTGAAAGAAGTGGTACAGTCAATACAACAGAAGAAAGGGATGCCATCCAAAGAGACCTGGACAAGTTAGGTAAGTGGGCCCATTTGAACCTAATGAAGTTCAACATGTCCAAGTGCAAGATACTACATCTGGACTGGGGCAATCCCAGACAACCTAGGTGAAGAACTCATTCAGAGCAGCACTGCAGAGAAGTATTTGGGGGTTCTGGTTGACAAAGAGCTTGATATGAGCCAGCAGTGTGCACTTTCAGACCAGAAGATCAACTGAATCCTGGGCTGCATCAACAGAGGAGTGACCAGCAGGTTGAAGGAGGTGATTTTTCCCCTCTACTCTGCCCTTGTGAGGCTCCACTTGAAGTAGTGTTCAGCTCTAGGATTCCCAGCACAAGAAGGGTATGGACCATTTGGAGTAGGTCCAGAAGAGTGCCACAAAGATGATCAGAGGGCTGGAGCACCTCTCCTGTGAAGAAAGACTGAGAGCTAAGGATGTTCATACTGGAGAAGAGAAGGCTTTGGGCAGGATCATTGCAGCTTTTCAATACTTAAAGGTGGCTTATAAAAAAGATTGAGAATGACTTTTTGTTCATGCAGATAATGAAAGGACAAGGGTGAATGGTTTTAAACTAAAAGAGGGAAGATTTAAATTAGATGTTATGGGGAAATTCTTCACTCAGAGGGTGGTGAAGCATTGGAAAAGTTGCCCAGAGAAGCTGTGGATGCCTGTATTACATTTATGTGGCAAGGTTTTGGTGGCAGGGGGTGTAGGGGTGGCCTCTGTGAGAAGAAGCTGCCCCATGTTAAATAAGGACCAGTTTCAGCTGGCTCCAAGGACCTGCCACTGGCCAGAGCCAAGCCAGTAAGTGATGGTTTTTTGCACCTCTGTGAGAGAAAATTTAAGAAAAGGAAAAAAGCTGCTGCACTACTGTAGCTGGGAGAGTAAGGAGTGAGAGCCAGCCCTGCAGCCCCCAAGAAGGAGAGGAAAAAGGTGTTCCAAGCATAGAGAAGAAGTTCCCCTGCAGCCTGTGGAGCAGGCTGTCCCCCTGCAGCCCATGGGTCCCACATGGAGCAGATCTCCATGCTGAAAACCCCGGTGGAGCAGGTGGATGTGGCCTGGAGGAGGCTGTGGCCCATGGAGAGCCCCCGCAGGAGCAGGCCCCGGGCCAGAGCTGCAGCCCGTGGAGAGGAGCCCACGCAGGAGCAGGGGGTCTGGGGGGAGCTGCCGCCCATGGGGGACCTGTGCTCGAACAGCCATGGCAGGGGGGTTGTAACTAGATGATCTGGGTACCTTCCAACCCAAGCCATTCTATGATTCTATGAAATGAGAAAATTGTCCTTGCCCCTCTCAGAGGTTTGTCCTTGCCCCTCTCAGAGGTTTTAAAAATTTTTAGGTGTTCAAATACTGAAATAACAGGGCACACCCCTAACTTCTAGAGATAGATAGTCCCCGATTTTGGACAGGTTGGCCAAGGAATCTGGCCCTCCATCAACACAATCAGAAGGGGGAGGAAATAAACACAGTTGTTGCCTAAGTTTTTCAGTGATTATGGAAATCAACAAACAGCTACTTAATGTGTGCCCATTTCAGACAGACTTCAGGATCTCATTTTATGACTAATGAAGGTAAGTTGTCTGGTCTATAAGCCTTTTGCATTCGTAATTCTTCCTACTAGCAAGTCACAAATATTATACAGAATTAATCCAAAAGATGCTGTTCATCCCATCAGAATTCTCTGTTTAACATATATTCAATCTTAGGGAGAAGAAGTAATTATTATATTGCCTGCCAGGTAGGAAAGCAGGAAACTGTGAAGGCAAATGAGAATATTTGTTATCAGGTAACAACTCTAATTGCTCTTCATCACTCTTCTTTCTGCATCTCATGGAATTTGAAAATTCCATTCCAATTGAAAAATCATCTGATAAGAGAGTCAAAAATAACTCCAAAAACGTTAGTGATATGTTACATATTGTTAGTGTGAACAAGTGAAAATGATCAATGTTTGAACATGCCATGAGATGGTAATTGATACAACAAGGAAAACCTTTACCCATACTGAATAATTAAGAATAATCAATACCTTGGCAGGACTGATTCACTGGTGATTCACAAAAAAGCAAAAAATAAATAAAAATTTTTAAAAAGCCATATTCTCTACATATTCTCTCAATCATTTATTTACTATGACTAGTTCTGTCATATCAAACTGTAGTGCTGTAGTGCTAATATCACTTTATAAATGAGCATTGGTTTCCATCAGGCATTTAATGAAAGTTTACAGCATAGTTAGGCTGCAGATGTGTTGCTTCAGAAATAAATCCTAATGCCTGTTTTTCAGGTGGCAGTCACAAATGCCATCTTCCAGCTGGAAAAATGGACCTAGGTATAGAAAAAACATGCCCAAAAGCAACAGTTTTCAATGTAGTGCAAGACAACTGTGTGACTATGCAGCCCATATGCCTGCCTCTATTGGTGGATTTTCTTGATTTATTACAAGCTCAGAGAAGATGAATAGCACATTTCATTGAATTGCATGTTAAAATATATAGTTGGCCATATATAATACAGATCTTTGGCAGAATATATTCATTATAAAACACAAGCTTGTCTGTGGTTTCCTTGCTTTCAGGTGTTCTGTTTTTCCTCCTTGCTGACCATTTTGACATTCCTCTCAGCTTCCTCCAGATTAAACATCACATTTAATCTAAAGGGCAGTGTTTGGTATCATCTGAGTAAACTATCCTTTATGTTTCTTTTTCATAGATACATTACTGATTAAACAAATCCTTGTAAGAGAAGTTCCTTTCTCTTCTTCATTTGCACTGCTGTACTTAGCACAATCCATTTCCTAATCACTGTTGTCATTTATCTCTTCGTTTTACCTTGTCACCTACTTAATTCCACTAGAGGCATTTCTAACATCTCTGTCTAATAATCTCTGCTAACAATGCAGAACACTATTAGCATAATAAGCATTTCCCATCTGCACAAATGAGACTCCTTCTCATCAGTCTGAAAACTAACTACTGTACATAAAAATAGCCAGCAATTGTTAGAACTGAAGAGAGAATACATTCCCCTGCAAACAAGCTTCTTCCTTCTCTTCTCCTGGTGGTAATAACTTCAGCTGTCTTCCTTACAGTAAAGTGTGCAAGGCCAGGACAGACATTTGAGCACAAGGCCTCAGTCACCCCTACTGTTTAATATTAGTACAAACCATTACACAGTTTTGAGCCAGGACAAATTGTCAACAATGCCCAAACTCAGTTTAGGGATTTAGCACAAACCATGAGTTCATCTCAGTAAGCAGTGTAAGGAGTCACACTGTTCCACAGGTGAACACAGTTTGGCTGTATGGACCATACATACCTCTACACCTCTGAGCATGACCCAAAGCATATGGAGTTGTAGGGGAACTTTCCAGTGAATGTACTTAGACTTTGGACCTAGCATCTCTTCTGCATGTCAACCTGCAAAGATGAGTTAGGTGCAAGTAAAAGGAGATGTTATATTTCTGCACTTACAATCTTTAGAAGCTTTTCCAACAAAAGCAAAGGCATGGGTGTTGGAAGAGCCCTATAGCTGTGTCATCTAAGTCAAATTAATTCTATCCTCACAGCATCAGATTCAGGTAACTGTTATCAGCTATCACCAGTCCCAACTCAGTCCATCTTGATCTGAACCTTTAATTTGGTAAAACACTTATTTATCCAGTCAGTATTCTCATGGATCCCTTGTTGCCATTGTTTTGGGAGGGCCTGGATTGTTCGAGAAGAAGCCTTTCACCCTCAACACATGACTGAGAAAACCTACCATTTTTTACTATAGGCATCTATAATTTCAATATATTGAAATATATATATTCAATATATATGATTCAGAAAACAAGGGAGAGTGCTGGCAACTGAGTAACTAGAAACTCAAACTGGCTCCTTATTAAACCCAAAGAAGTCATCATGCCTGTGCAAAACAGGTGGTTGTGCAATATAGTCTCTATTTAATTTTATTTATTTATTGAATGCAAGATAACTTTTGCTACTAAAAACTTTTGCCTGTTTTAAGTGTAAAAACAGGTTTCTAGATATTACCAAACAAATGAAGAAAATTTCAGAATTTGTCATTAGATTTGTCAAACCACAGCTTTATGTTTGTCTTCATGTAAGGACAAAGAAACAGATTGCTGTTTCCTGCATGCCATATTCTACCTTTTTTACAGGACTAGCTAGCACTTCTGTCTAAGTTTCAAAGTACTGGCAGTCTTTCTTTGCTATGAGGTCTTTAATGAGAAAAATGCAAGGATCACAGAAAATCACATAATCAAAGAATGATTAAATTGGGAAGGAACCTCTGGAGACCATCTGGTCCAATCGCCACTCAAGCAAGGACACCCAGCAGAGCAAGTTGCACATGACCATCTCCAGTTGACTTTTGAAGATCTCCAAGGAGATCTCCACTACCTCTCTGGGCAGCTCCAGTGCTCTGTCACCCACACAATAAAGAAGTGCTTCCTGATGTTCAGACAGAACCTCCCATGTTTCAGCGTGTGCCCATTGCCTCTTGTCCTGGCACTGGGCACCACTGAAAAGAGCCTGGTTCTGTCCTCTTTGCATCCTCCCTTCAGGTATTTATGGACATTGATAAGTGTCCTGGTTTCAGTTGGGACAGAGTTGTTTTTCCTCCTAATGGCTGGTGAAGTACTGTGTTTTGGATTGGGATGAGAAGAGTGCTGATAACATGCTGGTGTTTTAATTGCTGCAGAGCAGTGCTTACACTAAGCCAAGGACTTTTCAGCTCCTCGCTCTGTCCTGCCAGCGGTCAGGCTGGGGGGGCAGCAAGAGCTGGGAGGGGACAGCCCCAGGACAGCTGACCCAAACTGGCCAAAGGGGTATTCCATACCATCTGACGTCATGCTGAACAATATATAGGGGTGGCTAGCCAGGGTGGGGGGGCCGGCTGCTCGGGGTTGGGCTGGGCATCGGTCAGCGGGTGGTGAGCAATTGCATTGTGCATCACTTGTTTGTACATATTACTATTATTATTATTATTATTATTATTATTATTATTATTATTATTATTATCTCTCTTAAATAAACTGTCTTTATCTCAACCCACAGGCTTCACTTTCCCGTTTCTCTCCCCCATCCCAGAGAGGGAGGGGGGAGGGTGAGCGAACGGCTGTGTGGTGTTTAGCTGCCAGCCGGGTTAAACCACAACAATAAGATCCCCACAGAGCCTCCTCATCTCCAGGTGGAACAGTCCCAGCTCTCTCAGCTTCTCCTCATAGGAGAGATCTTCCAAGTCCCTTGATCATCTTGGTAGCCCTTTGTTGGACTTTCTCTAGAATGTCCAGGTCCATCTTGTACTGGGGCGTCCAGAACTGGACTCAATACACCAGTTCCAGCCTCTACAATGCTGAGTAGAGCAGAAGTATCACCTCTTTTGACCAGCTGGTGATACTTTGACTGATGCAGCCTAGAATACTGTTAGCCTTCTTAGCATGACTCATGTTGAACTTTGTGTGTATCAGGACTCCTAGGTCCTTTGCGGAGCTGCTTTCCAGGGTGGTGCTTCTGTGTTTAAATGACATAACTTCCAGTAAAAATGAAAAAGTTGTGGAAAGACTGGTTTTAATCCCCTAGTTCTTTGATCCACTTCACTGAATGTCTGCACAGAAAATTGCCACAATGGAGTTGCTGGGAGACAAAGGCCAGGAAGGAGGACTAGGGTCTAGGGCAAAAACAGGGTTACTTTAGCCAGCCTGCAGGTTAGAAACAGCACTTTCCAAACATATAACCACAGATTTCAAAAGTTAAATTGTAGAACTCTTTGATGGATCTCAGTTTTGGTTACCTTCCTCTAATCTGGAATTGTATCATAACAGCCTTCTAGCGTTTTCTGTGAGGTGGTATGTGTATCAACTCTAATTATTTCATTCTTCTTGTTGTCCTCACACTTCACCAGAAAAGCCCACACCAAACTAAAGACAGCATTAGTCATGATGGAATAGCATTATTTTCACCACAACCACTCCAGCACACAGTTGCAGAGAAGACTAAGATTTTTTTTTGTCGTTCTTCTTTGGTGGTCGTGGTGGTGGTGATGGTCTCTGTAAATAAAAGACTTCCATAAGCAAAGAGGTCATCCTGAGGGAAAAGAAAACTTTGTCTTGTGCTGCATCCTTCTTCACCCACATATAAGTGGAACACCTATTATTTTTCTTAGCTCTGCTCAGGCTAAGAAACAATTAGGAACACAGGAGTATTTCAAAAATAATAAGAAAATGCAAAAAGTGATAATGGTGTGAGGGCACTGAGTAATCTATGAGTATTTCAACACATGTCATTAGAGTGTCATTTGTGGCTGTTTGCTTGCCTCCATTTAAGGGCACAGAGAGGAGAAAACAGTTTCTTAAAAATGTTGCAGCTGTATTGGTAATTAAAAACACAAATATCTTTGGGTGAGGCTGAGAGCCTTGCAGAGGAACTGAGACTGTGGCCTGTAGTCTGACAGAAAGGATTGGAAACAACCTTTCAGTTTCACTGAACCCACAAGGGATCCTTCTGCACATCTACCATTTGTACTAGTTCTTATGCAGCCTTCACTGGCCAGACACTGGTGAGTTGTGTGGCAGTCTTCAGTGGTTCATGGAACAAGTCTGATTGTTTTCAAGAACTTTAGAAGATCTTACTTGGCCATTTTGAAGCAATTGTTTCTGATGTAGTAGATTTTATTTTCTAATTATATTATTCATATTAGTAGAAAACATCAGAAAAAGCACTTTTCTGTGTGCTTTTAGGCACACAGAGCCCACACAGAGGCCCACATAGGCAAAACGTGGGTTTTGCCTATGTGGGCAGACTAGGACTGGAGAATGTGAGAATGTAAGCACCAATATATGTTCACCTCTATGTGTTTAGTCCACTTTCTGGAAAAAAGACAGATACAGTTTGCAGAAAAAACTAAGCTCAAGAATCTATTGGCAGTCAGGATGAGGCCACCCTTCTGTGGGGCAGACACTTTAGCCATGCTGCTTGTCCATAAGGCCAAAGAAGAGTCCCTAACCTGTTTTATTTGCTACTGTTGATGTAGTTAAAGGCATGTGGATACCTGACCACATCTGAATTTGTGTCCGAGACCTGTTGCTGATGCTTCTGGTGCTCAAGATGCATGTAATAGAGACAAACTTGGCTCTGCTAGCCCTTAAGCCTGACCTTCCCCCAGAATATTCAGCTCAGGAGCCATCGCAATACATATCATTACAAGAAGTATCACTACATAATATTTGCAGATTATTAAGGCACTGGAAACCACAATTGTTGATAAACCAGAGATTTGTCATATGCCACATATTTTCAGACTGAATGAACAAATTTTAACTGAAGAGACTCTTCAAACAGTAGGTAGAAAACACAAGGATGAAAATCAGGAATTGTATAATGCTAAGCAGCTTTCATCTATTTTAGAGATAATGTTTTTCTTAATTATAAAATTAAATTTACAGAAATCAATTTTAAAGTGTAAATTTTGTAATACTAAGAAAAAAAAAAAAGTCACAGAATCACAGAGTGGTTGAGGTTAGAAAGGACCTCTGGAGGTCAATTCGCCCAATATCCCTGCTCAAGCAGGGCCACCTAGAGCCAATTGCCCCAGACCATGTCCCAAGGGCTTGTGAGTATAGCCTGGCTCTCTTTTCTTTTTACCCTCCTTTCAGGTATTTATAGACATTGATAAGATCCCCCAAAGCCTTCTCTTCTCTAGGCTAAAGAGTCTCAGATTTCTCAGCCTTTTCCCATAGGAGAGATGTTCCAGCCCATTCAGCATATTTGTGGCCCTTAGTTGGACTCTCCCCAGTATATCCAAGTCTCTCTTTTACTAAGGAGCCCAGGAATGGACATCTCCCTCAGCCTGCCAAAATACTTTACCTAATGCAGACCAGGACACCTTTATCCTTCTTTGCTGCAAAGGGCATTTTGCTGGCTCATGTTCAGCTTGGTGTCCACTCGGACCCCCAGGTCCTTTTCTGCCAAGCTGCTTTTCAGCTGGTCAGTGCTTAGCAGATAATGGGGTTGTTCCTTCCCATATACCTCCCCTTGGTGAACTTTAAGATGTTTCCTTTATATATTTTCTTTTTATATATTCAGAACATTTCCAGGTTATATGACCTAAAAGAAAATTTCTTCATGACTATGTTCTGACCTAAATCTCAGGTTGGAAATAACTGACTAATCTTATTCCTAGCAAAGAAACAACAACAAAAATCCTATTACTTAGCAAGGATCCATCACTTACTTATTATGAAAAATTGTCAATTTCTGTATCAGCTGTCATCATGTTTACATGTCGTTACACAAACATTGATTTTTTTTTTTACATACACTTATTTACAATACATGATGAAAAAAAATCATTTTTCTCTTAACATATAAAATAAAGACTTCCACATTGGTTGTCAAAATTGTACTGAAAACACCATATCCTCGTCACTTTGCTTATAGTCAGACTAAAGTGTTTCTTTATTTGAATTTACCTGACCTTTAAGATAATGAAGAACAAGTTTTGATTTCTAAATAAAATAATGCTTAGAAATACCTACAGGTTTTAGACACATAGTCCTTACAGTGTTTGTCTGTTCTGTATGTGCTCATGTACAGAAGAGCACCATGAATTTTCCTGTATCTTAGTCATATATGGGACTAGTGAAAATACTTCCTATGATAAATACATATTTTTTTTTGCGTCTATGTGCATATAAACATTTGTATATTTACTCAGACAGTTGTTTTCTTCTTCACGTGTTTTGCTTTTCAAGTACTGAACTATTTGGATGCTGGGTCATAGCCCTAGCTGATGTGATAACACCTACTAGTATGCAGACTGTCTGCAAAGGAGATGGTTGCTTGGGAAAATAAAGCCAAAGGATATCTTGAAATACTTTAAAGCTTTTTTTTTTTTTCTTTTATTTTTTTAAATAAAAAAAGCATTCAATACACTTCTTCCTTTGTGTCACTGTCATGGGAAGAAATTATACAGATACTTTAAGAGTCACTGGTATAATCCCTCTAAATATATTCTTGTTAAATAACTACTGATGCTGAACATTTTCACATTTTTACCCACTCATTTCCAATACTGCCTAATGGAACAATTTTGAATGTTTGTGATGTAAAAACATTCAGTTTTACCAGAGTATAATATTCAGCTTTTTATCTACCGCATATAATAATGTACCTTATGTACATTTGTTTTATATATATATATAATACAATATTTGTATATACGTATATACACCACACTCATCCATAGGATTTAACTTTTTATGGGGTTTTACTTTGAAAAATCTTCAATCTCAGGATTCTGAATAGCAAGATACATACGAAAAGTAGATGTCTAAGGACTTCTAAAATAGAGCTATACATTCAACTGGGTGATGTGAGAAAACTTGTGGATAAATGCAGGGTTTAACATGTTGAATGGTGCTTTGTGTTTCAACATTATCTTCCCCATAGGTTGATAATGCTTGTTTACATATCAGAGATTTTTTTTGTTACATGTGCCCCAAAAAGGGAGAATAATTTCATGGCTTTGCACGGTAGACCTCCACCCCCTCATTTATAATCACTGAGATTGAATGTGGTGATATTGACTTCAGTGATATTTGGATCAGGCCCTCAGCCTGTAATTGGACACGCTGATATCTTTGCTAAAAAAGTTCCTTAAGGCAAATGATGCACTTCAGAGGACATGACCTAAATATGGCTTATAGGGCTCTTAGGAAAGCAGAAGTTTGGATAAGAGAGCTTCTAAGACACATGCCTTTCTTCTTCCTGAACAATGTGAACATTTAATTTTTCCTGCACATCTCCTCCTCTTCTACTGCCTGTCAGATAAAAAAAGGCTCACAGATGGTTTTGTGGGGGAGATAAAAGACCCTTTTTAACCTCTACCCCACCCCCCAAATAAATGCATATCCACTGTGAATTTATCAGAAGCCTTATGTGAGTTTCAAAACTTTTGCCAAGTCCACATTTTCTGTTTTACCAAAAATCTAATTTCAGATTTCATTCTTTTAATTAACAGATCACAGATACTACTTTAATTAATTATGCTCTACCAAATTAAATCAGCTAGATGTGGGTGCTTGCTTTTCTGCTGAGCTCAGATGGAATTACACTATCAGCACAAACGTTCACTGATGGAGAGAACCTGTCCGATCTTATGACGTAGGGTATCATTCTTTTGAACATTGTGTTGGGTTTAGCTGACCAGATCTCTTCCAGGCTTGCACAGGGACAAGGAAACTTTCCTAATGAGTTTCACAGCTAAGAGTGCCTAATCCAGCTCTACTAATCTCAAAAAACTTTTACCACTGATTTCAATCAATGAAGGATCAAGCTCCCCCACAGCCCAACTTCCTATCTGTGCATGTTGTCCTTCAAGCAAACAGAACAGATGTCAGGTACAAAATACTGAATATGCTCCCCAGATTTCAGCAACATACAGCGTTACACTACATAAGGTACAGAGAGCTCATCCTTCCCTCATGACTCTTGTCTGTGTATTTTTATTATGTATTTTTCTTGTATTACCTCCAAGCCAGACTTATGTGTCCAATTTAATACACAGTAAGTCAAAAGTGTTATTTTTCATGACCTAATGAAGACATTAACATTTAATCTTGTCCTGTGCAATTGGTTTAACTCCCATCTGCCCAACTTTGAGAAAGGCTCAAAAATCTGAGACAAAGGGAATCCCAAACTAAGCAAGGATGGCAACTGTTGAAATAATTCTTGGCCCACAGCAAATTAGTTGAAAAGCTCGGGAGCACTTCAGTTCAGAAGGAAGTGCTGCAGTGGAGAACAAGAAAACCATAGCATAGTAAAAGCAGTTTAGGTTGGAAGGGACTTCTTGAGGCCATCTAGTCCAACCTACTGTACATAGCAGGCCAGCTAGAATAGACTGACCAGAACCTTGTCTAGGCCAGTTCTGAATCTCCAAGAAAGGAGATACGACAGCTTTTCCATGGAAACTGAGCTTTCTAGGACTATATGGCTGTTCACTGAACCAAAGTACAAGGACCTAGAAAGACCTAGGACACTGGTGATATCCTTGATCTCACCTACTCCATTTCATGTAGTCCATCACAGTCTTTTATGTCATTTAAGATTTGATCTTAAAGGTTCTGTGGTACCAGTTTTGTGCCATACTGCATGCCATCAAAAGGGCCCTGTCTTATGCTTCTCTTGACTGCATTTATGGCAACTAGACCTGATGACCCAGATGGTCTCCTGCAGGTCTCTGTTCCTAAGATGAATCTGTAAATATTAACTGCACAAGTAAAGCACTACTTTCATGAATGACAGCTTGTTTTTCATAGTCTACAACAGCATATTTTTGCATGTGAAATTACCTGCTTGTGACAGCATAGGCATGTTTCACATACATATTTTATGAGAGTTGCCTTTGAAAGATGGTCTTTGGATAACCCATACAGTCCTTCTGGAAATCCATATAAATGAATTCTGTTGCAAGGGTAAATATATTCAAATGAAACAAAGAGGTCCCACCCTTCCTACAAAATTTCAGCTTCACACATGTCAATCCAAAAGATGCATTTTGTGCATCTGCTTATTAGAGGGACCACACAAAAAAAATGAAAGGAGTGGAACATGCCACCTGCCAGCTCATTTTCTATATAGACTTGCAAGAGATAGAACAGAAAAGACTGTCCAATCCTTCACCAGCAATTAAGATCTGAGAGGATTAGGCCGCACCTGTGCAAATTTGTTTCTATCCACAGTTCCGTTGTCTACTATAAATTATTTAGACTGCTAAGGAATTGAGAAACAATGTGAAAGAGGAATGTGCAAGAAATTAGGAAGATAAATTAAGAAGAAGTTACAGAGTAAGCATAGTATTTGGCAAGACATACACCCTTTGTGGCTTAACCTACTTCCCAGGCCCCCATCTTAACGCGACTTTGCAAGTGCTAATGACTTTTGTTTTACTGTGGTCCATGTAGATAGTAAATGGGAATGGATGGGAGATGCTACCAGGTGATGGAGGCACTCAGTGACAAGAGAAAAATGATAAAAGAAAACAAAATGTTTATGTCCCTCAGCCCCTTCATAGTCTCTGAATTTTGCACAAAATGTTATGCCAGCCTTTCCAGGTACTCAGAATCTACCTGTCAAGTGTAGATTCTGTAGATAAGAAGTATAACATCACTAAGGGTCTCCACGAGTACAGTAGTGTAGATACGCACTCTGATAAGTGTCACAACCCTGCAGTAACGCATGGAAAGTTTGGATTTAATTGCTTCATAAGCAAGCTGGCCAGTAACAAGTCACCCAAGCTTTCCACTCCCCAGTTCTGCACCTAAAAGATAACAATACCTCACTGAAAGCTGTAAAGACAAACTACTGATCACAGTAGTTACAAGTTCCCTTTTAATTTTGTCGTGGTTTTACAGTGCTAGGCAGCCTCCTCAGATGAGGAGGGGAAGAAGTAAAGGAAAGAACAACTCTTGGGTTGAGATAAGGATAATTTAATTAAAGAGAAGAAATATTATTAAGGAAATATTATTATTAATTAAACAATTCAACTAAAGGGAAAAAAGGAAAAGGGGAAGAGGGAGGGGGAAAGGGAATAACAAAACAAAACAAGTAAAGGCTATGTGGAAGTGCAGAGGAAAGAAATTACTCTCTACTTCCCACAAAGAGCGGTGCTTGACCATGTCCTTGAAGCAGGGCCTCAACGCACGTAGCTGGTGTTCGGGAGGAGGACAGACATTTTTGCAATGAGAGCCCACCCCTCCCCTCTTCTTCCTTTTTCCACCTTTTCTTGCTGAGTGTGACATCATATGGTATGGAATATCCCTTTGGCTGGTTAGGTCAGCTGCCCTGGTGATGTTTCTTTCTCATTTTTTTGCCCAGCCCCTAGAAACCCCCTAGGGTTAGAGAAAGTCCTGATGCTGTGCCAGCACTTCTCAACAGCAGACACAACACCAGTGTGATACCACTGCTGTTCTAGCTCCAAGTGCAGAGCGCAGCACTGTATGGGCTGCTGCAGGGAAAGTTAACATCCCAGCCAGACCCAGTACAATGGGTAAAATGGGAGGTATAGTAGAAAAACGTCCTTGACTTCACATTTTGATCTGTATTAATTATTTGAAGAAAAAAAAAATAGATTAAAGGTAAAAACTGCAACATTCTCCCCACTCTTTGACTACATTGAACATACCTTTCATACTCTGAAAAAGCTTGCAGTGGCACGCAAGCCTTGCCTTTCCCTGGCCAGGGAGTAGATGTTCAGCACGACCTCTTCAGGGTGCTATACTGTTTGCTGCCTCTCTCAGTAAAGAGAAAGGGAAAATGAAGTGCAAAGGTAAGACTCCAATGAAAATTTGCTTTCATCTCCAAACCAGTTTCTTAGCATGTCTCAGCTGCAGCTAAGAGCTTTCTACAGTCTGCGATAAAGCAGCAGGGAAAAAGCGCTCTCTTCACGCAGGATAGCAACTTGCACAAGCAAGATGTGTATTGTGAGTAGTCCCACTGACTCCTGAGAGAGAGCTCAGATGGCTGAGGATGTTAACTTTAAACAAATTGAGAGCATGAGTACAGTTTGCTGGTATAAGCAGGAATTGCAGAAGTAGGAATCTGGAGTAGTTCAAAATAGTAATCACAGTAGGTCAAAAGAGAAACTGTTCCTTATTTTGACATTAGTTCTACTCCACATGTTTATATTAATACATAGAAATTCATTGCTGACATTAACTATGCATTTCAACAGCTAAGTATTGCAGTTTTCTCAGTCAAGTGGCTAACTATAGTGCAAAGGAGTCACAGCCTTGATAAGTATTTGTTAATACAAAGCAGAGTGTTACAGATGTCAGGATTAAATAATTAACCATAAAGGAGAAAGAGAGAACCTGACTGATGAGGAGTAAAAACCTACATCAGAAAAACTTGTTCAATCTCTCCCCTAATTCTTCTGCCAAGATTTGACTGTGACGAAAGAAATGCCTTACAATGCCTCTGAGCAGTGGACTTTCTTTAAAACATTTTATCTGCCACAATCACAATAGCAGCAGTGAACAAGGTTTCCAGAAACCCCCTGACCTGTTTGAGTGACATGAGATACATTATTTTCATTCTGCCCAAACTGTTCATGAGCATCCTGCTGATGGTTGTGCTTGAGAAGCTATGACTTTACCTCCTGAATGGCCCAGTCCAGCACCCACCAAAGTCAAAGAAATAAATCTCTTTAGGCAGGGATGCTAACAGTGCTAAAGGAACAGAGAGGACAGAGAGGCTGATTCCAACCACTCTGCAATACTTTTGTGGCAATGATATGTTAAACGCAGCATGCTTTGCCATTTTTAAGTACATTCATGATCTTGAGTAGTGAACAAGCAGCATTTGTTCAGATACTTTTTCAAGGTATGCCTTCTCAGGAACAATGAGATCAAACTTCAGCTCATATTCAACATAGGAAATATTTCATATAGCACAGAATTTTTTAAGCATGACTGTATTCTGCTATAGCTTCTTTCAATGCAGTTTTAACCTCAGACAAGCATTTAAGTACAACAAGCAAGTCCTATATTAATATTGGAATTGTGAAGAAGAGTTCTGTAATTCTTCTGGAATGGAATTCTGATGAAGAATTTTTTAGGTTGGAAAAGATCTCTAAGATCATCTAGTCCAACCTTTAATTTAGCATTGCTATGTCCACCACTAAGCCATGTCCCTAAGCTTTACATCTACATATTTTTGGAAGACCTCTAGGGATAGTGACTCAACTACTTCCCCAGGCATCCTGTTCCAATACTTCAACACCCTTTCATTGAATAAATTTTTCCTAATAGCCAACCCAAACCTTCCCTTGGCACAACTTAAGGCAATTTCCTCATCTAATCACTTCGTGCTTGGGAGAAGAGACTGATCCCCACATCACTATAGAATCATAGAATCATTTAGGGTGGAAAAGTCCTCTAAGATCATTGAGTCCAACTGTTAACCTAGCACTGCGAATTTTACTACTAAACCATGTCCCTGAGCATACCGCACAAGGGATTTTGTATTATCTATGACAAAACATCCGGTCAACATAAAATCATTATTATTTTGATATCTCCCATAAAAGAATATCCTGCTGAAAGACCACCATTGCTATCTTTGCTAACAACATATATATCCAGGGGTGAACGCTGCCTTGATTTAAACTTGTGAAAATTCAGGGACCCTAATTCTGCTCTCAGTTCCAGTGGCAAATTCTGAGACAGCTCCTCTGCATTCTTTAAGATAATTATAGAGTGCAATAATGTCTCTCCTGAACCTCCTTTTCTCCAGGCTAAACAACCACAGCTCCCTCAGCCACTCCTCATAAGACTTGTTCTCTAGACCCTTCACCTCCCTCAACCTGTTGGCAATACTTTGCCTAATGCAGCCCAGGACACTATTATCCTCCTTTGCTGCAAGAGCACGCTGCTGGCTCATGTTAAGCTTGGTGTCCATCAGGACCCCTAGGTCCTTTTCTGATGTTTTCCAGCTGGGTAGCCCCCAGCATGTGCCTGGGGTTGTTCCTTCCCAGGTGCAGGACTTTGTACTTTACCTTATTGAACTTCATGAGTTTCTTGTCAGTCCATTTCTCCAGGTGGTGTCTTAAGCTGGAGATACCTCCACTAACAACTAAACTAGATTTTGATTCATTATGATTAAGGGAGCCATTAATTTATGTGCAAATGTTTTATGTTTGGGAAATGTTTTATGTTTTCTTCTACAGGAAAAAAAAAAAAAGTATATGTAAACAGGTAAATAGAGGACAAAGATCCAATTTTTCTTCTTCAAACACAGCCAAATAAAATTAGGAAACATTTACTGAATCTAAAATATATCAGCTTGCTAACGATATTCCAAATGTCACTAAATGAATTTACATAATACAAAGCAGAAATTGTAAATAAATACTGAAGGCCACATAAGATGTCACATCTGTGAGGGTGGTCAAACACAGGAACAGGCTTCTTGGTGGCTGATGTCCCATACCTGTCAGCATTCAAGAGGCATTTGGATAATATCCTCATTAATTTGCTTTAACTTTTGGTTAGCCCTGAAGTGGTCAGGCAGCTGGACTAGATGATTTTCAAAGGTCCTTTCCAATGGAACTATACTATTCTATTGTATTTTATTCTATCCTATCCTATCCAGCCTTCAATCCAACCATGAACAAAACAATCCCAAAAGCAGTTATCTGCAATTTATGAAGTCTGACTTCTCGTGTTCCTCTCCTATATAGATTATCTACGTGTAATAGATAAACCTTTTAGCTCTCGTTTCTTTGTCAGCATCTCTTTCAGACTTCCTATTTTCATTAACCTTGCCGCAATATCTTTGAAACCTATTTTGCAGTCAAATACAATTCAGATTGAATAATAAATTCAAATGTTATTGTATGATACATAGTCACGCTTAAAACACATTTACAAGCACAGAGTAAAGAAGCAAAGCTGCTCTGAGTGCCATTTCCTTAAACCTATAGCCCAGAGAATTTGTATATATAAGATTTTCCCAAGAGGTATAAAAGTGGTAAAGAAAAAACTCTTGCTTACTAATTCAAGCTGACACCACAAAAACTAGTTCTCTCTGTAATCTGTTGCAGCAATGATGTAAGCCAAATAACACTAAACATGCTTTAGCTGTAAGCAGTTGTGTTTCATAACACTACAGCTAACTTAGGGAAATCCAACATATTGATTTAATCATGCTAATAAAGCATCTGGGCAATGCTAAGATAGATATAATCCTTGTTCAGGGCTAAGGTTTACTTAAAATGGCTGAAGATAGAGCTTTTCCTGATTAGTGATTTTTAGGAAAAGCAAAAATATCTGTGGCAATAGCTAACATTCGTTCCCCTTCTGCTCAGTCAGAATACAAATGAGCTGACCTACAAGGCAAGAAAGATATGCATGTTTATCCAGACTCCTGCCTGTAAAGGTATTAGATGAAATATGTCTCATATTTAAACAATGGTGTTCTGCAGGACTTCCAACTTATGGTATTTGTTAGGAGCAATTAATACTGGGATCATCTGCTTCCTGACAGTCTCTGGCAGTTTGTTATGAATTTTTGGTATTAATATATATTTTAAAGGTTGAAAAGCCATGCAATAGGTGCACATATGATAAATGTGGATATATATTTTAAAAAAAAAAAAAAAAAAAGAGTGGGAAATAATAGCAAAGGATGGTAAGGATGTAACAAAAGGGAGGGGGGGAGCAGAACAAAGGAAACCACCTCCTTTGCTTTTGTGTTCTTTATTTCTGCCATCTTTATTCATTTCTATTTAGTTTTTCAGGCCTGGTTCATGAGTTGCTAGGAAGAAAGCATATCACTAATTTGTATGTTTATACAAACTTAGAAGGGATGAAGATTTGGACTCCAGAAAGACAAATCCCAGGGAATTATTTGGAAGGAACGATTGCATGAGATATGTCTAAAACATAACCAGCTTGTAAAAATAGACTTAATTAAAGATCATTCCTATGCTTTAATGTCTTACTCAATTTATGTATGTTACTTAATTATTCTACATAAATTGCATTGTGTATCTGTTTCTTGAAACCTTATATTATGCACTGGAAAACAATTGTGTTTCACTACTCACAATGAATTTAAAAATAAAAATTACTTAGTGAAAGGAAGACAGGTTTTTCTCTCTAGTTTGCTATGCCTTCTTGTGATATAGCTTCAGCTAGAAAAAAAAATCAGACCAAATTTGAAGAAACAAGACTGCAAACTAGCCTAAGATTTCTCTTCATGTGTGTGTGGTTGAGGGAACTCATAAGCAGGCTAAGGCTCAGCTTTGGTTTTATAGTGATGGGATTTGCAAGTCTGTTTAATAGAGGAAGCTAAAAGCACCCCTGTATGGATTTAAATGGCACTCATCTGTTCTACAGAAATACACCTTTCTTACTACTGTGATTTTGATCACCTGCTGTTCTCCAATTAAACTATGAACAAGTAAAAGGAACACAATATATTTGCATATGAAATGCAGCATAGTAACAAACAGCTTTTTTAGGAAAAGATCAATTTGGGAAGAACAATGTGTGCTTGCAGTGTATGGCAAAAAATCCTTTATTCTTCTAAATTGAGAAAACAAACTGTTAGATCTGTTTTCTTAATTAATGGATTATAGGATGATTTACACCCACCTGGGACTCTGAGCGGTACAGTGAGTGGAAGGTAGAGTATCTGTAGTAGAAATAGCTTAAAAAGCTGTTGATATGAGAAAATTATAAGGCATAAGGACAAGTATATAGCCTATGTGTGTGGAACAAGAAATGCCACTTCGCGTCTGTGTCTCAGTCCTCACATCTGTTAAATAAGGATTTTTTTATTTATTTATTTATTTTTTTTTTTGCAAGCTACTTTGGTCTAAAAGTGCAGGAAGCTCTTACTGCTCTCTTTCCATGGTTTATGGAGAAGTTGCACTGTTCTCAACATGCACCTCTTTTATTTCACAAGTTCAACATTTAATATGCATTTACAGCTCAGAAAGCAAGAAAGAGGTGCATGGAAATACCATCCTCATTTCCCACCCCTCGCTTACAGGGAAGTGAACTGCAAGAAAGCAAGGCAATTCTCGGTAGCAATCTCACGTAGCAGCTGGACAGTCAAAAATGGCAGCCAGGTCCCCTGGCATCCAATAAATGCCCTGATCCATTAAATCTTATCTCTGTCATGTAATTGTAACAGAGCTCTAACACAAATTAATGCACAGAAGGGGATTCAGTCTCATCGCAGTCCTGTTTACTTTTGGATAAAATAATTATCTGGGCTTTCAGTGCTGCAGTTCACATGAAGGAAGGAAGGAAAGAGAGAAGGAAGGAAAGAGAGAAGGAAGGAAAACTTTGAAAAGCCACAGTTTTGGAAAAAGAAGTTTAAGGAGCACAGGAAAGAAAGCACCCAAAAAGCTATGAGATAAAAACCTTCAGGGTCTGTAGTGAGCCATAGGCTCCCCAAAGCAGCTGGGAAGGGCCTAGCCACCAGGGACCTTCACACCACCCCAGCCAGGAGCAGGGCAGACAAGGGCACCAAGACAGCCACAGGCCTGAGCATCTCCTCTGGGACAAATACAGGCTAAGACCAGCCCAGAATGTGGGCCTGAAAGTGGACCTAGTTCAGTGGGGTCCATGGCCAGGCAAGGCAGGGCTGTGGGGAGTTGGAGGCTGGCCTTGCTGGGACAGGGGCTCACAGCTCTGGGGGCTAACATGGGGTCCTGGGCAGCGTGGGGGGTACCTGGGGTGGGGGCTGGTCAGGGGTATTACAACCTAGGGATGCCCTCAGGATCCTGATAGAAATATCAATGTGAGGCAGATGTCTGTGAACCCAGCACTGACAGAATGCTGTGCTGAAATGCACAGGTGAGCGCTTCCATATCTGCCCCATTTATTAGGTGCAATACATTAGTCTCATTTGTATTTTAAACCCCTTATTCTAGAATTTCTGAGTGCAATTTGCTATTATATTCACTGTTCACAAATAAGATAATACAGGTTTCTCTTGCCTTTTCCCCTAGGATTTTGAGATTTTATTAGAACCTTAAACTTGCCTCTCCAAAGATTAGAAAGGCAGGTAAAAATATACAGCCCTTTTAGACATTTTATGAAATCATACAGCCTACAAAATCACTAATTTTTCAGGCTCAAGGCATTCCCCTTGCCAGCTGGTCTGCAAATTCAGTGCTGGATTCAGAGGGTAATAACACTGAATGCCAGCAGTGCTGGAATGACTTCTGTGAAAATGGAGGTAAAGCTGGAAAATTTCAGCCCTGAGAAGCAATCTAGTAATGACCACTAATGTCTTAGGGAACAGTGAAAAGGAAGAAATCCCAGGACGGATCAGTGCTTGCAGATTTTATTTCCATAAGCCCCAGAGCACAGGGTTTAGATGCAAACATTTAAAGCCAAACAGGCCGAGACCCTTCTCTGCACCTGAGCCATATGACCACAACCACCGTGGTTCATCTAGCATAGGCTGACCTTCAACAAGTGGTTTTAAAAAGGTGTCCTGGATTTGGTGTGGGTATCCCAGCCCAAGTACAAGCAATAACCTTGTGCAGGAACAAGAGCAGACTACAAAACTGAGAATGAGAGAAGGGGGCTGATGGATATCTAATTCTACAGTCCCTCAACTATCTTCTTGCAGCAGATCTCTGCTACTAAAATGTGTATTTTATTTTTTTGCATACTACCTCAATGAACAACAGTAAAAAAGTCAAGTAACTGCTGACCAATTCTCAGCAATGTATCTCTTGCAAGAAAATGCTCAACAACTGCAGAAAATGTAATTTCTTCTGTAATCTAGCAGTTTACATTCTCACCCATTGAAATCGATGAGAATTTTATCATTGATTTCAAAAGAAGAGTTTTGTGAGGATTAGCACTTTTGGACAGTGCAGTAATATTATGCTTCTAATCACAGGGACAACATTTTGTTCTGAAATAATAGTTTCAGTTACATCTGGTTAAAAATCCTCCAATAGGTAATTGCCCATCAACAAATTACAGATTTTTCATAAGTCAAATGTCATTTTTACATGTCAATTCTGACAAATATCATTCTGAAAGCAAAACTGGCATTTTTGAATAAGAAAATTAAATTTTTACTTCCAAATTATTATTTGTTTAAGTGAGCTGGTCAATTATGGATGACATATTCAGCACTTCATTACCAGAGAAATTTCAGAGATTTTTTCTGTATTCTTTTCATGAATTTTCAGAAGAAAAAAAAAAAAAAAAAAAAAAAGATTATGGATCCAAACAATTTTATTATTTTTTTATTATTTCTACCTAGCCAGTGATTCAAGTAATTTTAGTTGCTCTCGCTGAAAGTAGAGCATCAGCCACCATCATAATTATCTTCAGTGGACTGAAAGCATGTAGTAGCCTTCTGTATAATTCCATGTAGCATTATATAAAAAAGCCATGCTTCAGACAGCTGAAACCATACCATCTCATGCTGGTGCTGTTATAATACCTGTGCTGGCTTCTCTCTTGATTCTTATTTATAATCTCCATAATATTGCTGGATTCCCAGAGCAGCCAGAATAGTGTCATTTTGTGGTGAAATGTGGTTTAAGCTGCATACCAGAGATGAAAAACTTACATCCACCGTAAATATATTGCAAACCTCCCCCCTGTAAATCTGTATTTCTGATTTTGTTCTGTTGAAAAACGCATGGTGTTTGCAGCAGTTACCTGACAACTGAATCTGTTTGGCTCTGGTGTGGTTACTTGTATTTCAGGATCCTAAACCTAGTTACATATTTTTTTGCTCATTGTTATATTTGGAACAGTTCACTTCTCAGTCATCTATTAGTATCCTAGTGTATAGAAGTATAAAATCAAGTATTTTCAGCTTGTTATGTTTTCAGTTCTAGAGGAGTTTCTTCTTTTTGAAGGTTAAAATTGATCATTTGAAGGAAACAGTTGTATGTTTCTTCATAGGAAAAAAAAAAAAAAACAGGCTATATCTTTGAGAAAACATTCAGGTGTTGATACTACCTGTAAATATATGCATTTCTAGATGAGGGAATAAGTAATGAGTGAAGATTCTTGCAAGAATAATAGACATCCTATTCAAAGACTTAAGTAGAATAAATTAAATAGATAGGTAATGCAGTATTCCATATCTTAAGTATTGCCTGTACACATGACTTAGCCATCTGTAAAAATACATATTAGCAGACAACTTAGCAATTCCAGTTTTAAGAAGTGTTCAGTCAAGTCATTCTATACAAACTCCAAAGTGGTTATTTGCAAACATAACTCAGAGAAATAACCTGAATTACATACATGGTTTTCATCTCTCTAGAAAGATCTGGTAATTCAGCTTCACAGCCAAGTTACAGAGACTTTCAGAAGCAACCAAGAACTTTATTTATAACCAGGTATGCCTCATACAAACAGCTTTGTTGCCATTGCAGTCTCCAGCTAGTAGAGTTCATATCTGTGTCTTGGAATAAGAGGAACTTTTATTTTCTGTCTTACCATCAGACTCTCTGCCTACAGTGCCAAAACAGATCTCAGCACCAGGCTACAAGCCATTTTGATTGTGAAAGTATTCTCTTTCCTTTTCAGCCTTCTTATTCCTGCTCCACAATGATGCCATGTTTCAAGACCTTTCTCACTGAACAGGGAATTTAAATTCCCTGAGGACCCTCAGCCCCCACTCTCCCAACTAGGCCTCCAGCAAAAAAAAAAACGTGCAGTACTATCACAATTTGTTGAGTGAAGTGGTTTCTATAATGCAGGTGAATGTTGCCCCAAACTCTTTATTCTCTATGTCTTTTGATAGTTTTGCCAATTTAAAATAAACTTTTCCAGCCAGAGGAACAGCTTTGTTTTTCAGAAACAAATAGAAAGGGCATACTCTTAATTATAGGACTGCTTGGTTGTTACATATCTCAGCCTTCTTTAAAAATAAATAGATAAAGAGAGAACCAGAAATAATGGCTCATCTAATAAAACAATTATTTGGCTGTCAGAGTTTATGGGAAGTTTGTCTGTAGGTGTCCACATCAAATACCTTTTTTCTCTTTACTCTTTATTCAGTGATATATCCACTCCCTGTAACTTACCTCTGTCCATGCACAGAAGCCCTTTGATTGCTGAATGCTCTTACTAACATGAATGAAATATGTTCTGCCTAACACCTACACATTGCCAAGGCATAAATACAATAATAAAAAAGTAAAATTATTTACTTTGAGGCTTTAAAAGTTCAAATTAAAAAAAAAAAAAAAAAAAAAAAAGCTCGATTTTCATTCAATTTTCCCACATATCCTTTGTACTACAAGTAAGTAACATTTCTCACTGGAGATTTGAAGAATGAAAAATGATACCAGCGCTTAGTTTGCTCATTTCTGCCAATGTTTTTCCTAGCTCTGACATTGTTATTGTACACCGCTTCAACATAATTATACTACCAAAAATAATGCCAAATACCAAAATTTGCTAATATAAGAATGATCATTTCAGTTTAGACAGCAGGTCCATTTAGCGCAATAATTTGTCACCATCCTCAGCCAATAGAGCCTGAGAAAGAACCAAACAGGGTAAATGTGAGCTGATACATTCTCACCTTACTTTTGCACCTTCCAGCAGTAAGGCACTCAAAGACTTAAAAGTAGAAGTCAACACCTTTGTGTTTAACTGTTCTGCTGAGCATTACTTTCATGAATTTGTCTAACTGCTTTTTTTGAACCCATTTTACTTCCACTTATTATATGTTTCAAAGGCTTTCAGAGCAACAGAATTAATGCAACTTACACAGTGCTGTTTTGAATCAAGCCTAGAAGCTGATACTAACTGGGGAGGAGCTGTTGACTCCCTAGAGGTGTTGCAGGGAGCTCTTGATAAATTAGAGAGGTGCACAACCACCAGCCATATGAAATTTAAGAATAGCAAGTGACAGGTTCTGCACCTGGGGCAGGGCAACTCCGGATATATGTACACAATGGGGAACAAGAGGCCAGAGAGCAGCCCCAGGGAAAGAGACCTGGGTGTTCTGCTTGAAGGCAATTTGAATTTGAGTCATCAACAGTGTGCCCTGGCAGCCAAAAGGGCCAACTGCATCCTGTGGTGCATCAGGCATGGCACTGCTAGCCAGTCAAGGGAAGGGCTTCTCCTGCTCTGTGCTGCTGCCGCCACACCTCAAGCAGTGTGCAGTTTTAGGTGCCACAATATAAGGACATAAAGCCATTACAGTGTCCAAAGGAGGGGTACAAAGATGGTGAGGAGTCTGGAAGGGAAGGCGTATGAGGAATGGCTGAGGCCACTTGATTTGTTCAGCCTGGAGAAGAGGGAACTGAGGGGAGGCCTCAAGGCGGCACGCAGCTTCCTTACAAGGGGAGTGCAAGGGTACAGAGCTCTGTTCTCTGGGAACAGTGAGAGGACCCGAGGGAACGGCATGGAGCTGGGACAGGGGAGGGTCAGGCTGGGTGTTAGGAAAAGGTTCTTCACTAAGAGTGTGGACAGGAACCAAAACAGGCTCCCCACGGAGGTGGATATGGCTCCAAGCCTTCCAGATTTCAAGAGTGGTTGGACAACACTCTCAGTCAGACATATGGTTTAATTTTGGGGTAGTCCTGTGTGGAGCCAAATTGGGACTTAATGGTCCTTGTGGCCCCTTCCAACTAAGGATATTCTGTTGTCTGTGGTCAAATTTTACACTCTGTATAAAAAGCATAGTAATTATAGAATAGTATGCGTGTATATATATATATATATATATATATATATATGCACATACACATACTACATATTGACACAAGAAAACTCACCAGAATCCAGAATTCAGGTCTCTGCTCAGGATCACATCCACACATAGCTTAGCTCCTGTTTGTGCACCATCCAGAGGACTGCCTCACAGGCAGTCACTGAGAAACAGGTCCAAATCTCAGTCACACTCCCCCTGAAAGTTCATCACACCCACTTTTCTAGCCTGGTGTTGTGTCACATTGGATCAGTTCCACAAAAAAAATACCAGCAGCTGGGCTTGGATCATGATCTTTCACCACTACAACACATACAGTTACTATTTGTGCCACTGGACTTAACACAGTAGTAAGAAATCAAGTCAACAGAAATTATACATGTACACACAGGCATATATCTAGATACCCTAAGTACAGCATTAATACATGGGCTTAGTGTACGGACAAGTAATAAGCAGTATTTCTGTTGGCTGACATGATTATAGCTTACTTTTGTAAAATATATATATGTATTTTTTCTTCTGAGTAGACAGTTTGTCTACTTTATCTCACAGGATAGGCTTTCTCTGTATTCAGAGGTCCCAGACAATTTTTGTCATTTCAAATGACTTCCAGCTTATTACTGAGACACAATGTTTTCATGCTTTTCAGGAAATTATGGAACTGAAGAGCTCTCACAGGCGACCACTTGGATTCATTCCGTGGAGGAAAAAAAAAAAAAAAAGGCAGGACAAAAAAGGTAAGATCCACAAAATATACTCTAGAAAAGATAAAAATCATCTTAAGTTTTCATTTTTAAAAATAGTTATTGCATATTTTTTCAGCATCTAGTAATTTTACAACACTTAGCCCCACGTACAATAGCCCCAACAATATTGTTGCCTGTTATCATAGTATAATACTGTATTTTTAAGAATGATAATGGACACACTATAATTATCAACACAATTCCACTCACAGCAAGGCCAGCATTCTCCCCTTCCTTTAACAAGCAGCTCCTCATCCTTCTTTCAAACAGTACCACTCTTTACTGTAGGCTCCTAGACATGAGGGACCACACGTAAAGGATTCATCAGGAAGCTTGCCAAAGTATTGTAATGGGAGGTAAAAGCCTAATTACCTCACAGGTGAATGCCTCCAGTAAGGATCTAAGCTACAATGTCTTTAAAAGAACTCAATCAGTTGTTTTAATGCCATTATGTTTCAAATTTTAAGTGCAGACACTTAAGGAAAAGAATTCCCCAGTTCAGGTCTATCAAGTAGCTCTTTATGTTTGAATGACTGACACCTGTTAACTTAATTAGGTAATTAGTTTACTTTGAATTATTAAGGGAAAGATCTGAAATGATAAAAGCTATAATAGAGCTGGAGGGCTGTATTATTATTTTTTTTCTTTCAGTTCTGGTTTAGCTGAAAAGATAAAGAACAAATGTACAGAAACATATGGTTCTAACCTCCTTGAAGATAGGCCTATCGGGTATTTTTCCAGGTCTGTGAAGTCAGCTCCAGAGTGAAGTTATCCATTTTCAAACGTTTTCTTTCCCTGTTTAACATTTTGAGTTTTCACAGACTTCTTACTTTTGTTGGTTTTGATAAAAACAGTTATTGATTTATTAAAGCATTTTAAGAAAAGACCATTCTATTGGTATTTTCAGTTCAGCCAAAACTGGGACAATACTGCAATTCTCATAAGCAGAAAACCTATTCTCATGAGATTTTCTAACTGATTTTCATAACAAAGAAGCTACTTAAAAACTTTTTAAACTTTTTTTTTTTTGGTGTCTGAATCAAACCTTTTGAGATTCACCCTCTTGTAGAGATCTTTTGCTTTTTACAAGTTCCCACTGATATGCATAGTGAAGATGGTCTCTGTGCACTGAGAACAGCTTGCAATACAATGGGTTTTGAGAGCTGGTAGCTTCCTAAGCTTTGAAGCACCTGGCATAATAATGGCTGTGCTGATGGATGACCTGATGTGTTATACAGAGTATAGCCTATCAGCATCATACTGATGGATTCTTTCCCATACCTAAAGGGAGAAGATTTTGAAAGGAAGCCCTATTTCAACATTAAGGGAAAAACAACAGGGTTGGAGAGCTGTGGCAGAGTGATGTATTGCTATACTATAGCTTCTACTTCTGCATATAGCTATTAGAGTTTGAATGTTTCCTGTTCTCAAATAAGCATTTTCAAAGGTTAATAAGATGGAAGGCGGGAAGACCAATGCTGTAATAGGTGGTCTTAGATGCACAATTATACTGAGCAGAATAGTAAGTTAGGTGAGTTGCTCTGTTGCAACTCTTCAGTGCTTGTGCAAGATGAAACAAACATGCTGTAAGAGATACATCAATATCACTTTCACTTTGGAAAATTAGGAATACAAACCACAGAATTCCTTATGAAACATGACTACCAGTAGCATAGTGTACATGAAGCAGCAGTGATGTTATTTCTCAATAAGCTACATTTATGATGTAAATTGCAAAAACTTCAGGTAATATTTATGAGAACCCTGATACCATTGCTAATGAGGCCTCTTAAGAAAAAGTAAGTACAGAAAACCTTACAGGTGGTGGATGTCATATTCAGTAGCTACAGCATAGAGGTATCACAGGGCACTTTTCTACATGAGAAGGTTGCAACCAGCACACTCAGAACAGAGTACAGATGACTTGACATTTCTGTTCTGGTCACAAATCTGGTCACACAGAAGTAGCACAGCCTAGTGCCCAGGTGGTAAGCATTATTAAAAGCAGGTTTTACTACTTTGGACATTAACTGCATTTACAAATTATAGGCAAAGCTGAAAGTGTGGGCAGAATGTGTCTGTTTTCATCAATATAAACACATAGAAGTGTCTGTGCATCACTTTTTCTGCTTTTTGTTGCACTACCTTACATGAAGTGAAATGGAAAGTGCCATTATTTCTTGTACTGTAAAAAGAGAAGTAATTGTATTTCTCCATCTCTCAGATATAGTGAAAACCTTGATCAGTGCTAATCACACAGGCAGGGGGGTGGATTCAAAAGGTGCAATGTTTTGTTTGTTCTCAGAATGAAGCAGCACTGAAATTGCTCTGTATCAGCTTTTACACAAAACTTAAATGATAATGGAAATTCTGATTCTGTAATTACTAGTGAGGGAACAAAGGCCCATACAACATGAGTTCTTTTGGAAGGGAAGAAGGAAGGCTTGGGAGATCCCTAGCCACAGGAGTTTTGAGAGGATCATGCAGTAGGTAGATAATTACATTCATGGGAACCACCTCACTCTTTCTGGTTTCTTAAGTAATTCAGTCATCTAATTAGAACCAACCACAGAGCACCGATAACAAAGGGGAGCCCATATGATATATGACAGTTATTTAACTTACCTTGGAGTCAGACAAGAAACGTTATGTCTCTGGCTTCAGGCAACTGAAACAAGAATACCACAATTAGAGAGCTGTGTAAGAAAAACAAAAGTCCGTGTGTGGCAAGGGAAAGGATGCTTTGGTACTATTGTGATAGACACAGGTGACACCAAGTATGTCAATGTCTTAAAAATCATTGTCATTTATATACATTTCCCTCTAATTTGCACTTCAGAGACTTACTGAGGACAAAAGAATCTGTGAGTATGACTTGCTGTGTAAAGCACTATATTTTTGTATGGCAAGTCTGAAGGGCAAAGATCTTTTTGCCTAGGCTTAAAATAGTAGTGACCATCTACTCAGACTAGGACTCTGACAAAAAGAAAGAGAGAAAGAAAGAAAAAAAAGAAAAAAAAAAAAAAAAAAAAAAACAGAATGAGTGAGCTGCCTTTTAAAATCAATAAAGAATAATACAGAAAGAACTTTATTTGCATGGCATGCAATTCTATAGGAACGCATGGGATCATATACAAGCAGCTGTAAGTGCAGCATTTTCATCCTGCACAGATTCAGGGTCTGTTAGCCTGTCCATCTGCCCTTTTACAAGAGAAATACTCTGTTAGTATTTAAATGAAGGTCAAATAGAGACAAGTAAAGAAACAGATGCAGTGTTAAGGCATGGTGTATAAATGAAGGTACACCCTTGCTTTCATTTATGCCAGCTGCATAACGGCCAGAGAACTGAAAATGCATCCAGAGGCTGACATGACAGAAGGACAACATGGACTGGACATACCAGATACAACTTTGGAGGCAAGAGGCAGAACATTACACAGGCATTATGCTCACTATAGTATTTTTCAGATGGAATCCTCCATTAGCTACTATATGGGCTTTAAGGTCAGATTGCACTACCAGTGTTGGACATTGCACTGGCAGCGAGTGATGAGCCTGAAACCTTTTCTGGGAGCAAAAGAAGCTAAGTAAAAGACTCGCAATGTAAAATGCGATGGTTTTTGCATGGCAAGTTTCAATTTGGTGTCAATATTTAACACCATTACATCTCATATTGAGAATGTGAGAGAGTGGCACATAGCCATGTTCAAAAGATAAATGTTTATCAGCCATGGCTAACTGCAGCATGTAAATTAGCCTGAGGTTTTGTCTTGCTTACTCACAGTGCATAAGCTCTCCTGCAGTTTCACTGAAATGAACAGGAGCAGTTGAGAGTGAGTTACCACCCAGAATGTGTGAGTAAATTATAATCTATCTTTTAATCATCTAAACTACAGATTTTTTGCTCTCTAGACAATCAATAGATCAGAAGTTTTTTCACTGTTTTCCTGACCCATATGTTCTCAGTGAAAATTTTTCCCATCTCCTTATTCCTTTTTTGTTCCCTTGTATTTGGTAGATCTTTCTAAAACTGTAGCTGTCAAACCAGTTCATCGGAATGAGGCATGGAACAATGAAAAGCTTCACAGCCCAGGGAGATTGGTGACAAACAGGGCTTTGGTGAAAGCCTTCCACTTTTTCACAGCCTTCATGGCCAGAAAGACTTTTGACCTCAGAAGCACTCTCAAAAGGAACATTTATCCACAGAATGAATGCAGGGGAAAGTTATCTGAGCCACTCAGCAAGTGATCCATCACCTGGGACCGTTTCTCTCACATTCACTGTGGAGCTTCAGGAGAACTTTTCAGAATCAATCATTTCATTAATGAACATACAGATTTTAGGAGATGTTTTATTTTTAGAGTAATCCAAGTATTTAATTAGTTTTACTTTAAGCTCCACTTTAGGATATTAATGGAGAGATCTGAAAAGCATCTCAGAAGCACTGGTCAAACCCAGAGTTGCGAGGAATATATGCTTGCATATTTGTAGCATGTTTCACAAAAATAAATGGTGGCTTTTCAGAAAGTCTCCAAAACAGTGGGCTTCACTTCCATCTGTCTGTAACATTTGCCACATTCTGCTTTTGAGTTGTCCTTTGTTTGTTCCAATTAGATATATGTATACTGACCCAGCAAAACAGATGTGACAAGGATTGTCTTATGACCTTGATGCCAAAGGGCACACACAGGTGCCATCTACATCACATTGTGCTTAGTCCAGAGGCTTCTTGAAACTTAAGGTGGTTTTAGGACACAGTTACTGCGTGTTGTACATGTCTCTGTTTAAGGGTCTGAAACAATGCGAGGAGTCTAAAACTAAGGAAATGTAAAAGGCCAGGATATATTGCAATAAGGCAAAGAGTTTGAACACATACAGCCTGCAAAGATATTGATGGAGGGATGTACAGAATGGAGGGACACAAGCATCCATGGCTGCCCAGAGAAGCTGCGGATACCCCATCCCTGGAAGTATTCAAGGCCAGGTTGGATGGGGCTTTGGGCAACCTGGTCTGGTGGGAGGTGTCCCTGCCCATGGCAGGGGTTGGAACTAAGTGATCTTTAAGGTCCCTTCCAACCCAAACTATTCTGTGATTCTGTGATTCTTGCATGTGATATGGTGTTTTCCATCTTCAGATTTCCAGTCACAGTAGTGCAGTCTAAGCTATTTTTCTGTCCTTAAAAAATATGAGTATTTCCACAAGCATTCCAGCTGTACTATTCATATCATTCAGTGTCCATGATAGTTGAACAGTCTTGGGCCTTTTACCTTTGGAGGGGTAATCTATGAGGCACAGCTAGACAATTCTAGGTGCCTTACACACATGAAATTTTATGTAATCTAAATCACTTTGTCACGAAAAAGGTTGATCAGTACTAACACAGTAAAGTGGGATCCAAATCTCCTAATGTGCATTACACAGACCAGCAATAAAATAAAATAAAATAAAATACAAGTTTTGGCCACTAGAATAGTCCCACCTTCTAGCTTTACATTTTCCTGAACTCACAGAAAAAGCACAAGCTCACTATTTGCTTAGTTAGTGTACACATGTATACATATGGACCAAAATAGAAGCACAAAAAAAGAAATAGCAGATTACTTTGCTAATGCCTGTATGTATTAAGAAATCAGTTTTAGGAACAAAGCTAGTGTACGTTTTACTGTTATCAAAGGTCACATTTTCTTTAGCTGGTGATTAGTGTATTACTTAAAATATTCCCTCGGAAAGTTCATCCTCAGGGATTTTTGAGCCCAGTGAATGTCAAGCACCATTGGAGAAACATATTACCTGACACTAATAGGGTTTTAAAAAGAAGCAGACAGTGTTACTAATATCCCTATTCTGGTCCCGTAGATAAGGAGCCTTTTTAATGCTTTGCTTTGTAGTAAGTGAAATTTCTCATCCTTACTTCAGATAAAATGTCAGTGGTTACTGAAAACACATCTGAGCCTTCAGTTTAACAATTTATTAATGGAGTGGGGTGCACTACACACTTTACAGTATCCCATTTATTTATTCAAAATTTTAGCCAACAGCTATGATACCTATTACATTCCTTGCTGACTCAATGGTCTATATACCAAATATGTTACTTCACAGTAAAGCTGGAAACAAGTACTGAAATAATACAGAACTGATTTCTTGCCAAGACCAGTCTCTGCTTAAGCTAATCAAACATACAGTTCCCAGATCTGAAAACATGAATCTAACTTCATGGGTACATTCAGTGTACCACATGGTGAAGTGCTCTTGTATGCTGTATCTATCATATACCTTTTGTTTGAAACAGTCAAAAGAAAATAATAAAAAAAAAGAGCATACCATGAACCATGATCATAAGATCTGAGAGATCCAACAACATTCTTCAGCATGGTTAAATATCAGCAGAGATTATCAGAGACATCTTTGGTATTTTTAGGTTTAGGGTGGTTTTTGTGTTTTTTTTTTTTGTTTTTTTTTTTTGGTGGTGTTGGTGGTTGCTGGTTGGATGGTTGGTTGGTTTGGTTTGTTGGCATTATTCTGTCCTATAGGCTTTCACTAATGAATTAATGAATTCTACTCCTTTAGTTTGTAACACAGGAATATCCCTGTCAATGTCCTCTTGTTGACATGCGGAAATCTCTAGCTGTGTGGCAATGATTCAGAAACAAGCTAAAACAGCATAATACTTGAATTGACACAGCATATAAGGTTATCACAGAATCACAGAATGGTTAAAATGGGATGGGAACTCTGGCCCAACCCCCTGCTCAAGCAGAGCAGGTTGCCTAGGACCATCTCCAATTGACTTCTGAAGATCTCCAAGGAGGGAGACTCTATCACCCCTCTGGGCAGCCTGTGCTGCATCACACACATGGCACAGAAGTGCTTCCTGACGTTCAGACAGAACCTCCCATGTTTCAGCGTGTGCCCATTGCCTCTTGTCCTGGCACTGCCTGGTTCTGTCCTCTTTGCACCCTCCCTTCAGATATTTATGGACATTGATAAGATCCCCACAGAGCCTCCTCATCTCCAGGAGGAACAGTCCCAGCTCTCTCAGCTTCTCCTCATAGGAGAGGTCTTCCAAGTCCCTTGATCATCTTGGTAGCCCTTTGTTGGACTTTCTCTAGTATGTCCAGGTCCATCTTATACTGGGGGTCCAGAACTGGACTCAGTACACCAGTTCCAGCCACTACATTGCTGAGTAGAGCAGAAGGATCACCTCTCTTGACCAGCTGGCAATACTTTGCCTAATGCAGCCAGAACTGTTAGGCTTCTTAGCAGCAAGGGGACATTGCTGACTGGTGTTCAACTTGGTGCATACAAGGACTCATAGGTGCTTTTCTGACAAGCTGCTTTCCAGCTGGATGGCCATCTGTATGTCCTGGTGCCTGGGATTGGTCCTTCCCAGGTGCAGGACCCTGCACGTCTCCTTGTTGAACTTCATGAGGTTTTTGTCAGTCCACCTGTCAAAGTCTCTCTGGATGGCTGCATGGCCCTCTGGTCCATCAGCCTAGTTTTGTGCTGTGCCCTCTACACCTGCAGTATATCCAAGCTGTTTTGTTTTCCAACCTGGTCATGTCTGATAACATCCAGGACAGCATTCAGCTAGCTGGACTAGCACTGAAGGCAAAGCTGTGGTGAATACTGTTAAGAAAACATCCAAAAACCTGTAGGTCCAGGAGCCAATAACTGAATAATCCAAAAGTTAGTCACAGATCACACCTACTTGTCCAGTACCTGAGTCAGATATCCATATGCATCACCACGTAAAGCAAAGGATCACCTGGCGGAGAGAGCTTACCAATATCCCTGTGGTGGAGAGAAGAGAACAGGTTCAATGCCATTTGATTGTCATGATTTTTTTTTTTTTTTTTTGTCATTGAAAGTATTGGAAATATTCCTTAAAGAGAAGATTCAGATGGAATTCTGAGATAAACCCTTGGCCATGGTCTCTCTGAGAATCTGTAGTACTGAATCTTCACTGCAGTCATCAACAATACTCCAATAATTTGTCCTTACATGAGTCTTGCTTTAACTCTTCAAAAATTCTTGTAACATTTTTTGTTCCTTAGCTACAGATGATTAAATGTAAATTGTGAACAGTCATTGAATTTTAACAGGCAGAAATACATTAATTCACAAAAGGATGGAGGCTTGAGGAAGACTTATTACTTAAGATTAGTTTCTGGAGGGAAAGTGCTGAAATGTCACAGTTGAAACTCTGAAAATAATTTAGGTACAGTCACTGGGACTGTTTTTTGCTTATGTTTAGACATTTTGGGGGGAAAAAAAATCAGCAAGCTTTGTAAAGCCTGAAAGTTTTATTATGTTCCGTATCAATTTCTGTTCTCTAACCTGGGTGATTTCTGATAACTGTTCACTTACAGCGTAACTTCTTTGGATGTACCAATCTGTATGTAGGTAGGGGTGATAAGTCAATAAGATGCAATATAACCATGCATTGAAAGACGTGAATTTTGCTATAATTATATCTTCTGTACCTGCACAAGAAGAACTTGCTGAAAGCTGCTCTTAAATGTGTATATTATACTAGTTCATTAATAATGAAATGTGAGAAAAAATGACACAGGAATCAAAATAGTAATTACAGGTTAATTTTAAATAATAAAAAGTGTACTATTTACTGGATAGAATTTCCCAGAATTAATCTAAATTTATGCTATATTTCAAGTCCAGCCATTCCTAAATATACATATCAATCCATATTGCTGACACTGTGCTTCTTTTGGGCTGCCAGCAGATTACATTCTCACGGTGGTTTCACCACTGGCAAGAAGCCTAGGAGAGAAGTTTGCAGATGGAAAGGGATGGAGAAATTCCCAAATAATCTGTTCTGTTCTGGTCAGGTTCTTACACCATGCCCACCGCCATTGCATCAGGGACCTTGCTGAGCTGATACATTGGGGCCCTGCTTGCAAAGCACTAGATCTCAGGTCTGAAATAATGATGGATGAACATGAGGTTTTGGTTCAGTTACAGGTCTGGGAAAAATTAAGAACAGTACTCATTTTATCAGAATGAATTCACCCATCCCTAATATAGAGCTGGCGAGTGCAGCATTAGAATACTGTTGCATAAGCATAGTGACTAAATGATAAATGCCTCTAATGGGGGTGGAGTAATGGGCTTGAACTACAGTAGACAACTCCACTGGAACTGCTGTTCATCACTCACAGAACTGCTAACTTCAGCTTTGTGGTATACAAGTAAGATAGACATTATTTTCCCTCCTCACCTTCCATGCTTGCTGAAGTGCTGTTAAAGGAAGTGTCATTAAAAAAGGAATCACAGGGACTGGGTATATATATTAGAGTGCTGCATTAGAACATACCCTGTCACTCTGAACTTTTAATGTTGACCTGACCATCTCTTTATCTAGAGTTTATTGACATTGTACATTAAAAATACTTATCACAAAAAAGCCTTGATTACTGATGGTACAAATATATTTATTCATTATTAAGTGAATTACAATTAGGTTGGATTTTAACATCTATTCATAATGTTAGCAGAGGGCAACTTGCAGCAGAATAAGGGTTGTAAGCTATCCACTTACCAATGAATTCTAATATCAAATGCTAAGAAAAAAAAAGAAAAAAAAAAAAAAAGTGCCTGCCAGCTGTGGCTTTATTATGTTTTCCCAGAACTAATAATGGGAAAGTTGTGAAAGTTTTTATTTTTTTCACTTGTGTGTGTGTGTGTGTGTGTGTGTGTGTTAGCCAACAACAACAACAACAATGAAAACCACAATCTTTTGTTTCTCTCAGAAATGTATTTTTTTTTCAGAAAGTGATCTAAAAAGAACAGTAGTGTTATTACTACTAAAATTAGGAACTTTGGTTTTAAGCTAAAACTTCCTTCCAGCAAAGCACTCCTGAGGTATCAGGAGCAGTTATTTCCCTGACATGATGTGAGAGAGCGGTTGTGGTGTTCAGCTGCTTAGCATGGTAAAACCACCACAAGATTCAAAGATAAGGTGAACTGATTTGGATGAGTGACTGTGCAGTACAGAACAAATGTGTTTACCCATCTACTGCTGGCATTTTCCTACCTTTACATCAAACATCACACAGTGAACTATGCTGTATTCCAGCTATTTGGTGAATTGACCACAGACAAGTTTAAGTGAAGGAAAAGCTTCCATTTACCTCAATGCCCTCTATAATCTCTTTTATGATTATCCAGCTGTGTGCTGCAAGAAGCACATCAATGCCAACAATTTGTTTCTGACTGAGATGGCAATATCAAAACCCCTGATTTGAAATCCTTCAGACATGAATCAAACTTCATAAAGCTGTAATAGTTTTACCCTTCTTACTGATCACTTAAAGGTCACTTTTAAATGGACTTAAATAGTGGGCTCTCAGGCAACTTTTGACTGAACATAGAATTTTAACCAATTTCAGTTCCATCATTTTCTTCACAGGGTGAATTTTATTCTGCCTCTTAATAAGTGAATTTTATTTCAATAAAACCCTGAATTGAATTTAGCTAAGCTCCTGGTTCAGCAAACTGAAAAAGACTACTTATTTCTCAAGGTCAGGCCTTAGGCAAAGAAATAATGAAATGACCTTTTCTGCTTCTTTACAGCTAATGAAATTTCTCACTGAAAGAATAATTAGACTGTGGAACTCATTGCGGTGGGATGCCACCTAGGTTAATTCAAATAAGGATTTATAGAATAACAATGTCCAAATGTATAATGTTTCATGCTAAGAAAAAAGAAATATAGCAACAGGAAAACTTTGTTTATTATAGTTTGAAATGCATTTTATTTCAGGAGATTAAAATGAAACCTTCTTGAGAAAATCATAATAATTTCATGAGACTTCTAATATATTCTTCTGAATTATCTGGTACTAGCCATTCTCACCATCAGAACAAGAAGATGGACAGATTACTGTTCTGTATATGGAAGTTTGTCCAAATATATCAATTCTATGGAACAAGTTGTGTGACACATACTATAGATATTTTAGTAATCCCTGGTGATGGGGGGTGGACATGGACAGGGGGCAGGGAAGTAGGCAGTAACCCATACCCCATGTTATTATAATTTATTTTATTACATTTAGTTGTTGAGAGTGATATTAAAAAGTGTACACTAATTTGACAGACAGTATTTTTATAGAGCTGCAATACCACAATATTTGGTTTGGGAAGCAAAACAGCATCACTGCTACAGGGACAGACTCATATTTCCAAACCAAAATGTGCTCCATATTTCCACCTTGTGATGGCACATGCAGCTGGTGCAGAGCTCTAGAACTCCAGCTTGCTGACCCTAGCCAGTTAGCTGTTCCATAGCCAAATAACCTAACCACCAGAAAGGCATCTGGTCAGAAGTGGTCTCCCAGGGAAGTCTTCACTTGCTGTTGAGGCAACTGTGTGAGTTACGTGTAAAAGCCTTTGTCCAAACCTACTGTAAGAGTTAAGCTAGAGATAAGCTCCTATGAAGCCCAGAAGAGAATTCCTGTCAAATCTATAAAGCTGCTTACTTCAGTCAAGCCCTACTGTCTTATTCACATACTCAGAACAGAGATAATGAAGAGTAATTTAAATTATAAACCAAGCTATTATTTGTGTATCTAGCCTATAGTAATTTTCTACTGCAAGATTTGGGTTATTCAGTTGGTTGAGTATTTACAAAATAGATTCTAGTGTCATTACACTACTCTAATGTGCACATCTAACTTGAAAGAAAGTGGGGCTTTTTCTGTAGTGGACTTCATCTTTGCTGTTCAGACAGAATGATGTAGGCAGGCATCTTCCACACAGAGAATTGCCAAGCAAATGTCCTTACTCAAACCACCTTTTACAAACAGCCTTGCAGAGTAAGGTGAGATGGTGAAAGCTCTAGCCTTTTATCTTTTCAGGAAGAAATCAGTAGGGAATAAAAAAGCAATCAGACAAAAACCCAGTAAAAAGGAAAATTCAGGCAAAAACAAACAAGCAAACAAACACAAAACTAAGAGACTCCCAACTGATTTACAATACCCAGGAAGAGACAAAGGGTGTGAATGCAGTCATTTGAAGTAATATATATGTATATAATATATATAATTGTCTCTATTAGAATTGCTGTCAAAGAGAATTTATTAAATAATGAGATAAAAGCTAATACAAAATGCCCTCAAAATGCCTTTCAAGCTCTATCTCTTCCTTCTTGCTTCCCCAAAGGTTAAAAAGTGTCTAATGTTTCCATTCTGGCCAAACACCTGTCAAATTCCTATTTCAGTTAGATTTTAATTAAGAGCAGGCACTAATACCCTATTAATTAATTGAGAATCTTCCTTTCCCAATTCCTCTGCTGCCTCTTCTTCTACTAAGATAACCCACCAAATAGGATTGCTGTACAGCCATGAAATTCCCTAAAATAAGACTATGAAGATAATAAACAGTCAAACACTCAAAAAACTAATATATTCAGATTTATTCACACATTCTTAATTAATCAAGAAAGTTTTGTTGGAACTGAATATCTTGAAAGAAACTGATTTAAACAGCACGTTTTCATGTGTCTGATAACATAGTTGCTATCTATGTATATCAGCACATTGCGTATGAATTCCTTGAATGAAAGCAGAAATGGATCTCCTGCTCCTTTAATGTGGACTGTCTTTTTACTCATCTGAGATTGTTCTGCTGATATAAGGGTATGATTTCGATGTGCTTTGCTCTCAAAGCACTTGTTTGCAACTCAGAAGACTGTTTTCTATAAACTTAATTCCAGTGACCACAGAAATTGTACGGTTCATTTCAGTTAGGGAACTATCCCTGATCTGTTCTCCAAAGCTCTTCTCTCTTGCATCACACTTTATGTTCAGTATTAAGTGAAAAACTTGCTTCAAAGAGAGGTGAAAGAGAACTACAGAGAAAGTGTGCTTCATAAACTAAAAAGTAACTACTTAAAAAAGTAACTGATCCCTTCCTTAAGTAGAAAGTGGACAGAGGTTGTAAACATAGGAAGAAATACATTTGTTTTACTTTTCTAAATTAATCCACTTCCACCACCACCACCACCCAGACTCTTATTAGGAAAAAAAAAAAAAAAGAAAAAAAAAAAGAAAAAAAACCTGTTTCTCTGTTTCTTTTGGAAGCACTTAGGATCAAACATGAATAGTAGATCTGTGTATCTATAAACTAGATACGATCTGGATGTAGGAATAGAAGGTATTTTGAGCAAGTTTGCTGATGACACCAAACTTGGAGGAGTTGTGGACTCGGATGAGGGTGGAAAGGCCTTGCAGAGGGATCTGGATAGGTTGGAGAGCTGGGCGATCACCAACCGCATGAAGTTCAATAAGAGTAAGTGCCAGGTCCTGCACCTGGGACGGGGAAACCCTGGCTGCACGTACAGACTGGGCGATGAGACGCTGGAGAGCAGCCTAGAAGAGAGGGATCTGGGGGTCGTGGTAGACAGCAAGTTGAATATGAGCCAGCAGTGTGCCCTGGCAGCCAGGAGGGCCAACCGTGTCCTGGGGTGCATCAAGCACGGCATCGCTAGTAGGTCGAGGGAGGTGATTGTCCCGCTCTACTCTGCGCTGGTGCGACCTCACCTCGAGTACTGTGTGCAGTTCTGGGCACCACAGTATAAAAAGGACGTGAAACTGTTGGAGAGTGTCCAGAGGAGGGCTACGAAGATGGTGAAAGGCCTGGAGGGGAAGACGTACGAGGAACGGCTGAGGGCACTGGGCCTGTTCAGCCTGGAGAAGAGGAGGCTGAGGGGAGACCTCATCGCAGTCTACAACTTCCTCGTAAGAGGGTGTCGAGAGGCACGAGACCTTTTCTCCATTAACACCAGTGACAGGACCCGCAGGAACGGGGTTAAGCTGAGGCAGGGGAAGTTTAGGCTTGACATCAGGAGGGGGTTCTTCACTGAGAGAGTGGTTGCACACTGGAACAGACTCCCCAGGGAAGTGGTCACTGCACCGAGCCTGACTGAGTTTAAGAAGCGATTGGACTGTGCACTTAGTCACATGGTCTGAACTTCTGGGTAGACCTGTGCGGTGTCAAGAGTTGGACTTGATGATCCTTAAGGGTCCCTTCCAACTCAGGATATTCTATGATTCTATGATTCTACTATTCCTATCTGGAGCATGATCAACTGCATTATATTGCCATGCTAGCAAAATAAATGTACATAGCCATCATACTGCTATTTTCAAGAGATAGCAATATCAGTTCTGGAAGCTCACAAATACCAGAATAAACAGAACTTCCCTGGATCCGTGTGGTGGTTTGACCGTGTTAGGCAGCTGAACACCACAACCGCTCTCTCACTCCCCCTCCTCAGATGAGGAGGGGAAGAAGTAAAGGGAAAAAAAAAACTCACGGGTTGAGATAAGGATAATTTTAATAAAGAGAGAAATATATTATCAAGGAAATATTATATTAATTAAACAATTATTAACAATATTATTATTATTAACAATATTATTATTAATTAAACAATTCAACTAAAGGGAAAAAAGAGAAAAGGGGAAGAGGAAGGGGGAAAGGGAATAACAAAACAAGTAAAGGCTATGTGGAAATGCAGAGGGAAAAGAAAATTACTCTCTACTTCCCACAAATAAGCGATGCTTGACCACGTCCTTGAAGCAGGGCCTCAACGCACGTAGCCGGTGTTCGGAGAGGAGGACCGACGTTTTTGCAACAAGAGCCCACCCCACCCCTCTTCCTCCTTTTCCCACCTTTTATTGCTGAGTGTGACATCATATGGTATGGAATATCCCTTTGGTTGGTTTGGGTCAGCTGCCCTGGTGATGTTTCTCATTTTTTTGCCCACCCCCTAGGAGGGCTAGAGAAAGTCCTGATGCTGTGCCAGCACTGCTCAGCAGCAGACACAACACCAGTGTGATACCACTGCTGTTTTAGCTACAAGTGCAGAGCATAGCACTGTATGGGCTGCTGCAGGGAAAGTTACCATCCCAGCTAGACCCAGTACAACATCCACCCCCTTATTCCATGACATTTGTGTCACTCTCAGGTTCCCCATACTTTGGCATATTCTCATCATCATTGTTCCCTTTTCTTTAACAAATTGATAAGTAGATACATCTTTACACTCTTTAGGTCTCTCTCAGAAAACGTCTATATGAACTGTTGACAATTTAGTCTTCATCTGCCGAAGTGGTCACTCAGGGCAGGCAGGCGGAGTTGGATGTCTGGACGCCAGCATCAGCTTAGCTCAAGTTCTTGTTGCACTTGCCCAGTTCCTTTCAGTGTTGACCTGTCGTTGATCTTGCAGCGTCTTCCTACAACATATAACTTAGATTATAGATTAGTTTTCTCCCAAAGTTAGATCTCCTTGAGGCACACACCTGATATCCCCATCCTTCTGCATTACCCACCAGGTATACCCTGGTCCTTGGGCAAAGACAATCCCATGAGTGGGTTTGCCTTTTCCCAAGGCAGGAGTAACCCACACTGCCTTCCCCATCCACTTTCCTACATGCACTACAGGGATTTTAGCTCCCTTCACTGTGTGTAGGGGTTTTGTTTCAGCAGGACCAGCACGGCTATCAGACCCCCTGTTATTAACTAGCCAAGTGGCTTCTGGTAAATTTATGTCCCATTGTTTCCATGTCTCAGCACCCAATGCTCTTAACATAGTCTTTAACAGTCCATTGTACCTTTCAACCTTCCCAGAGGCTTGTGGGTGATAAGGGATGTGATACACCCACTCAATACCATGTCTCTAATAAGCGATGCTTGACCACGTCCTTGAAGCAGGGCCTCAACGCACGTAGCCGGTGTTTGGAGAGGAGGACCGACGTTTTCGCAATGAGAGCCCACCCCTCCCCTCTTCCTCCTTTTCCCACCTTTTATTGCTGAGTGTGACATCATATGGTTACCATCCCAGCTAGACCCAGTACAATCCGATCAACTTTTGCCATCATCTAGAAACTTTGCTCTGCTGTCTGAGAGTTACCAGGTTTATATCATAAACCTGTGATTAATCTATCTTATTTTAATAACAGGTTAGATGTTATGAGCTATTTTATCCTAGTTATTGACCCAGCTTTATGGCAGATTGGTAAGATGCTGCAAAGGCTTCCAGTGACTTCCTGCTCTTAGGTCGTTCTTTGAAAAAAATGAAGGAACCAGAGCCTTATGTAGCTACACAGATATCTTCTACTAAATGTTAGTTGTGGCATTTAAGCAGCAGTACATGCTAATGAGAGCCTACACCTAAAAATGCTTTTCTCAGTCATATCAATACCTTGTTGGCTTGGACCATCACCAAGGTATTGATACGACTGAGAAATATCATCATTGATTTTGCACTTGTTTCTTTAATGGGCAGTTCTTCCAGTTGAAGGCCTAGCATCTACCAGAGTAGCAAAGGGAAGAAAATGATGAGTAGTCATGTGGGAAGGCTAAAGACAAATGAATGTAAAGATTTTTTTAATATCATGCTCTTAAATTCTGAACCAAGTGTCTGTCATAGGCGAGCACTGGAGACTGGATGTTGGCCCCAAGCCAGCTAGAGAACTGACCCAATTTAAAGTAGCCAAACTTATACTATGCTCTTTGTTTTAGATAAGGATATATAATTATACAGTACTTAATCTATACTTGATTTATTTTAGCCTGAGGGAAAATGTACATAATGGCCACCCATACTTAAATAAAGATAGAACTTTTCCAGCTTTCAGTGCAGAAAATGTTAGGATTTTATTAATATGCTGACAAGTGTATTTGCATTATATTCTATAAAGTGATCTCAATCTCTGCTAGGGTGAAAGTAATTTAAAAGCTACTTCTCCATAAAATAGTTTTACAGACTTATTAAAGTAATTAAAATTAAATATCTCTATAAGAGAGACAGAATTGCTCTTACACTGAAGTCTGAAGCACATTACAGCTGTATTTCTTAACCAGAATAGTGCTTTAAATCAATTACATCCTGTTATAATGATCTTTTTTGCTAAAATACATGATTTGTGGCATTTCTGTAAAAGCAATTAATAGTAGTAGACTTTTAACACAGACAGTATACATTCTGCATACTGTATATGTGAATGTGTGAAACATACCACACCTTTATGAAGCATTTTAAACTCGCTTAATTGCTGCCATAAATCATTTAAATGAATCTTAGTCTGAGTAATTACTTGTGATTGGTTCAGTGTGCTGTTTTACTTAATACATTGTGTTTTTCTAATTGGCCAAGATTTTAATAACAAATTACAAAAGGGTGTGGGGGAAGATGGGTAGTACAACTAGCAATTTTAATATATGTGGTGTCCTGAACTCAGTTAATTAATCCAAACAGCAGCGTTTGAAATGGCATCTGCTTGAAGCAACTGGAAGTGCTTTTATAATCCTAAAATGCTCTTTAACTAATCTGCTCAGGCTTCTTAAATCAGTATTTTTAATTACTGTTATTATATGAAAAAAAAAATGGTTAAAGTCTATGGTGAGCGGTGTCTTCAGGGTACATTCTGCTTACACTTGTAAAATGTAATTTGTAATTCTTCCTTCCTAAAGAATTTGGGGAAATATTGTGATTTGACATTCTGTCTTGAGGGAAATAGCAAGCTTGTGGCTACAGTGTCCTTGGAGCAGATCTGCTCCAAGAAATTGCTGTGACACTGAGGGCTGGACTGGTCAGGGATGCTGTTCTGCTATAATTATACCAATTCTATTCCTTTTTTTTCAGATAGCCTGTTCTCAAGTAATTTCTTCCAAAATAAGTAGTCTCTGATGAAAGCAAAGAATCAACTGGTATCTGCAGAGGTGAAACTAATTGGGAGTTACTGGAAATTGGTATATTAACTGTTCCAGCTTAGCTGTTCCAGGTGGACACTTCTTTATCAAATGAAGAGTGGATTTATCTTGGCATGAAAGAAGAGACTTCCAGAATGGGGAAAGCTCACTATGCTAACACTATTTCCACTCAGGATCTTGAACTGAGACCACTCTATAGGAAAGGGATACAGAACATAGCTGGGAAAGTTCTTTTAATACTTTTTATTTTTAAATCCCAGAGTTATATTTTAAAAATAAATAAAATGAGTAGGAACAGGGTTCAAAGTTCAGAAAATTAATTCAAAATAAAAATTCATAGGTAAAATTGAAATTCACAGTTCTCTTCTCCAGCTTTAAAAATGTGTATAATGTTATTTCTGTTTCAAATGAATTTAATTTAAAAAAAAATGGAAAAAACTCCATAAAATAGTTCAGACAAAATTCTCATATTTCAACAAAAGAACCCCTTTTTAGCATGAAAAAGTTCTGACCTGTCATGGTTTAACCCGGCTGGCAGCTAAACACCACACAGCCGTTCGCTCACCCTCCCCCCTCCCTCTCTGGGATGGGGGAGAGAAATGGGAAAGTGAAGCCTGTGGGTTGAGATAAAGACAGTTTATTAAGATAGGAAATAATAATAATAATAACAATAATAATAGTGTGTATGAAACAAGTGATGCACAATGCAATTGCTCACCACCCGCTGCCCAATGCCCAACCTATCCCCAGGCAGCTGCCCCCCCGCCCTGGCTAGCCACCCCTATATATTGTTCAGCATGACGTCGGATGGTATGGAATTCCCTTTTGGCCAGTTGGGGTCAGCTGTCTTGGGTCTGTCCCCTCCCAGCTCTTGCTGCACCCCCAGCCTGCCCACTGGCATTACAGAGCTAGAAGCTGAAAAGTCCTTGGCTTAGCGTAAGCATTGCTCTGCAGCAATTAAAACATCAGCATGTTATCAGCCTCTTCTCATCCTAATCCAAAACATAGCACCCTACCAGCTACTAGGAGGAAAATAAACTCTGTCCTAACTGAAACCAGGACATGACCAGAGATCAGGGCAGCAATCTTTATGTTACAGCTTTAACCTTGTTTTCCGTTTGCTGCAAGACTAGGCTTTAGATAAATCACGTAGGATAACAGTGACGTCAGGTGCTGAGGGAGGCTTCAAAAAGCATCTAAGAAAGCATGAATAGAAGTCCTAAAATAGATTTAAAATTAGTTCTGTGTTCCCAATGTCTTCAACTATACTTTAGAAGAGTGCTATAAGGGTAGTTAAAATCAAGACTACCACCTGTTCATTTACTGTCCTCGTGGGTATCACCAACATCATCAATGTCACGTGGTATGGGGTACCATAAACACTATATCTAGTGAGGGATCTTGTTCTCAGGCAAACCTCTTCACACCTTAGTGGTTTGGGTGTCTCTTTAATGAGAGAAGACACGGTACTTGAAATCCCAGCTGCCCTTCATATGCAGTGCTGCTGTCCCTACCTCTGCATAAGGCAAAGAGGAGTCTCCTTGAAAAGCCCTGAGTGGACCTATATCCTTCCAGTCTGTGTCACACAGTTTATTTTTAGATACTAACGATTACCAGAGAGTTTCAGATTAAGGATGTCTCACTCCACCCACAGCTCTCTTAGGGCCTAGTTATTTGTAAGGTTTTCAGAAAAGGCTGTGATCTCATATAACGGGGCTATCTAGAACAGGGACTTCAGTCCAAGTGGAAGCCTTGACTCAGGATTTTCTGGCTTTTCTTAGTTTACAGTCAGCTGGTTAGTGTTACTCAATAAAGTTTATGTGTGTGAGTTGTTATCAGACTCTTGCTCCTTTTTTGTTGCTCTGTACCGTATTGTTGTTGGTTGTAATAATTACAGGCTAATGTTGTAATTATAGCCTTCTTAATTTTAATTTATTTTCATGGCAACAGCTCTGGTGAGGTTTTTAATTTAAAAAGCAGATACAAATTATAATAAAAATAATGTGTAATTTGAGGGAATCTGTTGTAACAGATCAGTAAAACACCAAGTGAATGGCACAGATAAAAAAAAAAAAAAAAAAAAAAAAAAAAAAAGACATGAAACAACCTCTCCAGGTTGGAGAACAGCTGAAAACAACAATGATCTCCTCTTCCCACCAAAGGTTTCAACATTTGGACAGAAGTAGTTCTCTGTATGTCTCTAAACAGGCAACTCAGCTCCCTCCACTTTCACAAAGCTAAACCATTAGACAGCATCAGGTGGGACTGTGCACTCAACCCCTTGTTCTGAACTTTCCAAGATGCTTTTCTCTGAGGAAATGCTTTAGCAGACCACAGCCCAGTGATTATGGCAGGAGTAGTAAGAAATGAACAAAAGAGCTTCCCAGAAGAGCTTCCCTGAAAAAATAGAGGTAATAAAGGGGGGGGGGGGGGAGGGATTACTAACTTACTGACAATGCAACATCCATTCAGAAAATATGTGTATAAGTACTGTCATAAGTTTCATGTGCTTTGTTATGGGTATTTGCTCAGTCCATGAGACGTGAGTTATATCTACAGTAGCCTGTTTCCGTTGATTATACAGGGAGCCAAAATGTATGAGTACTGAATAGTGGGCCAAATCACTCACACACCTGAACAGAACTGGACTGAATGGGATAAAAGTCACTGCATCAGCCAGCCACAGATATACCTCCTCCATGTGCCAACCACCAGCCTCAAAGGATTGTGTTATCACAAGGTGGATCACTGACCTAGGTAAATTGAACTTCTGACTGCTTGTCTCTGTGAAAGGCCATTCCAAATAAACTGTTTTCTCAAAATTCATAGGAGATGAATTTAAGAATTTGTTTAACAGAATAACTGGATTCAAGAGGCTAGCTTGTTTATCTCTAATATGGTAATAGGTTAGAACCTCAAAGAGGGCTTTCACCTGTTACATTTTATTTTATTCTCTGAGGGTTCTTGGCTCATCGCCTTTACCATAACTGAGAACATTCCATTAAGCCTGTAAGTGATAGGATTAACTACCTTCTGTTTTTGATGGGCTTATGGTTTTTTTTTGTTGTTGTTGTTATTGTTCTTGTTGTTGTTTGTTTGTTTTTTAGAATTGTTTTCTGTGAATAAATTATTTAAAACATTCCATGTCTGTAATCTCCTCTACTCTCCCATCTTCCATGTTTGTCTCTTCATGCTCATAAGAAAAAATGAATAGAGAAATAGTTTCTCAGCTGAATGTCTTCCACTATTTTGTGAGTGTTGACATTCAATAGACACTACATCATTTGATTTTAAAAGTATCAACTAAAATAAATAATGTAAACGGTACATTCAACTACCCATCTGAAAATTACTTTCTTAGTAGAACTACTCTGTGTGAAACTGATCATTCCAAGACATGAAAGACTTAGATTACATTCTAACATGATCTTTCATTAAAGCATAAGTCTGCAAGTACTTTGTAGACTTAACAAATTATGAGTGTTACAAATATCAGTTCTTCTGCTTCAAAAAGTGCAAACACATCTAGGGTGCCAGCGGCAGTTTTCTCCCAACACATGATAATACTACATACAGGTTTAGGGAAGAAATTAAAAATAACATCAAATTGAAACAGCCAAGGGAATTTAGGTAGGCAGAACGTAATTACTCAAGCTGGAATTTGGCCAAGACACTGGAGCTAACACTCTTTCCCTTTTGAAAAGTGCCGGGAGATCTTTAATGAGAACAAGTACCCAGGGATCTCTAATGAGAACAAGGTCAGGACCTTCATTTGATATCTCAGCTGAAACATAGCAAACTCAGCAGCACCATACTACCTAACACAAGGCTGGGGCATAAGTTCAGATCTGACTCAGAAGAAGAGTGACAGAAGCATCACCACCACCTTCTTTTGTACCTTGCTCTTCATGCTTTTCTCCCACTCCACTGCATAGCAAAGTGCTGTTTGTCAGGTGCGGAGCAGAACATAAGAAGACTGGTATTTCTTTTTAAATGTATTTGGTCCAACCTTTGTTGTTCCAATTGGTATTTTCTGCTGGGTAAATCTGTAAATGGATACTGGCTGGCTATGAATTCTAAGCTAACCAAGAACAGTAAAGTGGAGCCTACTCTTGACATGAGAGAACATAATTATGACCAGAAACACAAAAGCAGAAAGTGTACCATTCTAGTAATTTTAATCACTTGCATTTGTTAGTAAAAGACCTTAAAATAGTTCTGCAATGACAGTTTTAGATTGTCAGAAGAGTCTTTTCTATTTAGTAAAACATTTCTGTATTTATTTTTTCAGTCCAAATACCGTCTTTCTAACATTTCCAATTATTTGGGTTATAGAGGTGAGAATTTGGCTATTTCTGTTAGTATTCCCATGGTTCAGGTACGACATTCTAGTCTACTTGCATATTGTGATCTAATTGTTTCCAAAGCAGACACACATACACACGCACACACACAAATCAAAGGAAAGGAAAATTGAGCATAATTTTCAAATGCTATTAAATTCAACCCCACATTTTAATAAATAGTCCCATTTTCAGAGGCTCTGAGCACACTCAGATATTGTTTATTTCAGTTTATTCATACTGATGACACATGATCTCATGCTAAAAATGTGCTTGGCAGGATTGGGCCCCAAGCTGAAACAAACTAATTTGAAAACACTTCACTAGTTCTCGCAAGGGCAGCATATATATATAATCACACAAAAGGCAGTTTCTCTCCTATTTGTCATCCATTTATTCTTATTAGGTCAACAACTAGCACAGCTGGTCTCACAGGGTTCATGGCTTGCACAGCTAGAGATCACTTTCCTGGTTTGAGTGATCAGGCTACGAGAAACCCCAGTATTACAGGTGGCAAAGTGTGTCCTCACAATCCAAACAGTACAGGTACTGCCATAAAAAAAGCTTAAATGAACTTATCAAATTGTCCTTTTTCCTACTGTTTTCTGCCCACCATCTATATACCTGTAAGATCCTCAAAATAACACCAAAGAAAAGTATCCCTGATATTCCTGCACCAAATGGAAAGACAACTTTGCCCACCTGGACAAGCCACACAGTCCATACACTCTGTGTAGCTCACAATTACATCAGTCACTTGATGGACTTAATGTACTGTAGTATAACAGCATAAAAGTATACTTCAGCTTTGACTTCTCTCCATGCCTAGAAGATCCTAAAGATACTATTTCTGTATTATTTAAACTACATGCTGTCCTCCTTCAGACTAACTTCTTTGTCAGTAGCATCTTCTCTTGAGAAAAAAACTGCAAAGCAACAAAATCAGGAAATGCAAGTGAACCATATCTTTCTTGGCATAACAGGATAATTTTGATCAATGTATTCAGAACACAAAATAATTTGTACGGTGTGTATGGCACTCATGCAAGAACCTGAGAGAGAATAATTTGTCTCAAAGGTCTCATTTGCTATGATATTTGCAATTATTGTCTTTTATCTAATATCTTGATAGGAACAAAATACCTTATTATAACCGATAAAAAATGATTGCAAATTGTTTTAAAAATTTAGCACTCCAAAGGCTTCAACATGAAAGGATTCAAGTGGGATCCACCACGCATGAGGGTGCTTAGTATTGTGAGGAGCCAGAACATGACATAGGGACAACTGGAAATGAGACCACGCAAGCCACACTGATACCTCCTCTTCACCTGACTATAAAAGACAGTACCACTTCCTATGGTTGGTTAGACTATGAAAGAGTTCAGCCTCCATCACCCACCTTTCCTCCACATAAATCTGCCCCTGTTTATAAGCATTAAAAATCATCATGAACAAGATCCTTTGTCTAAAGTCCAGGAGGCAGTTCACTGAAGTCAGTCAACTGGCTTGAAAACTACGTGACTTCATTTGTCTTACCTGAATTTTGAGCCAGTGAACTTTGTTACTTATTCTTTTCATCCACCTATTACTGCCTCACCATGTGAAGACCTCTCTCACCATTTTGAGAACCTCTTGAAAATTAGCGGCCTGAATTTTACAGAGTATATATACACGTGTGTGCATACGTCCAGTTAACCAAGAAGATGTAAATGAAGATCTAAGTATCTAGATGTTTTGTTGTCTCCATGTTCTCATTATTCAACCTTTTTTTCATGCTGCACAGTCACTACATATTTTGTATGCATTTCATAAGAGCATGAAGCTGTTGGCTAGGACAGCACCCAACTTAACCAAAAACCTGTCAGTGACTGGACAAGTGCTTGCATACCTGAACTATTGCAGCTGACTTCTTTAACAATGTGGCAGACTTTCTTATTTGCAAGACAACTTGACCCTGAGTAGGTTTAGATAGCTAATAGATCACATATAAGTATATATTTGTATTTTCCAAACTCACATGAAAGTTAAACCTTAAAATATTAAGAGGTGTAGTCTGAACTACCAAAGAAAAGCCCAAAAGAGGCAGGACTAATTAGGGAACCAAAACAAAAACAAAATAAAACCAAACAACAACAATAAAATGATGTACAGCAGTTACAGCTAATTGTCTGGTTGAGAACCTTGTAACACAGCAAGGTCCAGCTTCATGCCATGCCCACATGCCGCTCCACAGGACAACACCTCATCACTACCCATTCCCCAAGGGGCTCATTCAGCAGGCTGATGGGGATGAACACACCTTTCAGGTCATCAATTTTTTGCGGGCAAGCATTTTCCATGATGCATGCTTGTGCCTAACTTTTGTAGGTGGTTTCTCTCACCCAAGTTTTGGATAGGTCCAAGACAACTTTGTTTCCAAGACTAGAGGCAGCAAACCAGCATGGCCAAGACCTCAGAAGATACCAAAGACATCGAATTAAAAATAAACTTGCTGAAATATTTAGCAGTCACTTAGCCACTACTCATTAAAGTCTAAATTCAGTCTCACTTACCTCTCCTGGCCACTAACCAGGAAACCAGGGAACTTTCTATCTATGGCAAACCAGAAGGCTGTTCGGACAACAGCACATAATGTGTCCAGCTCCTGCACTTGGTTCACAAAAGGAATTTACCAGAGATCACATTCACCATAATATTGACTTTGCTTCATGGTGAGGTCCTTTATAACTTTTTTACAAGCAAGCTGACCAGAGATAAGAACAAATATGCATGTTGTTACCTGCCCTTCTAGATGAGATTAGTGACCAGTAAAACCCACAAGTGCTGAGTCTGTCATAGATAACCCCTGAAAAATTGGTAAGAATATCTGAAATTTGCTAGAACTGCTATAAGTTCTTGGATCTGCAAAATCAGTCCCGAAGTGCTGTGAGAACAAGGTGCAAAAGTCTATTGGTGGGAAAAATAAAATAAAATAAAATAAAATAAAATAAAATAAAATAAAATAAAATAAAATAAAATGAAGACAAAGATAACATTTCAGAGCCTTCTAAACTATTTAGTTGTGGCAATTTATAAAGGGTTAAAGGAAAAGAGAGTTTCTATTTTATGAACATTGCCTCACCCATGCTTTGTCAAGATACTGACTAAGCCTCAATATGACAGAAAAGAAACTGAAGAGGTCTTTGCTTGGCAGTGGGTCGAGAACAGCTGTGAAAATAAATGATGACTAGAGAGAGAGAGAAAATATATGAGGTACTAGTATGCCTTACTGTACTTTTAAATTTATGCTGCAGATGGTGGAGTGTTTTTGAATCTCAGCATTCTGAATAACTAACCTGGCAGGTGCACACCTGGTGGACTTCTAAGGGGAGACATCCAACCATTATTATCAAAGAAGATCCAGTTGTTAAAGCTGAAGAACTGCATGGCCATGCAACTTGGTTTTGTTTTGTTTTTTATTTAACTGCATGCCAAATCTACATATCAAACCACAGGCAGAGATTAAAATCTGCCTAAACATTCATACAAACACATATATATACTTTTCCTTGTTCACGTGCATTTCATGTGTATATACCTTTGTGAGTACGGGGAATTAAAGGGAGATTAGAACATTCCAAACATTTTTTTTCCATTTTTTATTTCACTTTTTTTATGTTTTTTTGACAAGTACTGATAACAGGAAGGAGTCTCTATCTACCTCCAGTTAAAATAAATAAATAAATAAATAAATAAATAAATAAGTATCTCTCAACCGATGTGATTCTTTTCAACATCTGCCTCTTTTCTTTTCTTTCATAGAAAACATGCATGAATAATCAGACCACAGTGCTGCTGTTAATTGTAAAAATCATTAGTAAACTTCCAGGTGCTGTTTACTATATAACCATTGTAATTTTCTATCCTAAAATCAGCATCTCACCAACATCATTGTCTGCCCTAGGGCATGGGGATTGTGCAGCTTTTACATTGTCAAAGGCAGTTGCAACCCCATTTGCTAGCAATGAAAGAAATGGATCCACACCTGCAGTGTTTGAGGCAATAATTCCTAATATTAGCCAGACCTCATGAGGAGAGGGCTTTTTTGCCAATCCTTTATGATTCAACACTTTACAATCCATTTGAAATCATTTAAATATTCTTTTATTTTGTTACTCCTACCCCATGTTTATTCTTCCCTTCATTTCTCCCTCCTTCTGAAATAGACCTATGTGTAAGAAATAGGCAGTATACCATACCATACCTATGCAGCTAAAGAAACTGAAGAATTAAAAATCACCTCTTACTTTAGCACACGAACTATTAGACCTACCCAAGAAAATGGTGGAGAGATATTCTACAACAGAGTATGACTAAATACAGATGAAATCCAAATCTGTCTCGAAAAAAACACCAAGTTTCTAACGACAACAACAAAAAAAAAAACTACCTTATTTCAAAGTCAGAACTGAATCTCTTGCCCAGAGCAAACTACATTTCATAAACCAAACTACAGATAGCAAGACCTCAGCTGGTTTGAATCAGAATATTTTCCTGGACTTCAAGAGGGCTGCACCTGTGCATACCTACCAGGGTTTTGCCCTTTTGTGTTCTCAGCTGTAAGCTACCAAACTTCCATGTCTCTGGTCCTCTCAAAAATTACTTTGGAATTGGCATTTTTCTCATATTTATATGTGTCTCTGAAATGCTTTCTGAACTGTTATGTTCAGTTTTCCCAAAGAGACTCTGCTCAGATCAATTCTTTCAAAGAGAACAAACTTTCTCAATCATAATGTTGTTCCTGAGAAATTTCAAATAGTGCTGGCTGCCAATCCAACACTTGCTTGAGATTTAATACAAGTTTCATCTTCAGCATCATTCACATAGCATTACTAGACTAAAATTAATACTAAAATAAACATTCTGGTTAGTTTTGACAAAGCATACTTCTGCCAGCATTTGTCCTGGGTAGCTGTTCTTTAATACAAATTTATGTTTTGTAGGATAGACAAAAGGAAACAAACCACCTGAATGCACTTAGTTAGGTGCACTATAAAAAAAAAAAAAACAAAAAAAAAAAAAAAAAAAATTGGTTTGTTTTAGAAAACCCTTACTTATAAAAGGTTGGCCTGGAAACCAGCGGAATCACTGGGGAGGATTAAAGGCTGCAGCACTGTAGCCCAAGAAAAGCAGTGGTGGCCCTGACTTTATAGTGCTGAGTCCCCATAAAACTGAATCCTGAGAACTGGTGAACTCAGCGAATCTGAGAGAAAAAAAAAAAAAAAAAAAGACTGAGAAAAGAAAACTAGAATTTTTAAGCATGAGCAAGAGGGGAGAAGGCAAATAAGGAAAGGATGTATTGTTGGGGCTTCATTCGTAGCATCCTTTAAAATCAGTACTGTTCAGTAAAGCATTTAAGTATTGATTTAATGGTTAATGCTTGATTAAGATTAAATCACTGGCACATAAACCTTTTCTGACTTAAAGGTTGACACACTCTGACGCGCTTTGTTGAACTGTGGCCCAAGTAATACTGACTCAATTAGGAAACAATTTAAAAAAATCTAAAATTATCAGTGTCTTTGTAACAGATTGTATTGTCTTCCATAATGAAGAAGGTTCTAGAGTTTCATCAAATAAACAATGAACTGTTTGGTAACATTTTCATCACAGATATTTTCTATTACATTTGGTTTTGCTTTTCAAGAATTTATTCCCATAAACTTCCTTCTGATAACATGGAGAATTGATCATATAGAGAGCCCGTGCAGGGTAACTATCATACACATCACTGAGGACAGTATTTCCATCTTTTTTCTACTTCAGGAGTCTTATTTATGACCTTAAGCCTAAAACACCTAGAAATTAAAAAACAAAAAAATAAAAATTAGTGTTTCAAAACATTTAAATCCTGAATCACCTTAAGGTAAAGACCAAGTATTTTTCAGTCAATGGTAAAATGCCTTGAAAAGTAGACTGAAATTATCTGGGAAGCCTTAGACCCCAGCGCATCTGTGAAGGCTTTAATCCTGCTTCTCAAACTGTAAGTCTGATTCCAAGGACTTTGAAATAAATGGAAAAAAAAATAATAATAGACATCTGTAGGTTTGATTCAGACCCACTTCAGAGAGCCTTTTTTTTTTTTTTTTTTTTTTTTTCAGAACGGACTGGCTATATTGCTGTTCACCTTAAATATTGACTGTCTTTTGCATTACTCAAAATTTATTTAAAATCTGCTCCATAAATAATCTGGTATTTACAATAAGTAATATACAGTATCGTTTCCCTCCTTGGCTTCCACATACCATTGTTCCAGATACTCGACTGGAAGTTTTTAGCTGGTTTAATTTTCATAACTCTATGAAGTTTGTTCCAAGATTTCCAGGTGTGTCTGATCACTGAGTTATTTGTCTTTAAATCTTTCAGGGTGAATTCTTGGTAGGTGCCAACCTTGCATGTGTCTGTTAATTGATGCTCTGTTTTCACCCATGGCAATTGCACTTCATCAGCCTGCCAGACTCTGAAAGCTTGAGCCAAATTAAAAGCCCACTGCTAGAGCTTTACATTTGGTAATTTTAAGCCTCCATATTTAAGGTTGGCAAAATGTTTTGTACTTCCCATCTTCTGATAGATACAGCCTTAGTCACTTGCATATAAGCTGTGCAAAAGCCCTCTTGGAAATGCACAACTAATTTGTGGAGCTGAGATGATTTTAAATGTGAACTTGGACAGATCAAGGTGCCTGAGATCTTCTATATTCTGATTTATGTTTACAAGCCTGATGATTTAAAAACTTTCCATCTGAAAGTATTTTGTATCTTCTGTGCATTAAAAGGAGATGAAGGGCTCACATGCTAAGTTTAAGTTTCTATTTGAGACCACTTTTTGTGGTAGCTTGATATGTGGCTGAAATTAAACACCACATTCAGATAGTTCAAATGTATGGAAGTGTATGGCCACAGTGCTCCACAGTGCAAAGCTAGCTGCCTTCATGAATCTCTCTGTCGTTTTAGATCTATCTTTTTTGCTATATTACATCCTGTAGAATTCTGTATAAATGAGAAATTATCATATCTAAAGGACAGCATTTAGTTTATCTTAATCTGCATGGAAAAAATATGTTGAGCAAACTAAAAGTTATCCCAAGAAAACATTGACCTCATTTTATTTTTGTATTGGATAAAAGTTCTGAGTTAAAGCATATATTTGTTTCTGTCATTTACCCCTCATCCTTCAGATGTCACTTCCCCTGCTAATCTTGGAAAAGGTCATTGTCTGTTGGGCTGTGTGGGTGGTACAGGGATATAAATATTGCTACTAATAATAAATGCATGACACTTCTTCACCATACACTAGTAAAGCAAGCATCCATTCAAAATCTGCCAGGGCCCTGAGGACACTTCCAGGTCTTAATGTCCCTGACCAGGCAGCTGCCTGTCCCCCACCCTGCCCATGTCCCAGGACCCCATTTTCAGCCCCTGGGGCCATCAGCCCCACCTCAGCGAGGACACAGCAGGGCCAGTCTCAAGCCCTGTCCTCGTCCCCATCTCCTTTTGTTCCTGGCTGTCGCCCCTGGCTGTGCACTGGCCCTGGTTCATCACTTACCATGTCAGGGGCTGTTGAAGGACCCCATTATGAGCCGCATGGGACTCTGCACCATGCATGAGGCCAGGCCTGGCTCAGCCTTGGCTCCACAGCCCCAAAGGAGCCTCTGGCCCACACTGCTCCCTGGCATAATTGTAAAATACACAATGGAGATTTAATTTATGCATTTCCTGATCTAATCCTACAACTAAGAAAGTATACCTTACTCTCCAAACAACTCCACCAAGGGTTACACCATTCTTTTGGGAAAGCAGGCCCTGATGTCTACACTGATACTTTTTTTTTTTTTTTTTGGATACTTTTTTTTATCAAGTTACATTTTCAGTCAGCTGAAAAACCAGTAATGATACACCCCTGCAGGCTGAACATGTTTACAAATAGTTTCACGTCAGTTTTATGTCTGAACTTTGTAAGGGACAGAAGAATATTCCCTTTTTTGCACCTTAGGAAATCAACAATGCCCTGAAGAACATCACTAGGAATGCAGCACCATTAGACTCCCATACAGTCAGTTAAGACATCTCTAAAAAGCAATTCTTAGGGTGACTGAACTTACCTTCTAAAAGGATTGGGTTTTGCAGGAGGAAAGTTATGTCCCTCCATCCTATAACCACTACTATAGCTGCAGAAAGCAGGTGACTTCCTAAAGGGCACTGTTTTCAGGTGATCCATCACTGCTTAGGTGAACTTTCTTTAGAGGCGCAGAGACAACAGATAGGTGCCAACTATCATTGCCTCTTCCAAAACATGAACCAAAGGCTATCAAATAAGGTAGCAGGTGTAAGATTCAGGAAAAACAACAGCAGGTTGTTCTGCCCACAATGTGTGTCTGACCTGAGCAGCTCTCCGCTGCATGAATGTAACCTGCTGTAGACTGTAGACTGCAGCTACAGGCTCTTAAAGGTAAATAAATGCAGCAGCTTTGGCACCCATGAGGTTGCCTCCTCTACCAGAATCCCTTCTGTTCCCCATAGATGCCAAGTGTAGTGCACCCAGGTCCAGCCAGTAGCAAGGAGGCTGGGCACATATTCCCAACAGGCACACGGGTACACAAACACATGGCCAGTCATGTGGAGCAGAGCAGTGCCTTTGCTAACACACATGCACACACACCTCTGAAACATGAATAGGACAGAAGCCCAGTCCTGCTTCTCTCCAGCTGAGCAGGGTTGAAATTCACTGGTGGAAGATATACACACATGGCTTGGGTCTCTCCTGCATCTGTTCCTAGACACTTGGTCTACCCAGGAACACCCCAGTTCTTACACTGAGCTATGAGCCCCATAGGTTGACTGTCACTCCTTAGGCTGACAGCCTCTCATTCCAGTGGCTGGCACTGAAACCTCTCCCACTGACCAGCCTGTCCAGCTTGAACTTTTCTGGCAGTCACAGACACAAGCTCAGAATAAAGAGTGCACCCAACAGAATGTAGTTATAAATAAGATTTAATAAGGATATATGACAGGTTGTAGTGAGCAAACAAATTTCTCTGACACTCAGACAAATATACTACCCATCCACCTCTTTAATCTTAACTAGACCCTTTTATCACATTTATTTTTTATTTCCCCTGCTTGTTCTTCTCCAGTCTATCTGGATCCCTCCCTTTACCCATCTTACCCTTCCCTAGCCATTCCATAGTAAGTCTTTCAATCCTCTTAAAACAGCCTGTTATAAGTTTTGCTTATAAAATCTCCTCCCCCTACAACCCATAATAAGTCTACGCCTCTTTAGGCAATGACCCTCATTAGTTTGCATGGTGTTGTAAGGAAACAGTGTCTGTTGCTGGCTTATCTTTCTCTGGTGGGTTTCGTATTAGGGGCCATGGTCTCACCTTTCTCCTTGGATGGCCTCAGGAATAGCTAATGTTTATATACATTCAGAGGAGGAGTGGTTAAGCTAATGACAGCTAAATTCATTGAAGATTGCCATATATATCCAGCTCTCAAAGCCCCTGAGCAGCAAATGACTGAAGGCTAGGAAAATACTAAAAGCAAGTACCATATACGCTTGTTTTGTTAAACTCTTTCCTCAACAGCTTCTTTTGATTACTGTCCTGAACAAGATTCTGGAGAGATGAATCTATAGTCCTCTCTAGGTTGACTGTTGTTAGGAGGCATCACTCCAGCTTTAAGGACAGTGCAGGTCTGTCCCTTTCCAACATGACAAAAAGGCTTGGCTGCCATTGTAATGATTATTCATCTCTGTCATGTCTTTCTCTACTTTAGCCCTGTTTCATGAGCCCAAATGAAATTACAGAATGGCAGGAAGGAGGAGTCATTTATCACATGAAGATACTGGCAGAAACAAGGAGGAACAGTGAGTCAGAGGGCAGGTAAGAAGCATAAACTGATTTGGGGAATGCTCCCTGTTTTGCAGATTTAAGATCCATCAGTCTAAGCTCTCATTTGTATGAAAATGTCCAAGATTGGTTATTTAGCACATTATTTGCCATATTTTTTGCAAAACTTATTTTAGCTATGTTTTATCTGAGGACAGACCATGACAACATAGAAAACAAGGTAGAGCAGAACAACAGGGAAGGTAACTTATTCTGCAGCCCCTAGATTTTTTATCACAAGCTGCTTCTTCATTTAACATTTCCACTGTGCATTTCTCCATAAAGCATTATGTTTTTGCTCTGAATTAAAACTGAACTATTTGCTGTTTGATGTGAAGGCTTTTTTTTACAGATTATTTAAGGCACAATTTCTGTTTATGGTCCCAGGGTACATTCTAATCACCTTTGTTTACTTCATATTCCTTTCCTAATTAACTGACAACCTATTAACATACTTTTTTTTTTTTTTCCCAGGAGTATCAATTATACATAATTTATATCATAAGCATTTATTCCTTATCAGTCAGCTGAATAAAACATTTACCTGTTTATAGCTACTTGAGGTTAACACTTTTATACAAAAAACTCACCTGAGACTTCCAATCAAATTATCAGATTTTTAATTTTCTGTTACATAATGATACTGTATTAGTCATTGTAGTATTTTATTCCACTCTAGGCTAAACAATCATTTAGTGGAGCAGAGTGTTGGCAGCATTAATTAACCAATGATACATGCTCAGTTGAACAATAAGCTGCAAATAATAAAAATGCAAGATGAGATAATGTATAGACCTTCTGTGTTAATTGTATTCAGGAGAGCAGTACCAAACCTTGCCCTCAAATGTACACATGTAGCTCAGTGAGAGCTATGCATCTGAGGGCAGAATCTGGCTGACAAGTAAGGACTGGACTATCATGCTCAGTCTACAAAATTCATTGCATGGATTTTACCTTTGCCCAGTAACATTAAGCCATATCTGAATGCAAACTGCAGAGGGTCCAGGTGGAAAAATGGACTATTTTCTTGCCTCAGGAAAATAGGTTGGCAAACATAACATGGCAAGAAGCTTTGCATAACTGCCCAACCCTCGCCCACATCCCACACCCTTCCCCCCCCCGAAAAAAAAAAAAAAAAAAAAAAGAGAGAAAATGTAGACAGTCCAGTAAGTTTGATAGCTCTCAGTACAGAACCCTGTGTTCTTACAGGACTGCAGTCAATTCATTTATCCTAAGCCAAATAAGCTCCCTGTCTTCAATAAATACCATGCCTTGGTTGTCCTGTTTGCCTCTTTTTGCCTTTCACCCTTCACCCTTTCTTGTTTTCTTCCAAGTGTTTGTTTTGTTATGTTTTTAAATCCTTATGTGGCTTTCTGAAATACTTCCATGGTATTCACCTTCAGTTCTTATTTTTGTTAAGTATCTTTATTCTCATTCAGCTTTTGTTTTCCTTTCCTATACCACTCCTGTGACTTTTTACTCTGTCTCTAGTGTATTTCTCACTGCCTCTCCTGGTTCTTTCTCCCCTTTTCTTCGTTTCTGGTCTTCTTTCATATCACTGTCCATATATCCCCCTCTCCCTCACTATAGTTCTCTATTAACTTAGCTCTTAATTTACTATTCATTATTCCTCTCTTCTTTGTACAACCATTGTGCCTTGGAGCTCTGGCCATGAGGTAGACTCCATTGTACTAGGCACTATAGAAACACAAAGCAAATCATGTTTCTCTGACCCAAGCAGCCAGATATAAGAGAAGAAACTACAGAAGATGACTGCTGAATCAAAAGAAAACCTTCTCCTTTCACCCTGCAATTTATGATCATTCAATTTATTTTAGAAGAAGGAGAATAAGGACAGTATTTTTAAACAAAAGTAGTCAGGGTTAGAAGCACATGAGTATTTGGGAAAAACAGAAAGTGAATAACTCAGAAAGAAATTTGAAATATGTGGACCAGAAATTTCCTTGCTGGGAGATCTTCAAGTGCATGGGAGAACAGTGAAAAGTGAAAACAGTGAAAAGTCCACACCTCATGCACAACACACAGTTGAAATGAGACATACAGTGACTGACATAAACCAATTCTGTCTTGGAGTCAGGATTAATTTTACTGACATCTAAAATCTGAGTTAGTTTCTATATTACTTCTATAGTCAACCAAAAAAAAAGGAGTTTCTGTACTGCAATTTATCACTAAAGTAAAAGTCTAAAAAATGCTGAGATTGCCTGCATCTTAAAACTGTGTCCACCTTTCCCTTTTTACTGGAAATAAGCTTGAGTAGTTCATGTACTGACACTGTGGAAAATTAAAGCTAGGCAAGATGAACTCTGCAGACATATCCAGACTTATTAATAAGCTGGCCTGAGTCCTAATTTTGCCTTGTCATTTTCTTCTGTGAGAACAGCAGCAGAAAGCCAAGGTGCTACTGAGGTAGTTGATGTTCAGAAGCTGTGGCTTCTGAAACAGACTGCTGAGGCCACCAGAAGATGACAAAAAATGTCTCTAACTTCCAGAAGACTCTTAGAACAGCAAGCTGGGTGTGGGTGCCTGCTCCAGAAACTCCTCTCATTCTTCCTCCATAAAACAGTATGATAATGGGTTCATTTCTGACCCTGTGGCTTCCAAGCTGTGCTCTGTGTACCACTATCAGGTCATGAGGTTGTGGTAATGATCAGCAGAAGCCTGCTGAAGCATAATAATCAGCCATATCACGTTGCTGTTGTGTTCAGTAAAACCATACACAAACGGAATACTGGGTGGCCCACAGGAATGCCTCATGGGTGGCAAAAATGCTTCTTGGTTCACCAGAAATGTTGAGGGTTGAACAGTAGCTTTGTGGTCTGGAAAGTGAGAAATTGTGTTTCAAGATCTACAAGAGTTTTAAATTGCATCAGATAGCACATAAAATCACAGTTTATCACTGAACAGTTTTGCTGCCTGCATCTTTTTAGCTCTCTCTGCCTACTTTGTTGATGACAATAAAGCTTCCAGGACATTTCACTCCTAGTCCTTCTGATCTCACTAAGGTTTTATCTCTCCTGCTGTAGCAACCATGTCTTTAAAGTTGGAGATGTTTGGCCTTGCCCAGGCAAACCTACTGAAAACACTGAGGCTGTAGCAATACCACTGGCTCTTGAGTACCTTTGATACAGAAAAAGGAAAGCAGCTACCAGCATCCCTGATCCCAGAGAGAGTTCACAAGATGATACCTTGAAAAATACCTTTTCCATATGAATGTAGTAGATTTAACGCATAAAATTATTTCAAGATCATCAATATGCAGTATCGATAATTTATTCTCATATGCTTAATATTGTACAGTCCCTCTTAAGGTTTTTGATCCGTGCTTTTGCAAGGCTTGTGGAATTGTCTTTCAGAAGCCATGAATGAAGGCAATACAGAGCAGAACAACATCCTCCTTTTCAGTGGAAGTCACAAGGTCAACTTTTCCAATTTCAGCAGCTTAAAATTAAGCATCTTTCACTACAGCAAAGCATTTAGGTGGCTTCATTATTACTGAGGTGCATCACATAAAGCAGCCAAGATTAAAAGTAAATAAACCATCCTGGCTTTCCTGCTAAGGAAGAAGAAAAACCACTAAGCAGTTTTATTTTCAGGACTGGCAGAGGGCTAGCTGATGGAAAGCTCCAGAAGTTTTTTTTGCACTGCTCCTTTACAAAAGTGAAGCTGCATTCTCTGTGGTCCCCTCTTGCATTTCCTGGGTCCAAGGTCTCCCTGCCAGAAGGTGAGGCTTCCCCCTGCCCTGGCATTCAGGAGTTGCCATAGACTCTTTTGCTATATCCACCCCTCCGACGTTCATCTCCAGGAGTGTGGACTCCATTGCTATTTCCTCCAGCTGAGAAAAAGCCAAAGGAAAGCTATGTTTCTGTGGAATTGGCTGATATTCAGGGTGTCTCAAATGTGAAATAACTCGTAAAGAGTAAAAGAGAGGCTGAGACTTGGGCACATACCTCTGGATGCCCAAGTCTGTGCAAAGACTGTGACTTTGTGCTTTCTACTACAGACCTCTTAAAAAACTAAACCAAAAAAAAAAAAAAAAAAGAAAAAAAAGCATTTTCATCCTTCAAAGGTCAGAGCCCAGAAATAAAAGAACCCCAAACTGTTGGTTATTTGAATCATTGCCACCAACTCTTCAGCAACATACAGCACTTGTGTTAGTTTGTGCTCCGCTGACCTTTGACACAATGTTTTGTCTTTTGCTATCAGAGCCAGAAATTCAAATCCCTTCAGAAAACTCAAAGAGCAAATAAGGATCTCCAGAAAGAAGAAAATCCAAGCCTTAAATAAGAAGGTCTATTCACTGAGAAGACAACTCTGACACAACTCATAGTATATTAGAAACCTGCATTGGTTCAGATTAACTTGACCCCCTTCAGTGAACACAGACATACAAAATAGGATATAGGGTAAGAGATAGGAAGGATTTTTCTTCCTATTTTTACGGTTCCCTAATGTTCTGTGTAGTAAAACAAATATTTTTGTTCCAGAATCAAAGCCAAATTTCAGAAATCATTATGCAAATTAAACAGTCTTTCAGAATTACAGCACAATATTAATTAACTCAGACTATATTTAATGCTGGGACATGCCATTATATGGAGTGTTGAAATACTGTATGTTTTTCTGGGCGTTTTGATCATATTTATGATTGAAGGAACTTTATTATGTCTTGTATTAAAATCAGCTTCACTTAAAATGGGTGAAGGAAGCATTGAATTCCTTTTGCCTTAAGCAACTAAACTCTTCCAAGTCAGTATTTAGGATATGAGGTGTAGCTGTAGCAGAAAACCTGTTGTACATGACCAAGAAAAAAAAATAAAAAATAAAAAAAAACAGTTGTTGTCACAGGAAATGATCAGTTAATAAAGGGCTGTCCACAAAATGTATTGTGCAATTAATGAATTTACTAGGAATACTGAAGTATTTGTCATTTCTCTTCAGAAAGTAACTTCTGAAGTAACACTGCTTAACTGGAAGTCTCAATTTCCAATTAAGGAAAAAAAAAAACAGGAGCTGTATAGCCCTCACAGTTGTGACAAACAGATTTAATCAGATCACATGAACAGAAATCAGAAAATAAATTTTTAAAAGGTATCTCCCACTTCTTAAGTTCCATTATTACTGAGGGCTTGAGGCTGATAATATTACATAACTCCAGCCTCTGATAACATTTCCCTGGAAAATACTGTGGAAGGTACACAAGGGAATTACAAAATTTAACACAGAGTGCCTAGTTCCATTATAAATAACTTATTGGGCACATTTATGAAAAAAAAAAAAAAAAAAAAAAAAAAAAAAAAAAAAGATCACAGATGCAATAGCCACAGAACAGAGGAAGATGACGCTGATCCACAGCACACTTATTTTCAGCAGTAAAATGCTGTGTTATACAGCCTACAGAGAAAATGAAACCATATAAGAACTTTACCGCTTTACTCTTTGGTTGTTCCGTGCACTATGAAATCTGATTAGGGTAGTATATTTCCATAATAACTGAAGATTTAAGGTAGAACATGCTCAGAACATCCAGTTCTGGGAAGCAGCAAAGCTTCCACCTGAGGACCTAGCAGTCCTGTTCACCCACCTTTTGTTATTCATCTCGGTATATAATTTTGTCCATTCTTCTTCTTCCTCTCACAGATTTCATATTCTTCTTCCTCTCTTGATCTTTGCTTTCAACTCTTTGCATAACTAGCAATTCTTGTGTCCTTTGGTGAATCGTTTAAAAATTCCCCAATCCAACAGCAGCTTTTCTCTTTCTGATAGCTGCTGCCTCCAGAAGCTGGCAGCAGAGCAATCTAGATGAAACAGTTGCTTTCAGACAGGCCGTTTTGGATTCTGCTCATGCAGGAAGGGAATCCCAGTAGCCTCTCTGGAAACTCTGTGGGCCTTTCCAATTCCCAATGAAATCTATGAAGAGACTCCTAAGCCTAATCCATCAGAAATTCAGGATAGCAGCTGCTGGACCACAAATGTTTGGCTGCTCTACAGACCACATATGGTAGGTGATGCTCCAATAATGAGTGAGAGATCTCTTGTCCACATCAGCTGTACAAAGCTTAATTATGTTCTACCTTTCCACTTTCCCAGAAATAGGTCAGCTACACAGAAGATAAACCGGTATCTCTCTGGACAAAGGATGATGAAAAAGCATTTAGTATTGCACGGATTACTAGAAACAAGGAGAAAAGATCAGTTTCTAATCAAAAACTTTTTCTGACATTACTTCCTCTGCTGAATAGGAAAAGGGGTATCTTTCAACCACTTGGTTGTTTTTTTGTTTGCTGATGTTGTTGGTTTTTGTTGTGTTTTTGTTGTTGTTTTTTTTTTTTTCAACATTCTCTGGGTAATATATATTTCTGTGTTGTTTAAACAGAAAACATATTTTCCTGTTTCTTGAAAAGTCACACAATTTACACTGGGAATTTCTGCCTATCCCGATTTCTGTTCCAGAACCACTCAAATTGAGCAAGCTGAGTACATTCCTTTGTATGAATGTATATGAAGCTAAACTGGGGTATTATGAAAAACAGTTCACAAAGCCAGTAGAAAGCTATATATAAAATGGCATTCTCATTTCAGATGAAGCCTGAGACAAAAGGGATATAGGTAAACACAGCTGCAACATTTTTAGGCATATAATCAAATGCACAAAAAAATATTGGAAAACTATGCTAATTATTGTAATTAAATTGTGAACAGTATTGATAGAAAAATATCCTTAAAGCATATGAAATCAAAATGAATCTAACAACAAGTGAGAATTTATTCTAGAGGAAAGATGTGCTAAGACAAAAGGACCAGATACCTACTTGCTGCTTGCTGATAGTAGAAGGTAAAACATAAGAGAGAAACAAGAAATTGAAGAAATGTTCTTCAGTTCTGGTTCACTGAATTCTACAGTTTATGAAGAAATAGAAAACTAGCATCAAAACAATAACAGTTTTTTGTGTGTGTGTGTTTTAATGTTCTGTTAAGACACTTCCCTCTTCATCTGCAACTCCAATTCTTATATTGTTATTCCCTTCTCATATTATATTTCTGTTATTTTTGTTTCTTCCCTTCCTTTGGAGTCTGGTCTTTCCTTGTTCCCTATAGGCAGTTTCTTTTTTTCTTATTCCCAGTGTTGAAGAAAGTAAGTACACACTCAACTTGCAGCTGGACTTGCTTCCACTGGGCTTAAGCACAGTCTTAAAACTGGATTTGGTAGCGGAACAACATGAAGCTCCCTGTGCAGTCTGGAGAAAGGCTGAATCGATTCAGGTTCAGAGTAGAAACCAATCTAGACGGTTTTGTCTTTCAAAAGATGCCATGACTGTATAGGCAGCCTAAGGCAACCAGACACCTACAGGAGGTCTCCATCAGAGCTTGGTCATTCCATGGAAGGCGACAGAAGCTCCACAGCAGAACCTTCCACTGCTTAGACTTCCTCAGCTTTATGTATTTTTTTCTAATACATATCACCAACAGTTTGCTCTCCAGGGCCCTTCTATTCAACAGAATCCTCTAGAATAAATTTAAAACTAAAAAGGAGCAGGAATAATCTTTAAATCCCATCATATTAGTCAGCATACACCCACCTAAGGATATTCCAGTACTATAAGGACTAAAATAGCCTACATGCTACTCTATTGTCTACCTCCTGTCATGATTTCATCCATCCAGGTATAACAGAGGCCAGCTGGGGAATGGATTCAGTGGCCTTGCAAGTGGCTTGCAAGTACAGCTGGACTGCCATGGCACAGAGCATGTGCTGCCTTCAGCACAGTCCTCAAGCAGTGAACAGGTGGATGGATCAGAGCACACGATCCATCCAGCACTGGATGGCTCAGACTGTGTTCTGGCCTTCAGCACAGCCTTGGTCCTGCTGCCCACTATTCAGCAGAGCAAAGGACAGGCTCAGAGGGGAGATTATGCCTCTCAGGGAGCACCCTTCACTCCATGCTGGCCTTGAAGCCTCAGTATCCCTGAGTTCAGTGTGAGGATTGGAGTTAGATATCAACTCTGGATGCAAGAAGGCAATGATAGCTCCACAGATCTGAATAGCTACCAGGCAACTGTTGTGCTTCTGTTTTTCCATTCAAAAACTATTTGTCTTGATTTATCATTTGGAGGGAGACTTGACATCTTCCTTCCACAGAGAACCATTTATTCTTAAGATAATTTGCATATAATACTTTGCTTTTGCTTTGCTCCAAATGGAACAATTTCCCATTAGGATAAAGCAAGGCTGAGCAGACTGCAGCCACTGAACAGAGTGTGCTGGCAGAGCAGAGTAATAGTTTAATGACATTAAGACTCAGATTTTTTAAACATTCAAAAAATAAATCAAATTACAAAAAAAAAAAAAAAAAAGTCAAAAATTGTCTGAGCAGCGGAGTCACTTGGAGGTCCTTCACAAATGCAGAACTATTGGTTTCACCTACAGCCCTTAACTGTTCCAGCTGGTCATTACCTGACCACTAAAGCCCTTTGGACAAGTCAGTAATGTTTAAATAATCCTCATCCAGACACTGTCTTACACCTTCCTTAGTGGACTGCAGTGCAAATGCCTGGTACAATTAATTAACACTGGGACCAAAACCAGAGTCTCCAGCTTCCAAAACAAATGCTCAGCCATGTAGCCAAAAGCACAGCTCCAATGGCATAAGCCAATTTACTCTCTGTTTTATTAACTTCCATAGTGTTTAGAATTACTAAGTCACAGTGGGTCTGGCACTTCATGTGATGAACCTTGATGAGCATTTCCGTACCCACCCAGACACAGTTGTGAGCCTGTATTGCTAATTTCCCTATCTGAGGTATTTCTGTTTTACTGCAAATCATATATAATGATGTGAAATTTGGCAACATATGTAACAGTTCCTGAGCCCAATTAATACATGTCTGTCCATATATATGTTTTTATATAATTTCCTTCCAAAAGTTTTATTTGTTCTTAAATTATTGTTTTTTATTTTTATTGTTTTTATATGCTGCACTGCTTAAGAGTACTCTTAATGTGCAGGCCTCCAGCTGAAAATAGTAGTTATCTTGGCTTTCTAGTCAGGATTCATCCTCGTCTAGTTTTGATCATCTCAAAGTTAAGATTCAAACTTGAACTGATTGTCTGGTTTTCCTATATGTTCAACAGACTGAGGCTGGCACTTGCAGAAGGCACTTTGTCCTGCCCTTGGTCTAACTGTAAAAGCAAAAGAAGGTAATTGACTCTCAGGTGGCCCACCTCTCTCTCTTGAGAATTGATGCAGTCTAGACACAACCTTACAATTAGATTTTTTTTTTTTTTAATATAGCTTGAATTAACTGAGAAGCATTCCATTCCTACATACTATTTGGCTTCCAAATAACATCTTGGTTTTGTAATTTCATATTCATTTCCCTTTTATAAATGGGGGGAGATTGAAGAAACCGAGGACATTTTAGGATATAATTTCAATTAGCTTCAAATATTGTATAAAATTCAAGGAAAACAGCTACATGTAAATTCTAAAGCCAATCCAAAAATTTATTTTTTAAGCCTTCTGTTGATGTTGACTACAAAATAAATTTGGTTGAAATGCTTGTTTGAACTCAATATGGCCAGAGTTTTAATGTCTGATATAAGATGATTGCTGTTGTTAGAAGGGCCTGGAGCAGGCTTCATCACAAAGCCACAGACTCCTTCCCAGTATTCTCTATACCTTAGGGAGAACTAGCATCTGGTCCTCCACATACTGGCAAAACTAAGGAAATAAGTTAAAAGGATATCAGTTAAGTCTCACTTATTGGCTTATTTTAGCTCTTCTAGTTCCTTCAATGGGAAGGAAAAATAATTATTCCACTGAGAGTTCTGTATTCTGCAAGAACAATCTTAGAGTACTAATGATTTTACCTGTGTAAAATGATCAAAAGAGTGTTTGTAGGAAGGTGGGAAATTAACATTATGTTTATTATTTAGATTTCAACACCAGCTTAGTCACCCTGAACTCCCTTCGTATCCATTCAGTAGAGAGAAATAGGAACCTTTACAGTGTGATTCATCTGACATACTTTAGACTGAGATGAAACACCCTTTGGAAGGGCAATTTCTTTCTGTTGAATACAAATGAAACTTATGGTGCCAAAGTCAGTTATTGAGATCTTAAACATATCAACGTTTTACCGAATGAGTCTGGTGGCCAAGGGGTAGGATCAATGTATTTCAGATTTACCCACCTCCTAAATGGATTAAGACAAATGAAAATAATAGTAACCAGACAAAGGGTTTTCTCAAACAGCCACTGTGATTTAAGTTGCCACTGTTCTTAAATAATGTCACATAGTGTGACTGTTTATGTTGAGCTGAATGCACTTTACTTTTTACACTTTAGTGACTAAATTGCTATTTAGGTTGCATTGCCCTTATTGTTTGTATCACAACCACCCCCATGGGGGCTCATACACCTACCTCATATGTGGACAGTATGCTGAGGGGACTAGATCCAAAGCCAACCATGTGTTGTTGAAAGTTCAAATTTTGTAGCACATACACACAATTTCAATAGGCCTAAAAGACCAAATCCTTGCTGTTATCTGCGATAGCATAATATCATTTCATATCAGTTCATCTGTATCAATAACTTCACAAGATGCAGTTTTCAATTTATAATACACACATTGGCAGGAGAGCAATTTTTTCACCAAGCATGAGCTGTATCTCTCAACATTTTAAATCATCCTACCTTCCTAAAGAACCAGGCCTATAAAGAGCCCTTTCTAGACTTGTAAAGTAAAGATGTGACTCTTAATTCCCACATATTTAGAATTTTACAGGTTATTGAAATAGCATAAGCTGGCAATAATTGCGGTCAGCTGGCATACTGCAATAATTCCGGTTTAGTTCATTTCTAGCCTGTACTTGTTTATAAAGCATCTTGTTGTTTTAACATCTGCTGCTTTCTAGATATAATTATCACTTCAGATTTCTATTTTGTTTCAAAATAATTTTGCACAAACAGAGGTTATTTGTTTGTCCTCCTTTTCCATTCATAGCTGTAGGTGAGTGATAGCAAAGCAAATTCTTTTCCATTATCTGTCCTCACCTAAGCAAGATCTTCTGGTTGTCCCAGTCTCAAAGAACAACAAAATCTAAGTCTTTGTTTCTTTTGTAAAACTTGCCAGATGCACTGTCCTGACTTATTCATAAGGCTTGGTTTTCTGTTTTAAGTAGTTCTACCATACCTTCTATGACAGTATTTATATGTGGTATTTAATGTTTCTTTAAATAGTTTATATTCACTATATATATATATATATATTAAATTTTTCCTAGTAGAAGACACATCTTTCCTAATAGATGTATCCTGTTGCTTTACACTGGCAAACTTATTTTATGGTAATCAAGATCACTTTGCATAGGAAATGTTTCAAAGGTTTCACTGGCACTCCCATCCTTAAAACTGCTTTGATGGAATTCCTGGAAGTTGTTTTATGGCACCTGCAGAAAGCAAGGGGGAGAGACAGGGAGAGAGGGAGAGCAAGTGAGAGAGGGAGAAAGGGAGGGATCTGTCTGGATTTCTAGCTAGTACCTACTCTAGAGCCCTGATAGCTTCTACCGCTGTCCAGATTTCTTGAGAACATGAGATGTTCTTGGAGCAAATAGAGGACATTTGCCTCATCATGTCTCATTCCCATTTCCTTCTACACCGTGATGTCTTCTAATCGTTTCTTTAATGACCTCCGTGTTTTTGCCTTAACTATCTTGCCTAGTAAGCCATTCCACACATTTATGATTCGCTGCTTGAAAAAAATGCTTCCTGACATCTGTTCTGAATTTGTTTTTCTTTAATTTTCATTTATGCCCTCTCGTTCTATCATCTGTGTTGGGCTGAAAATAGGAACCCATGTTGACGTTTTCCGAACTGTTTAAATTTTATGTTCTTTAATTAAAACTCCCTTTTAACTAGACAGAAGTCTAACCTGGTGGTAGAGAATATAATATTATATTTTAAACAAAATATTACCTTTATAAACATAAAAAATCATGGATATGTATACTTAATATTTTGTAGGTTCTAAAGAAAAGGTGGGAAATTCTCCTAAAGAGAAGATCCCTACCTTAGCTAACATTCATTCACAGGGGACATGAAATATACTAACAGCTGTGAAATGCAACAGGATCTAAGTTTTTTTTATTTTTTTTTTCCTATTTTTGTCTATAATATGTATTGATTTTATGGTGTTATTCTTCTTAAGATGTTCTAATGTTATAAGCACCATTGGAACTACGTGTCTCCCTCTATCAGATTTCATCACTAAAGATTTAATTTTCAAAAAATGCTGAGCCTCTTACCATTTCAAAAGGAGGTAGACTTTTTGTTGTTTGTTTTGTTTATTTTTTAAGATATCTCAGTTTGGACTGCCAGAGTCTGGAACATCCTTCCTGCCCCTTTTAAAAGAATGAAGTAATTACACAGTTTGAGAGCTACCAATAACTTAAATCACCAGCATCCTTTTGATGTTAGTTGGCCATTATAAGCTCATGGCTTTTACACTGTAAGCTTCTCTAGTTGGTGAATGCTGTGAATTTATTTGGGATCATATTGTTCAGTGTGTGTTTACTTACTTCCATTAATTCCTTCATTACATTTTTACACATTATTTTTTCTCCTTTGCTTTTGCAAAACAGTGACAGAAGAGCCACAGTGACCACAATGCTCTAAAATTTCACTCACTACAGCCAAGAATGGTATTAGCACTAACAGTGATTTTATTATCAACCATTTGATGTAATTAATGAACAAACATATAACTGACAGATCTTCCACTTGGTACCCTCAAATGAGCTTTTCATGCCCTATGTCCTCAGGAGCATTGCCTGGTCTGGCCTGTTGTGCAAGCAGCCTTCTTGGAAGGATATTATCAATAACCCACACTATATCTGTGAAAAAATATGGATGATACTGACAGAAGTCCTCTACTAGGACTCAGTGGCATTTTGATATCTCTGAATGCTATTAAGAAGCAATACACCACTAGACAGATTCCATAACAAAAATCTCACTTGCTAAAAACACTATTCTTTTTACCTAGTTGAATACAGAAAGAAGAGAGAAAAAAAAAAAAAAAAAAAAAAAAAAAAAAAAAAA
>CM021733.1:102462919-102528936 GCA_011075105.1 Heteronetta atricapilla
AAAAAAAAAAAGAAAAGAAAGAAAAATGAGAAATTTGACTAATTATTTTTTTTGTTACTGGTCAGCCAAATGCCAGTTTTAGATCCCATGCATTTAAGTAATATGTCCAGATATTTTGAAATTGAAGGGAATTTAATTGATTTCTCAGAGAATCAGTTCAGGTCCTGGCACTTCTCCGAGCCTGTATGCAATAGGGAAAAGAACGCTTTGTTCTTTCTATGAAGATTAGAAGTAGTCCACCCCAAAAAAGGCAAAAGACAAGACATGCTATTTGTTTTGACCTGAAAGTGGTAGGGGAGCAAAAGGGCAAACATTAACCCCTCCCAACTAGTTTAATCAATAACATCTTTCTGATTAATTCTGGCACCTTTATGCTTAGATCTTGGCATTCTTCTGCCAAACTCATACAGCCTTTCTTTTTTATCTTCTTACCAATACTCTCTGATCTTTTCTGCCAATGTTCTCAATGTGTGTTCTGATGAGGTCATGTGTTATTAACCAAGCAAATAATAGTACCCATGAGTTTCTGTGTGCCATGTTTGAATGTCTTATATCCTCTGGAATTTTGCAATTTCTGCTGCTTTTGGGGCCAAGTGCCTCAAATGAGTCTGTATCAGTGGAATTCAGAGCAGTTTCAGAAACTTACACGGAAACAATGAAATGTAGAATAAGTTTAACAGAATGAGAAGCGATAACCATCTCAACAACTTTCCAGGGTAATTTGGCTTGCTGCTTATGCCTAAAAACCATTTTGTTAGAGTGACTGATCTTCAGTAGAACTGTGTAATGAATGGACAGCTAGGTTAATGTCAAAGTGCTGTTACAGGCAGAAGCCAAAAATTCTCTTTAATGTCGTCTCATTAGGAAGCCCCCGTGTAAGCATCTTTCCCGGAATACTGTGAGAATCTGTGCTCCAGAGCTGGTGGGAGGGATCCTCCACCAGCTGCCAAACATGACATTTCTGGACAGGCTGCTGAACCCTCAGCAGGTGACATCTGTGAAGCAGCCTTTCATCTTCCTGTCTCTCAATGGCTGGATACCTGCATGGGGCAAGGATCCCAGAGAGGCTCTATGAATGCAGCCTGTCTCTTTCTCCCAGCTGGGCTTCCACAGCCACAGGCTGAGGATCCCAGAATTTGAGCTTCCAGTGTCAACATCTGCTCTCAGAGCCTCTTTTGTCCATTTCTCTCTTTATGTGCTGACAGCTAAAGCCCCGTCCAGCCAATATAAACTGTCTGTAATCAACAGAACACAATCTACTGACTGTTTACAGCTTACAAGCAATAGGTATATTTTTTCAATTCTGTGGTGTATTTAACTGAATAAGAGAGTGATGAACCAGCAAAATGGATTGAGCAGTTTAGAAATTTCTCAATTGCTATATAAAAAAAGGAAAGCTTCAAAGCATGATCTAAGTAAAAATCTAATTGTAGATGATAATAACCTCAGAAGCATTTAAAATTTTAAAGCATTGATGCACAACTTCTGGTTTTCTTGCATAGGGTCTGCTGCTAAATTAACTGCTTTCTGAGATGGGAAGAATAACACAAAATGGAAAAAATAGAAGAGTGTTTTATTTTTCCCTTTGCAAAAAGGCACCGAAAAGGCAAGCATTCTTTTCACAAAATTCTAAGTGATGCTAAATGTAATTTATTCATCACAATTAATGTTATCGCAATGAATACCAAATGAATTGCTAATCATTGGCCACCCTATTTTAAAGTGTTACCTATCCATCTGTCTGTTTTGCTAAAGGTACTTTTCACAACATATGTTTCTTTTGGCTCTTTGATTGCCACTAGCAAAGGCATAGTCACCCATCAGAAGGACATTCAAATAAATAATAAGCATAAAATTGCTTAAGAGAATTTATTAGTCTTTGCTAGATACATCTGGTTTATTTTCTTTATGAAGGAAGCAAGGATTTACTTAAGTGGTGGATAAATGTAGATGAAAAGATTATTTATTGTGGCAAACTATAGTGAAAAGAAACATGAGTTCAAGATACTGTCCTTAATTCTGAGTTGAGTCAGAATGACCTTGAATCTTGAGTGAACTGAATGATCTTGAGTTGTTCAGAAAAGAAATATAAACTAAGTATTTAGAAGTTTCTCTCACAGCTTTCCAGACACTCTGCCCCATGCCTGTAGCATTGTACGGAGTTGTTGTGACCAAAGTACAGTACCCAACACTTAGCGATGTTGAACCTCACCCCATTGGCTTCTGCCCATCAACCCATCCTGGATGATGTATGATGTACACAATATGAATAAAAAGGAGGTATGATGTGACCAGACTTGTAGTCCTAGCAATTATTTAGTTTTATCTTGTAGCTGGAACAATCACAAAGATATTCACAGTAAAAAATATTTAAATATGTGAATATAAGTATTCAGAAATTAATTCAAAATTGCAAGGACCTCTGAGTACCTACTTGCATAGGTCATGAGCATTTCTGAATAAGCACTGAGTCTTTCTATGCATGCATACTACATGACAAGGGTAGGAGTTGGACAGCATGTTCTGCATCCTACAATATTGTAAAAACAAATAATAAAGTAATAGTGGTACCCTTAGCTGCTTAGTTTTAACTTGAGACCATGATAATTAGGCAGAAATCTGCCAACTAGAATTTGGGTATAATGTCAAGAAATATTATTTGATCCTGAGAAAATTTCCAAAGAACTATAAATGAATAAAAGAGCTGCAAAATTATGGATTTTCAGCACTCTAGAAAGTCATTACTTCTTACAGTAAAGCAAGCCTAAATAACTCAGAAGGAAACACAGCCACTGTCTGGATCATCATTCTGCACCTTCTCAGGGGCATTTGGTGTCAAACTGTCAAACTGGGGGGGTGGGAGTGGGGAGAAAAGCAGTGGATGTTTCTAACTCCAATGCTGTGAAGAGATGTACCTTAAAGGACAAACCTATAATGATGCCTTCTTTAGCAATTATAATATATAAAAAATAATAGAAGTGTTTTTGTCATAAACCTTGCTAAGTTATGCTGGGGAATCAGCTAACGAATATTAATGAATGAATATCATCCTTCATAAATGTACACACCCTAGTCATGTCTTGCATCTGTTCTTGCATTCAGTCTCCTATTCAATCCCACATATCTGTTACATTTTCAGTTCACAAATTTGATATCCCGGTAAAGCATATTCTCAATGAACAGAGAGCACTGGCAGTCTTTTGCTTGGCGCTCACCAACATGAAGTCAGGGGAAACACTTGTTTACACCTGGAACTCTACTTTTTGAACACTGTGGCTTAAAATTACATCATCTACAGTTCTTAGAGATTCTTGGATTCAAAGTACTCTAATTTCTCACAGATTTACTTTTCTAATGGTATTTAATTATTTTGTCACTGTGAAGTGCAAAATATCAGTACTTTTTAAAAAATTGAGAGAAAACAAATTTAGAACAAATTTATCAAGTGTTCAGTTTATTAATAAACTAAATTTCAAAAGTGGTGGTTAGTGAAGAACATTCTCTGGGCAAGGACAGCAACAAAGAGATACTTCAGCTGGGGGCAAAACTTATCCATATCTTTGAATTTATTGGTCAAATGCATACACATTTTAAAATAAATAAATAAATAAATAGGTTATCATAAATGAATTAATTTGCATGATAATCTTTGTGGAAATAATGATACCTTCAATCTGATTCTAATTTACTGTCAGAAAAATATCAAGGAAGGAAGAGCAGAATCTTTCAATGTTTATTTCTTCTGTTTGAAAATGCTCTAAAAAAGGCACTGAGACTCTAGTGGGTGCTCTTTGATGGAAGTTTTTATGAAGTTAATGTTGCAGAGAGATGTTCGGAAGCCCCCAACAAGTGGACTGTGGCGTGTCGAATGGTCAAACGATTCCATCTGTAGTTAAATCTGCTACTGGAAGCATTTATCAACCTCCCAGTTGTTTAATTTGGGATCCTGCTGCTCACACACTCTATCTGGATTTTGTCATTTACTAGGGCAGCAATCAGTTTAGAAACACAAGCAAAACCATACAAGTGTTTCAGCTGCTTCAGATACCCTGTTTTGAAACCAGAAATACTGAAAAACTCAGTATTCTCATTGCCTTCTCCACATGCTCCTATCATCTTTTTATACAAGTAAGGGGGTTTTGAGTGAGGGATTCCCAGGAGACTTTACTAGCAATGTTAAGTAAACATCTCTAACTTCATTCTAAGCCCAGTTCTTTTTATTAGAGGGATTTAAAGCTGAACTGCAAATGGAAGCCATCCTCCTTTGATATTGTAAATATCTAAATCTCAGTTTTATAGCTTCATCCTTCTTCTCCAAACAGCTAAATCTAGCATCTCAAGTTAGAATACTTAACACTTTGTCCTCTCCTCTCTTGCTTTCATCTATACCTTTCTTTGCCAGTTCCAATGAAGGCCTTTCATAGCTCTTAAAACAAAGGGATCTAAGAATTTCTTCTCTCAGACCATTTCTTCTCTATGCCTATCAACATACCATAAGACTGCAGCTGAGACATAAAACCAGTTGAACTGAATAGAGTATAACAAACAAAGGAGTCTGGAGCCACAGAGAGCACGGCCCAGGATTCCTGTTCTATTGTAATGGTCCTTCTCCTTTATGACATTTTGATACTTCAGCAACCTGTCTGCAAATTCTCTCTGTCACCACAACCTACCACTCCAGTCATAGAATCATAGATTCTCAACATTATTTAGGATGGAAAAGACCTCTAAGATCAACTGCAACTGTTAACCTAGCATTGCCAGGTCTACCACTAAACCATGTCCCTAAGCACCACATCTATATGTCTCTTAAATATCCCCAGGGATGGTGACTCATTTACATCCCTGGGCAGCCTGTTTTAATACTTCACCTTTTAGTGAAGAAATTTTTCCTAATATCCAACCTAGACCTCCCCTAGCACAACTTAAGGCCATTTCCTCTTGTCCTATCCCTTGTTGCTTGGGAGACCAACCCCCATCTCGCTACATCCTACTTTGAGTTAGTTGTAGAAAGCGATAAGGTCTCCCCTGATCCTCCTGTTCTCTAGGCTAAATAACTCCAGCTCCCTCAGCTGCTCCTTCTAAGACTTATTCTCTCATGCTGCAGGACCCCTTTCAAATGGTTTATCACCATTTGTCTTTCATTTTTCTTCTGAAAGAATGAAAGGGGCACCACACAGAGCTCTTAACCAAGAGGAGGGTGAGCAGCTATCAGGGGCACATAGAGGTGAAAGGATCCAAATCCTACTAGTAATAATCTCAGCCAAGAACTTCTAATTAAACACCATCATGTGACTGGAATCAACACTTCCAGTGGTGCTGAACTGGCAATGCTGTAGGTGAGTGCAGAAACCAGCAACAGAAGAAAGATGAACGTATCACCCCAAAAATGGCAGTTGAATGAGAAAGAAGGAAACACAGTAAAGGAGGAAGTAAACTGGAGAAAAGTATAGAATGCAAGTCCATTTATATAATCCCGATGTGCCCACCATAGTGAGTATGTTGATCCAATAGCTTTTTAGAACCAGGAGTTCTCTTTTTCATTCCAGTGCTGCCAGTCTGGTTAGAATATCCCATTGCTTAATGAGATCTGGGCACCAATATTTTACTATTGGAAGTATTTACAATAGGACCAGTTTCATAATAATTATTTTATTGTGGAAGCGATAGAAGCAAGGATTCCTTGCAAGAACAATAATTCATCTTAATGACAACTATATTTAAGACATTTCTTCCATTTGAGCCATTATGAAGTCAAAGAAAATAAGATTTTTATCTTATTTTCCCATCTCAGTGAGAGGTGGGAAGAAAAACGAGAGGGAAAAATAATAATAAAATTCCTTCTTGTGGTGGATTGGCCTCAGCTAGAAGCCAAGCACCCACACAGCCACTTCTCATTTACCCCTCCCCCCCACCCAGGTAGAACAGCAGGACAAAATAGAAGAATGAAAAATGTTGTGAGTCAAAGTAAAGACAGGGAAAATCAGTTAGCAAGTACAGCTGTGATAAAAATAAATAAAATTAAATTAAAAAAAAATAAAATAAAAAAACCCCCCCGCTTGGGTTTTTTAATTTTTTTTTTTTTTTTTTTTTTTTTGTCAATTTGCATAACTATTTTATTACTAATTCAGCACAGGAGGTTTGGGTCAGTGCATAGCAGTTTTACTCTGACACTCCTTGTTTCTCACTTTCCCCGTGCCCCAGCATGGGTCCTCCACAGTCCATTCAGGTGTGTATCTGTCCTGCCATGGAGATCCTCCTCCAAGTTTGGTGTTCCCTTTACTGTTTCTCACTTTTTTGTTCCCTCAGCCTATTTCTGTGTCTTCTAGCCTTTCTCAAATCTGTTTTCACAGAGGTGCCACCAAGTCAGGTTCATCTCTGTGTCACATTGTGGCCATTTTGCAACCAGCTGGAACTGCCTGAGGCTGACATGGGGCAGGCCTCAGCCTCTTCCCACAAAGCCCACCCAACACACATGCACGCACACATGCACACACACACACCACTGTCTAAACTTTGCTATTTACATCCAATACACTTCTGAAGAAAATGAACTTTTCTAAGTTGACTGTAAGAAAGTCAGACATGTACTTCCACTGACTCATTTGGTGGGAGTGTTAAACCGTGCCACAAATGAGAGGAGATCCAGCCCATGCTATACATTATCTGTGTGTGCACAGAGTCAAAGAAGGCACAGGTCCTTCCAGTTCCCAGCCATCTCTTACAAATGGATAATTCCTTTCTTTCCAAATCAGTCTCTTTCCACTAAGATGTGGAATTGAATTCCCTTCAATTAATACAAGACCTAGTGGCAACTTGCCCTGTTTGCAGTTACTCAGAGCTGGCCATGTGTGGAAAAAGACTAACCATTTTATAGAGCCCAGTATTTCAGTCTTGTAACCCCAGTGAGGTTATGCGTGAAAGTCATGAGCACTAGATGAATGCTTTTATTTACTTTGATCCCCAGATCCTTTTGGTTATATTACTAAAACATGCCCATGAAGACCAACACCAGCCTCTATATTAGAAATGTTCCTCCAGAGCTCTTTTCTTCCACACTTCTGTTGCATCCCTTTTCAACTCCTATTTGTTGTATGCAGTGTGTATACCGTAGTAACTGAGCTGGTTCCCCATGAGTCTAGCAGGTCTACTGATCTCACTGTACTTCAGAGTGGGCTGTGAGTTTGCTTTTTTGACTTTCAAACATGGGAATGACTAGAAAGACAGTTAGCAATGAACCCTGAAGTCATTTAAATTTGCTAGTATATTTATGACACCTGTATTTAGCTTACTGGCCTAACATTAGGACCCTGGTTTAATGGTACAATAACATCATTAGTTCAAATTCAGGTTAAGAATGGGCATAGAAATAAAGACCCACTCCCAGCATCTTTTTAAAATTAAAGCATTAGCACTGTTTCAAATAGACATTATTACAGCTTTGTAGCTGTGGGAAGAGCAATATAGTGTAAATGCTAGATAGCCCATATATTAGGTGCCCCAAGACAGAACCAATAAGTGGTATAAATTCATTATATATGGCCTCTTTTAATTAGTAATGAAATGCCTGAAATAAATCCAAAGCTTTGCAAGAAGTCAGCTTTCCCTAGAAAACCTGTTTTCAAATGGTATCATACTTCAGCATTCTTCAACTTTGTGAGTTCACAGCATCTGCTGCTTAAATATAACAGCACATATGGCAGCATCATTTTGGAAAGCAATGTAAAAAAAGACTGAAAAAACTATTACAAGGACTGCTGTCATGCTCTTGGGGCACAATTGCAATCTTGTGTTCCCATACGGCACCGCTGGAGAAAGAATGTGAAGTTTTAGTAGGGTAGATAGGGTCAAATACAGTATAATGAACTGACTCAAATGCTCCCTTTTTGTACATACTTTTTATTAGTTCCAAATGAAATACACGATACAATTTAGGTCCTGACTTTTTACTTCAGACTTAAGTAGGTGCTTCAACTCTAGCATGAGAGCCAGTGCCGTTTTGAAGCCTAAATCAGCATTCATGCAAATCCCATCAAATGCTGACATTCTGTCTTTGGCAATTCAAGTGTATAATTAATTTGTAGGTCAACATAACCCACTTTTGTAAACTGGTGTCGATATCTAACTGTTCTGCCACTGGGTAAACGTGGCTTTTATCAATGATTTATTTTTATTTTTTTCCCATCTGACTGTATTATAGTAGAGAGGAGTCATGTCTCTCAGGAGTTAGCACATTCAGCTGGAATTCCACTGATGCTTTATTGTTAAGGGAGTTTTATAACATGAAAACAATGAGGACACAATTATGCTTTTAGGACACAGCCTCCACCCAAAGGGAAAATTATGCCTAAGGGATTTAGGAAGATGTACTTCTTTCATAGCTCCTGGAAACTTGATTTCCCTTAAGTGAAATTAAAGCATGGTATTATCTCCTTTTGAGGGGATATGTATCTTTGGGAGAATGGGGAGGAAATTCGTCCATCTCTCTTGTGCAAATATGAATATTTATGGCCACTACAACAGGACAATGCATCCTTTCAGTCACTAAACACCAAAACTGATCTTTAGGTTTGGGGGATAAACTTTTGAGGAGGAAAATAAGTTGAGGTTCAGGGTCTCAAATAATCTGAGCACTGTGAATCTTCGCTGGGACTGAGCATAAAGAGTCCATCCCCTCTCTTGATCTGTGGAACCGTATGAGTTGCCCTATGATGACTGATAAAACTTGTGTTCTGCCACAGCAAATTGGTGCACAAGGAAAGTAATTAGAGGCAAGCAAACAGCATAAAGAAAGTAACTAAGAGAGTAATGTAATCATGTACCTTCTCACATGTTACTCATCCCTTGGAAATTCAATAGTGGGCCAGTGGAACTCCTTGTCAAAAGGTATTAGTGAGCTTAGCAAGCTTCTCAAAAAGAATTGGAAATCAGTAAATTCTAGTGGCAACTATTTTTCCTTTTTCTGACTTTTTCCCTTGCAAGCATCCTAGAACTGCACCTTTTCATTCATTATTGTATTACTTTAGGTTATTATTAAAGGTTTTTTTTTGAGAGACAAAAATCCCAGAGCAGCAGAACAACACTTCATGTAATTACTGGCATGTTCATCTTCAAACCACGCTGTATTCCTTCATCTTTTTGAAACAGAATTGCATTAGGAAAAACAGCCTCCCCACTGCTGAGTCCTAGTTTTTACCACTACAAGTGCCATACCTGACATATGTTTTCCTTAAGAACTAATCTATTTTACTGGTCATCCTCAGGTTGAAGCACTAAAGATTTGTCTAAAACTGACATTTTTAGCTGCATCTGTAACATGTAAACTCATTCAGAAAACAAGTATTTATCCCACAGCATAAGACATTGAGCTGAGCTAATCTTTAGTTTGTAAACAAAAATCACCCAAACAATCCACTCTGGAGATTCAGATTGCACTGTAATTGGTCCAAAATTTGGTCTGCTATGCAGGAGACATACAAATTACAGTCTTATTTAAAAGAAGTGTGTACCCAATTATTTCTTTCTATAGACATTGTACTTACATGAGGAACTCTAGACCTAAAACATTTAAAGTTATCAGGATCATCTTACAACACCATATATTTGTTTGAATGCCATCATCCATTAAGCTCTTGATCACATATAGATAAAGAAGGATTAATTCAATGTCCTTGTCTGGCTTTGCTATATAAATCTGTACCCACTTAAGAACTTCAGGGCTTTGGACCATCTTTGATAGAAAAAAAATCCTGTAAAACTGGAACTGTTTCACTAATTCATCCTCAGAAGATGAGTTTAGAGCAGTTATTAGCACAGCACTGACTCAATAGTTTTGTTTCAATACTGGTCAGAGGAAATCATATCACATCTTAAAAGATCTCTGTATGTTTTTGAAAAACATCAAGAGCTGAGAATATTTTAGACTGCTTTTCTTTTTCTTTTTTACTACTTCACACCTCCTTCCTTTGATATATAGAGTTTGTTTTTTATGAATACAAAAACAGGAATTTCATGCTGTGACCCAGATTTCTATCCCATCACATATATTCCCCTGTGCATCAAATTTAAAAGCTAAAAAGACACAGAGTTTTGCATGAAATTTGCAGCTTGCATGGATTATTTTTTTTTTTTTTAACTTTTGGATTTTTTGAAAATGAGTCATTTTGCAGCAAAGGAAAAAGTTTCTGGGAAAAAAAAAATATTCTTTAACAAGAAAGGCATCTACAGAAAAACGTCAAGAGAAGTTTTGTGTTGCAGACAAGGAAAAACAGCTATCTATGTACCCAATGTGTTAAAGAAAGCTTTATCCTCCGTTCTTTGCAAAGCTCCTTAGTTTCTCTGGGTTTTAAGTTATCTGAATAAGTTAAAATAACACTGTACTCCATTGCACTGTTCCAGAGTAGATGGAGATTTGGGACTGTGTTCAATAAGGTAAAGAGATTTAAAGCAACTTCAAACTCTGACAGCACCAAAGGCAATAATTTAACACAAAATAACAATATTTATACAGTCAGTGGTTGGAGAGATGGTGGTTTTGAACTGTCCTGCACCTCTGCTTTTCCCCTAGCAGCTTCCTTTCTTCTGGGCTCTAGTTTTGTTGTTTTTTTTTTTCTTTCTACTTGGAGTTGGACTAGGTGATCTTTGAAGGTCTCTTCCAACTGAACTGTTCTATTCTATCTTATTCTATTGTGTTTTGTGAATGGCTGTACTCACCATCAAGCCAGGAGGACATGGGCTTCAGAACATGCTTACCACCTTGTTGGTAATCAGTTTCTCATGAGAGTTTTTATGTGTTAAATAATTTTCCTTCTAAATGATGCTCTGCAAAGATTTTCTACTGACTTTTCAGAAATAGGCATGTGAAATAGCAGTCTTAATACATAAAGCTCTATATGGTCTTATCCTAAAAGGCACCAAATGCCTAAACATGGAATCACATTTTATTCGAAGAGTCTTAGAATAGCAATCTCATGTTTATCTCTATGTTTATCTTTAGCTCAGAATATGTACAGTGATGATTACTGAATAAAAATCTCAGGCACTCTTTCAGCAGCTAGAGTTCAACCATGAAAGGAAAAAAAAAAAAAAAAAAAAAAAAAGATTTTTTTTTCTTCAAACCAAAATAATACATTCTATCCTTATTTTTAAGAGATATTGTTCTATGTTTGGAAAGAAAATTTCCTTCTCTCCCTTTGCTTTCCTTTTGTATAACAAACATCTTGGTAGGTTTCTTTAAGGTTAGTTTTCATTAAGGTAATAAGGGTTGGACTCCCATGATATGTCAGTTTTCCTAATTTCAAAGTTAGAATCTATCTTTTTAAATTTACAGAAAAGAAAGTGAGTTTTGAATCTGTGAGTCAAATGAGAGTCACATTGCCTCCAAGACAACTGCTAAAGATGCTAGCAATTTAGGAACAACATTAAGTACATATAGAAATTGGTCCCAATCTGTAATTTTACTAGTTACCAGATTTTAGCTCTCTGTACAACTGAGATTCTTACATTCTCATGCAGTTTTGGCTTTAAGCTTAATCTTTGTTTACTGCAAATGTCCATAACATGGCTTTATGTACTACACCCATATAATACGCTGATGAGAACATTGTAGGAATTAAACAAAATAAATTTGATTTCAAATTTGCTAGGCTAGGCTTTTTTTTTTTTTTTTTTTTTTTTCCTTAGGCAAAAGAATAAGTATAAGATAAAATAACTAATTGTTTCTCAGGACTGAAAACTATACATAGCTATAGTCTGGAATGCTTCAAGGCTATTAGCGAGAGAATGCCAGAGCAGCGTTCTGCTAGGAAAGAAATCTACATCCTGCTTGTTTGGGTAATAGTTCCTCCATTAGAGGCAATATTAGAATTTCAGCTTTTGATCTCTCCTTGTGGACCCCTTAAAATCCAAGCTGTGAAACAGCAGCTGATGCTTTACATACTATCACAACAGACAGCAATATATGAAACCTGGAAACGGCATGCGAGGGAAATTAATGATGAGCTGTTAAGGGATATACAGTAACTCACATTTGCATTACACAATATACAACAAATTAAAGCTGCCTTTCCTTTGTTGTGTTGGTGATAGAACAAATAAACATCATGCAGCAATGCAGAATGGCAGTATCTGAGATCACTTTTAATTGCTAGAAAGACGGGGAAAAAGGATATTTTTATCAATAGTGCAGAACAAGCTCAGAAAGTTACACTGATCAGTAGACAGAAAATGAGCTCTGCGTCACCATTGCTAGCCTGAATAATAGCATATGGTACAGCAGATCCATAACAGCCAGAGCCAGAGCTAGATCCTGAAACACTCATTTGTCAAATTAACAATTGCTAAAAGCACAACAATAACATTAATATATTTGTTCCATTTTCTTCTTCTTCTTCTTTGTGATTTTGTTCTATTTTTGCATATGAGTACAAGTAGCCATAAATGATTTTTTTTTATTTCACAGGGGATATCCTGTGTGCATTTTGTCTTAATGTAAATGAATCAATTTACCTAAAGGACCAGGAGTTCATAAGTAAAATGCAGAAAGTATACATTTGGGGGTTTAGTATTTATTATACTTAATATATCATAGGTTACACATTGTTTGTGCTAAGTGTGGTATTTCAATTTATCTTTGACAATAAACATTTAGTAATTTGTATTTAATATTTCATTGTTGGTAGGTGCTTTCAAGCTGAATGCAAATTAAGGAAAATTTTTGTAGATTCTCTGTAAAATGTGAGAGCTGTTAAGTTAGTTTTTCTAAGTGTAGAGTCAATTTCTATTGCATGATTATATCTTTATATCAAGTATCAGACACATAAGTTCATATAAAAAATAAATAATAATAATAATAAAAAAGACACTTTTCCACCTAACCCCAAAGTAATAGAATCTGTAGCCCTTCTTTAAAATAAATTAGTATTTTTGGGGTGAGGTCTTTTGTAACCTTCCCTATTGACTTATCTTAGTTTCCATTCACCTCAACAGACACATAATTATACACAGATGAAGGTTTCCTCACAAAAATTCCAACCCCAATGATGGAGATGTATAAATCAAGAAGCCTCAGAACTCAAATGGATGGACGTGTTATTAGTATTCTTATTATTACTATTATAACAAGTGCTCTGTAATTTTTTTAATTAAAAAAAAAAAAAAGTAGATAAGAGCTAAAAGTTCTTATGAAGGTTGTGCTGCTGCAGCAGCCATGAGACGGAAAATGCTATACTTTTTTTTTTTTTTTTTTTTTTTGAACAATGTCACAGCATGACCATGAATGAAAAGTGTTTTAAATCTGCCTAGCGAGGGCTTGAAAATGTTTCTATTCCATACCAGGCTTTCTGCAAATAATTTTGATGTACAAATCAAAGGGTAGGAGGGAGAGGATGGGACACAGTATTGCATACGTGTATAAGCAAAAATCCTGCTCCTATCTACATGAGCCCCTGTATCACCACTGCATCTTTTTGGGCAACACTGGTAATGGTAACACCTCACCATACAGCCATGTTAGGAGGACATGTAGGTTTAGGCATAACACCATGTAAATGGTAATGATACATGGCTACCTAAGGTGGGCTCAGAGCACTAGGAGAGGAGCCAGGCTCAGCCAGGGCAATCTCCTACATGTGCTCCCTAATTTCATCCACATACCTGGAGTTCCTCCCAGAGCTACCCGAGGTATCTGTAAACTAGGCCAATTTCAGAACAGCTAACAGTACTGGTGGAGTTCCTCACTTAATGCTGATTACCTGTTTGAGAAGTAGTGCTTATTACCTTGGATTGCCACATGAATAAAACAACACTTCTTCCACATCCAGGAAGGTATCTTCTCACTTGACTGTCTGTCTCCTGTCCAGAATACGCTCAGAAGATGCATATTCAGGTTAGGGTTATCTAGAGCAGCAGGCTCTGTCAATATTTTATTATCTCTCCAGTAGATATTAAAGCACCCAGGAAATTTTAATGGTTGAAATTGTGTGTCTCAAAAGATGGGTGACAGCTGAAACAGAAGGAAGAAGGAAGGCAAGAGATGAGAATATGAAGCTTTATTTCTATGCCTAAATTGGCAAATAAATACCTATGTCTTTCTCTGGATTTACTCCTTTGTGTGTAATCTTTCTACTCCCTGTTCTTAACCTTTGTTTTTACTCGTGCTGGAAAAAACCCACCCTGAGAACCCTTGGCCACCAGTTATTTTATGCCGCATTTGTAATCTACCTATCATAGTGTATTTCCATACCTCAGGTTTCATAGATAGATTGAATATAATATAAGCTGTGTCTAAAGCTTTATGTTTAATGTACAACCATCAGTACAATAAATCTGTCAGAATCAACACTTGACACTACTGCTGAAAAAAAAAAAAAAAAAAAATCCTACTCTAAATGATATTCAAACAGACTAAATGATCCTTTTCCTGTTTCAGAGCAGGAATTCAAACCTTATTTGTTCAGGATGTCAAATTGCTGGCAAAGAGTACTTGGCTTGGCACACTCTAAATCCTGTAGTTAAATTGAATCTGATACCTTTTGAGTGAAAACACTGCCAATTTTTAAGGCATACACAACTGGGATAAGAGACACTAATGGTGCATTACCTAAAGGTGTCACTAGTCACAGAAAAAAAGCAAAACCACACTCATGATTTTAAAGGGCTGCAGACTGATCTGAGACATTAGGGCATTAAGACTAGGGACATTATGATCCCCATGTACAGCCACTGTGCAATATCCAGACATTTATCATATCATATAAATGGTTCAAAGCCATATCTTCATCTTCCTGCATGCAGTTCAGACTTGTTCAACGCTAGTCTTCTCCAGGAGCAGCAATAAATTCCCTACTCTTGCCACCTCCCAGTTTTAGACATTACCATAAGGAAAAATGATCCAAACACCCTGTGCATGTGCACATACACACATATTGCTCCACCAAGAACATTTACAGTTATATTCTGAATTGCTCAAAAAGATGTCAGCTAAGATTTTTCTTAAGCAAAATATGGAAAAAAAAATGTTTAACTTTAGGCTTCTGCACTGCCCTTAGTCTGCATAAGAACTAGACCTCTTAAGATACCTCAGCTCGAGTTTTCTACATATCCAATGGAAATAGACATTTTTAATGGTGCAGTTTATCCCGTCTGCTCTAGATGTCTTTTTCAGGGTGAGATGAATCACATCCCAGAAGTACCTGTTCTTTTCTACTGCTTACTAAGGAACTACTGCACATGTAGGTGGTGGATGAGGTGAATCCTACTTCAAATTTGTTGTGTTTTAGATATTTATAACTGATAAGATGAATCCCATATTTAATGTCTCAGTCTTACATGCAAAGCTTTATGTCCTAAATATGACAAAAGTAAGAAAGAGCAACCTGATGGAATCTTTTCTCATCTACATCATTATTTGCTTGTTCTTCCAGGTGCTGCTCCTACCTTCATCTCCAGCTACGCCTCCTACTCCACACTCATGTATTCGGTCTAATACTGGATTCCTACCTCTAATAATAGCAAATGCCTCATATGCTTTCATCCCTCTGGAAGGGCCTCCTCCATTCTCTCACAAGGGCCTTCAGTCCTGCACCCCTCCTTGTTGGACTTTGCTTCCAAATCCCTGATAATGGGCAGTTTTATAAAGAATTTCTTTCTTCCTTGTGAACATTAAACTATCTCAGCTACAATAACTTCTGCAGCTTCTCTTAATGTAGCATGAAGTAAATTCATGTAAAGAGAGCCACAGCCAGGTCTATGCATCACTTCAGATGCTGAATAGGCCTTGTGCTGGCTCTGCGAAGTGTAGTTCACCCTTTGGGAGGAATTTCTCTCAAGTCCGAAGAGAACAGAAGGGAACTCTGTTCTCTCTCTCCATGGAGCTATATTCCCCTTATAAACAAACTTAGAATGTGAGACACTCTCTATTACCAAGGCTTCTACTTTTATCACAAGCCCAACTACAGTGGACTTTTTTCTTTTTTTCTATTAAATCCCAGCTCCTGGAGTCATGTGAATACCCAAGGAATTTCAGTTGTCTTATAAAAAGATTTCATTCTGGCCCACACAGATGCAGAGGAAACCCTGCAAATGTGACCCCATTGCACCCTAAACACTCAAAACCAGAAGGCAAATAAAAAGAAGCCAAGTACATTCAGTTGCATGATTTTCAGGCCAATCTCATGATTATTTCAAGCCTGATTCAAGATTTTTGGATGGTTTGGGTTGGCAGCACTGAAGACTTCATTATAGTTTCAAAGACTATAAAAAGAAAAAAAGTTTCCAAGCTGTATAATTATCAAAATGATGGAGAGTCTGAAATACAGCAGAAATGACAGGCACACTTGGGCCAGCATTTTCAAATGAGGCCTGATAGAGCATGCTTCAGCTATTTCAATGCCACATCCAGACACAGTGGACCTGATTAGCCTAAATATAGCTCTCACTGGAAATCAATTGGCTTAGGCAGGAGTTCGGTGACACAGGTCTTGTTCTTGACAACTGCCAGAGGTGAATTTCACCCTGAGAAAGTCAAACAAGAGGAGGGAAGGATTGCTGACCTTATTCAAACTGTGTCTTGAGAAAGCAATTTGTAAAATACAGGACAGAGATTTATTCAAAAACATGTGGAAGTGATTTATGGATTCTATTGAAGGTTCCTGGTATTAAAGCCTGGAATTAAGTGCTACTCCCATATTTTGGTTGTAAGAAGGGTTGTATTGTGATGTTTCATCCTTATACTGGCATATTAGCCTCTTAAATTCCCTTGTCTTTTTACTTTTCTTTTCTGTTTTGCTGCATTTCCTTGATTTTTCTTGCAGGTAATCTAAGATTTGGTTAAAAGCTTAAATCTTCAGAGATTATGGAAGTGCAAGCTCTGTATATATTTATTTGGTGGGAACTTTCTGTCCTTCCATATGTTCAGCAGTGTATTATTCCACAAGCAGTCCCACTGATGTTAGCAGGCACCTCCTAATGCCAGTGTGGGCACAAAGTGGAAGAAAAGGAAGGTGAAACAGGCAAAGAGAGCCAGGAGGTAATATAAAGGATATAATAAGAAAAAAAAAAAAAAAAAAAAAAAAAAAAAAAAAAAGCTTTTAAATTTTCCTTTTTTTTTTTTTCCCCTGGTGACTTACTCCTTTTATTTAACTCAGTGGGAAAATCCCTCAATAGGAATAGGAAATGTTTCCTTCAGCTTGTAATCATACTTATGATATTGCATTGTTATATTGAAGTTTCCTATATACAAAAGCATTGTTGATCTTTAACTCTGACTTTAATATGACAAGTTCTATACTACAGACCAAATTCATCCCGGTGTTCATACTCACCCTAAACTTTAAGCACACGAGCAGGATGACTTACGTTAATGAAGTGCACAAATGAATAAAGCATTAGTACAAAGTCAGCTGTAGCCATCACCAAATTGGAATGTTTTGTGTTTATTTAAAATAAAGATATGTGCACAAGCTATTCCCTCAGCCTCATCAGCATAGTACTGGAAAGTATACCCCACAGCAAAATCACTCGTGGTGGCAACCTCAAGTGACAGATTTGCTTATCACCAGTGAGTGAAAAAAAATGTAAAACAGAGGAGTTCATGATTTTCCAGGACCAAAATTTAACATCAGTTACTTAATACCATACGCAGAGGAAGGTCTCTTCAGTTATTTATTTATTTTGGGGAAAGGAGGAGGGGAGTGGAGGGCTCCTTCAGAAAACCTACAGGCAGAAGGCCCCACGTGGTGGAGGGAGAGGGGGGTATTTCACTTACAGGCATCCTGGTAGCTATTCAACCTCCTTGAAACATTTTCCTGACAATCTTCAAAAGCAAAGTCCCAATTTGCATTTTTAATACTGAAATGTAATACGCTGTTACCGGGAGACACCCCTGAGTGTTATTACTTATCACTGGGCCATTATAAACAATCATGAAAGATTACAGTTGATCTGCCTGGCCAGATGCATTCTTGAAAACCCAGAAAGAGGGTGAAATGAGAACCAACATATGTAAAAGATTCACAATGCTATATTTCAAATAAGAAACATGTCGGGAGTGGGGAAAAAAAAAAAAGGCAAAGAGCATAGTGGTTAAAGAAAAACTGAAAGAAAAACACATAATTGCTTTTAGTCTGTCATTTCCCCCCACAGAGTAGTAAATAAGAGCTTTGATACATAAAAGCCGTTATCAAACAGTAACAAATTAGTTCTTCACCATCTGTGATCCACGCGAGGGGGGTGACAGTTATAGGCAAGATTTTAAAATATGAAATCAACTATTTATGAACTGGTTTCAGAGTCTTGCTGTCTACTTTGCCTCTTAAAACGTGGCCACAAGAAAGAGATGGGGTTTTCAAAGCTAACAAAAAACAGCAGTTGTGGTTCCACTCTTTAAATGACGCTAATTGCTGGCTGACATTTGTAAACAAGATGTTTCCTTTAGTACCACTGCCTACCATAGCTCAGCATCATTTTCAAGAACAATATCTCACTGGAAAAAAATTAAAATAAAATAAAATCATGACCCTGACCTTACCAAATCTTATTATTTTGAGCTCCTTTACGTTACACGTGAATGGCCAATTATTTCATGCTGGATCCACTGCTTCAGAAATATTGCAACTTAGATTGAATCTTTCTCTTTTCCTTCCTTTCTTCCTTTCTTGCATGCATGTTTTCTCAGTTTCTTGCTTTATCTGTCTGTCTCTTTATATCTTTCTGACTTTCATTCTCTCTCTTTCTCTCTCTCTTTCTTCCTTTCTCTCCCCCCACTCCTTTTTTTTTTCTTTGCTCCTTTCTTTCTTTCTTTCTTTCTTTCTTTCTTTCTTTCTGCAAATGCACTTCATTTTGGAATTCTGTAGCTGAACAGAGATTTCAGTTCCTGATTTTAACAAAGGAAATACTGACTTCTTCATGATGTACAAATTACTCTATATTAACTGACAAGTATCCCCAAGTTAATTTAGGAGAAGGAAAGAACAACTCAGAACCACTCATTCCTTACTGATTTATCTAGCATTTCTTCTTTTGCTTCATTCCTCTTTGCAAAAGGAGTGTTTTTTGGAGTAAAAGCAATTAAATCTCACAGAGATGGTGGTAATTTGTTTCTGCTTGGTAAGTGAGCACATCTGAAAAATGAGTTTTAATTGATCTAGGGTTTTTTCCATCTCATCATCAGTGGAAGAAACAAAACAGAATTAAAACCCTGAAATGTTAGGAGATTCCATTACTTAGAAACTTGTGAGAATGATTATTATATTTTTTTTTCAAACAATGTTTTAAAACATTACAGTTCTTGCAGTTTGGGGCAATATGAAAAGAAACAAAAATGCGTTAACATGCTGTGGATTGTTGTATTCCATGGGACAATCCAATGCCTTTGAAATGTGTCATTTTTACTTTCAGTGAAATACAATGGACATTTCAACAGGAATACAAAAGTGAAAAATGATTGTCCATTTAATCCCACAGTCCCACATCCATTGACTGCAGTGACAAGAGATCTTTCAGTTAGATTAAGAAGCTTTGACTGACAACAGTACATTTCTCTGCTGTCATCAGTTTCATCCAAGACAATAAAATATGTTCATGTGGTAAATCAAAAAGACTATGCAAAGAGGCAAATGTAGATACATCTGCTTAGGTCCTTGAAAAGTGGAAAAAGTACATGCAGGCTTGAGTGCCCCAGGGTAATTTGGTAATTGAATTATATGAATTATATGAAGTAAGTTGAATTTCTCACAAAGATTTCTGTATCTGTAGTGGCGTTCATCTGGCCAAATGTAAGCATCTATAATGCACAATATGCATAAGAGCTGGCTATCTAAGCGCAGTAGAAACAGGTTTTATCAGATGATACAGAAGTTTAACACATCTATACCACTGAATCTGTGACTGATAGGCAGACAAACAGCAAGTCAGTGGAAAGAGATTGGTACTTCTAACTTTGTTCACCTCAAACAAAAATAGGTACTAAAACAGGCTAAAGGAATTGTACTGTGTTCTTTCATGAAAAGGGGAGTGTGGGGTCAGTACTCAATGGAAAAGTGGATGTCCAACATTCAGTGAGATGAATCCTACCTTGAAGTGGCATTAGGCAGAGCCTACCTGACCTCAGTCAGTAGCAGTAATGACCAAGATTTTTCGTATCCAGGATTTTTAAAAGTAATAATGGAGGAATTCCTTCTATTAATTGCACAATCACTTTGTTGGGTTCTGAAAAATATTCAGCAAACATTAATGTGATCGAAGTCTTTACAGAACCAGTAGTAAAGTAATGTCAATATTAAAATGTAACCCTTTCAATTCCATTCTGATACCTTTAATGTGTTACTACCATGCCATAATTTATCTAAGTGGTTAATATATTTCTGAGATGATAACATTTTGCCAGAAAGGTGTAACTTCAGTTCATTGCATATCTTGTTAGGCTATTCATGACTCAGAAGTGAAAAGGCTGGCTAGGCTGCAATCTCAGCTGGAAGCAATTTGTACTGGTCATTCTATTGATCCTGTTATTTATAACAATGCTTCTGAAAAGGATATAGCCTAACTTATTCTTGCCAATAATAATAATAATAATATCAAGGTTTCAAGTTTTCCTTCACTTTCAAGAGCTACCCAGGATGTCTCTAGTAATTCAAGTAAATCTCAAAGATTCCTCCAGTACCATTCATTCTCCATTTTTACAATACATGACCATGGCTCTACTGAGGCAGTAATGAGTTTTGCTGGTCCCCAGCTGTTCTTGTTTGGTCTCAGGTGGCCTGGCTACCAGCCTGGACAGCAGTTTTCTATGTCTGTCATAACATGCCTGTTTCTTTTGCCTTTCAGATGGATTTGGAAACTTGGTATTTGCTCAGGTTTGACTCTTGTGAAAATAATAGCCAATTAACATTTGTTCAGGAGTAGGCAGTCTTAGTTCATTTCTTATATTCAGCAATGTAAAGGAGAAATATTCATCTCTGCATTTAGTTTCATATGTAACAGAATAATAGCGCTCAGTGGGACAAAGCCATCAAAAAGCCTAAGCCTGTGCCTAACTTCAGCACAAGAACAGCTATATTAACTTCAACATTTACTATTATTTCCCTGCTTTAAAACCCTTATGGTTCTAAAAAAAATAAAAACTTTATATCTTCCCACACAGGCAAGTTTTCACTGTCTCACTTCACTTCCAACTAAAGCTTCTTTAGAGAAAGATATTGCAGTAGTTAGGCACTTTACTCAGTCCTGCTGGTCCTGGTCTCTCATTTGTTTTAAGACAACTTAAGGAATAAAACCAGACCAAAGTTAGTTTATCAGATACTGTGGCTCATTTTTATAGATTGATCTGTATTGTATGTCTTTCATATTGTACTGTCATATAAATGATTATCATTCTAAATCTCGTATTAGTTTTGAAATCGTACACAGAGATTTTTATAAGCTTCTGAATGAAAAACTCTTTTCAAAAATATTGATTCTGTCACTATTTTTTGTAGCGTTTCTTCAGAAAGAAATTTACATCTTTATTTGAAAACTTGCTTTTAGCTAGAACAAAACAAAGAAATTAGGATTCTTCAGAAGTCCTTTATCCTTAGCTGACTGTAAGTTAAGACTTTTTCAGTATTGAAAGTATTCAGCTTTGATTCTCCTCTGTGAACATGGGATCTTTGGAAGAAAACAGAAATATCAATTGTTTTAATAATGTGAATTTCCTTGGAGAAGACCTACTTTAAGAGAAGACAATCTTTTCCTTCTGAAATATAATGCATAGTTGATACATCCTGAGGGCTCTCAAAGCCCCTTCAGTTACATAGGCAGTGTATACAGAGGGCTAAAACTTAAAACTACTTTTCATGAGCACAATTAGGTGCTTTGGCAAGCACTTTGAGATTTAATCAGGGTACCAAGCTGAAGCAGGATCATTCATTGATGAGAACATATTGAAACTCCTTAATTAATCTGTTATTTGAACCACATGCAGATTGTAGCAGATCATTTATTTATAGATAACAATAACTAAATATATCTTCAAAGAAGCAAGGAAAGTCCTAAAACTTTTGAAGGAATCATAATAAGTAATCACAATATTCTTACATCAGTGTTAGCAATGGATTATCAAGTTATTCTTGTAAATAAAAGAAATTTATTGCTGTTAGGAAATAAAAGCTCAGGCTTTTATTTAGCTTTCATCACTGCAAGGGTTTAATTTGGGGTCCACAAGGACTCCTTTTTTTTTTTTTTTTTTTTTTCCTTAGATGCAGGACCTTGCATTTGCTTCTGTTGAACTTCATGAAGTTTGTTTTTTTTTTTCTTTTAGCCTGCTTTGGTCCCCCTGTATGGTAGCCCTGTCTTCCATTTTATGAGTCTCACTCCTTAGACTGGTGTTGCTCACAGACTTGTATAAAGACTTTACCAGCCCTAGTATCCATCTCAAAGTAATATTAGCCAGCTCCCTCAACATGTTTGGATGCATCCTGTCAGGTCCCATGGATTATGTGTAAAGCCAGATCACCTAAATAGTCCCTAATGTAAGTGGACCCTAACTAAGCAGTCCCTCTTTCTTCCCTGTGAATAGTTCATCCCCTCTGCAAATTTTGTTACTTGGCATGGAGGCTTGTGAGGCCTGAGAAAAGATGTTTCTGGAAAAGGCTCTGAGTATCTGAGTCTTCTCCTTGCCCTTTGCATGAGGTTGTCTTCCCTCTTCATCATTAGCCCTATATTTTCCCTGCTGCTTCCTTCCCAGATATGATACCCGGTAGAAGCCGTATATTAGGTATATTATTTGTAACCCTCAGTGATTTCCACTCTAGACAAATCTGGCTTTCCCAACTCCATTCCACAGTGCCTGTGTTATGCTAAATTTCTCCTTGGTTGCCTGTCCCTGTTTTCACTTTCCAGCTCTTCATTTCTGCTTTTGAGTTCAGTTTAAGTTCCCCATTCATTCTTCTACGTTAGGTTGGATTGTTCTTGGGCTTTGAGGAGGTTTTCTTTAAGTCAACAAACTCTAAACATATGATCCCACTGATCTTCAGAGATCAGTTATTTCATTGGATAACTTAATCTTTTAGACATGTGAAGCTTAGCAATTTGGTAGCCAAAATTTCTTGCACCAATGAATTTGCAGCCAGTTCTGGGAGATTTGGCTCATTTCAGGGGAAATAAATGAGCTTCATGGATATCTCAATGGGAGTTGCTTTTCTCCTGTCTCCTCTATCATCTAGCAGATGCTCTATGTGTCATAATTGCTCAAAAATTCTGCTAATTTCAAAGCTTTGTTATGTGAATTTAAAATTTTTCATTCTTAAATGCAAAAAGCTGAGAAATCTTTTCTGCTCTGCCAGCATAATTGGCATGTGTTTATTAATTCCTTACAATTTAGCATTCCATGTGGTGATTACATTTTTTCTGTTTCAGCATTAAAAGTTGGAATCCATGTGAAGGTAAAGGCAAAATATTTTAAACAAAATTCAGCTGCCTAATGATCTGTTTGGACACATGAGTTTTTCTCCCTTCATGCATGCAGATAGAAGTTAAGCACAGCCAGTCATCAGGATCTGCTTTCCAGCCTTTCATAACAGTCTTTCCAACTAGCTAAATTCTGACCTACTGAGTTGGTGAACTCTGGATTAGGGCCTTAATACACAGTCACCAAATACTCCCTCTCTCCTTCAAATAGACTTTTTTTTTTTTTTTTTTTCCTGTCAAGGGAAAGATCTTGGTTCAATAAATAATATTTCTGAGTGTTTTTGCCAAAACACCTGTTTAGCCAAAATATGCCTTATTTCAGGCACTACTCCCTGAAAGACAAACACTAAACCTTCCAAATCAAAATACTAAAACCACAGTAAGAATTAGAGTGACTTGATTTGAGTGGGATCTGTAGCTACACAAAAATGCTGAGCCATGCAGGTCATTTTAAGATAAGTGTTTAAAGAGGATACTTATACTTCTTGCGCTATACTTTTTGCAGTGTTTACCATTCTTTGGTTAAGATATAAAGCAAATTCTGTAAGGAAGAAAAATACCATTGTGTGATAAACAACCAACATTTATAATCATTCACTTGCTTTGAAAAAGTTATCTGGTTCTTGGAAAAATTTAGAGTAATGATCCAAAACAGTGTAATCTTGTTAGACCACAAATGTCAAATGCTGAGGTGTGTGTTAAGGGCTCGATCTATTTGTAGATGTTTGTATACACGTATGTTCACTCTTTATCCAGCATTCTCATAAATATACTTTTTAAAAGGTTTCTGTATACAGTCTATTGTTTCTGTAAGCCAATATAAAATATGCTTCACAAGGGCAATGCTGAGAGCTTAGAGCTAGTCTAATTTAATGTTTATTATAATGGAATTTTATTGATTACATGGTACCAATATAGAATTGTCTCTTTGTTGATCTCTTTATTGGCTCTATGTAGGTAACTTCTAATGTTTTCACATTTGGGTTCAGTTCAGAGGAGCACCAATCAGCTTGGATGCTTATCTGAATGCTCGTGTGTTTGAAAATTTAACTGGAAATCTTAAAATAATCTAAATACTTCCTGCTCTAAATCAAGCCTGAAATATCTTGAGTACTGTCTTTGTTGTGGTATTTTGGTACTTAGGTTTCTAGTCTCAGACAGAAACCAGAAGTGCAGAAGCTTGTAAAAACTAGAAGTATGGAAAAAAAAAAGGTTAACCAAACATTTCAGAACACTCAAAAATGCATGACTGTTTGGAGGTCTGAGGTACGTAGTTTAGGGTATTAGCCATTTATCTCTGAAAAAAAAAAAATATATATATATATATTCAAAGCTATTGTATTTCAGAGACTTATCCTCCTCTGTGCAGCATATTATGCCATATTATATATGTATGTCTGTACATAGCTGTAAGTGATAAGTGACTGGGGTCCATCATGTCTACATTACATTTATTTACAAACATTATGTTTACTACTTGAAGTAATGTGGGTCACCAAAAGATTAGTTCACTAACACTCACCATTACTGTTAGAAAGGAGAAAGACAGAAGAAACATGGTGAGAGAAAAATCTGTTTCTAGAAATGTTTCTTGCAGCCTGGATTTGAACTTGTTGTATAGTTGCAAATTAATACAGATTTTGAAGTCTGTTCCTTGTGTGTATTCAGTGGACAACTGGTCTGAGCTTCTAGTTCTACTAGACTAGCCAAGCAACACATCATGTATGTGAATAGAGTGTTAACCAAATAGGCGAAGAAAGTAGCAAGCGTAAGACTTCTGAAGCATTGCTGTCTGAATTGAAATTGACATTGACATTGCTGCTGTCTAAACTCATAATGAGTTTAGAATGAACTTTACCCAGAAGCACACATATTAAGAACTATGACTCTATAAATATATATATATATTTGATGGGAATCCATTAGCATATATTCACAACTATAGCCACATTTAAGAAAATAAAATTTCTAATATTAGAGTAAAAAATCAGATTTTTAAACATGAAAAGACACACGTATTTTGATGATCATTTATTACAGAATAAAGGGAGCAACAAATAAGCTGCAGCTGAAGTTACATAAACCAACACAGCTAGCTCAGTGCTTCTTCCTCTTATATTTTGAAAAAGATTAAAACTTCACTCTCTACAGAGTCATGTTGGTATTTACTATGAATTATCATAGTGAAAAAAAATACTTTTCACATACTAATAGATAAAGAGTTTGTTTTTAAACAACTGGTTTAGTTAAAGAATATATTCATAATATTCATATTGAAATGAAATTAATTTTGAGAATTTATAACTTGTGAGAAATTAACTCCTGTAAGAAATTATAATACCTATATTACCCAATTGCCTAGAGTGAAAGTCCAATATTAAGTAGTGTTAATGTATTCAGCTTTCCTAATTGCAAACATATTTTTTAAATTATTAAAATATTAAACTATATTAAGATTTATATGTCCAGTGTTTATTAACTTTAATAAGTTGGATACTTAGGTCTTTGCAAAGATTTTCTGAGGTTTTGTCATGTCAGGGTTCCCTTGGATATAACCAACTCCCTGTTTTAATTTTTTACTTGTTATTTTGTCTTTCAAACTTATGACACAAATTCTCAGTTCTTCACCTATGCTCTCTGTAAAGCAGTGTAGCATAGACCTGCTACAAGCTGGTGCAATAGGAAGCATGGTCAACAAGCGTAGTCAGTTTGTTCTAGGAAAAGAAACAGACTTTCCTTAATCTTCTGCAAATTGGTTTTAGTGAGCCACTGAATAGGGCAAAGCTTGAAAAGCTATAGCTATTCATTGCTTCTGAACAAATCCTGTCTCTTCCTACTAATTGTTCCAGTATTATAGAGGGTCATGAAGAACTGGAAAATCTTGAAGAACTTGGGGGGAAGGGAGGAGGAGAAAAAGACATCAAGAATAAAAGTGATTTATTTAACACCTAAGAACAAGAAGCAAAGGAAAGAACCGTGACACTGTCTAATATCCTATGGATAGTATGAGAGAAAGAACGAAAGAGAGGAAGAAGTGTTTTTCATAGAAAATTTCTGAAAAGTTACTGGAACAGCCAACTACATGTTAGTGCCAATTGCTCTGTTGAAGAGACACAGGAATATCTGGAGAGCACTGCATTGACAATACCATAATGGCACTGCTCCCCTGTGTGCATTCACAGAGGCTCTGTGTGTGCATTAGCAGAGGCTCAGGCTCTACCATAATGGATGAGGATGAGCAACACTCCCACCATAGATATAGACACAGCACTCCAGGCTGTACAGTCATGGTCACTAAGGCTTACTTTACAGCCCTACCTGCCTGTTTTCCTTGTGTGAGCTCTGGACAGACCTCTCTTTGCTGTTTTGCAGCCACACTCAGGATCCAGTGTCAAGAGGCAATTGGCACAAATTGAAATATGGAAGATGCCATCTGAAACCAAGGAAACATTTCTTTATTGAGAGCGTGACTGAGCTGTTTAGAGAGGACAGGCTGTTTAGAGAGGTCATGGAACCTCCCTCCATGGAGATACTCAAAAGCTGTCTGGACATGTGTTTGACAGCCTGCTCTAGCATCCCTGCTGGAAAGCTGGCCTCCAAAGGTCCCTTCCAACTTTTGCCATTCTGTCATTCAGTGGCATGGCATGATCCTTCCCTGGGACTTCTTCCAACTTGGAGTGAGGATGTGGGCTGAACACATACCAGACCCAAGAGTTAGGAAGCACTGTGAAGTCCCAAAGTTTCAATATAACCAGTCTGTCATTTCCATTCAGAACATTGTCCTCCAAGTCTTCTCTGTGACAGATGAACCCTATTGCTGTCACTAACAAAGCAAGGGGACAGGATTTTACCCTTCTATCTTCTTTGAAGCAAGGTCAGGTTTTTAGGGAGGTTGGTGTCATAAGATTTAAGTAAAAATTAATGAAGTAAGTAATGAACTTAAGTAATAAATAAAAAGGTATTATTTAGCCTAACAAGAAGAAACTTGAAAGTTAATGAATTTAACTTAATGATCATTGCACTCAGGATTTTTCATATCTTTCTCTCCCTTAAAGGAAACAGAATAGTTTTGAAAGAAACAATTTCATTGTTCTCCAACTGTCTTGTAATCCAATTTCCTGTCATCAAAAGTTTTTACATAGACAAGAGGGAGACTACATAATATTGATTGTCCCTTGCTGTTGCAAGAACAGTTTCTAAACTAGAAAAATTTCCCTATATTCAACATTTCCACCTCTTTCTCTTCTATATTTATATAGTTTTCCATGATGTATGACATTTCCCTTTTCAAAAAGATAAAACAAAAGATTTCATCTCTTGTTCATTTTGAGTTCTGCTCCTTCCTGCACATCTGCCATTTTTAAAAAATACTCAAGAAAATTTCAAGGGTAACTGCTATATTTTTAAGATTCTAAAAGACATTCATACCTAATTCATTTCTGGACAAAATCTAGAAACCACGAGGAGCTCATTGTGTTCAATCAGTACAAAATGAATAACTGATAGAATTTCAAATGTAAAATTCCATTAAGAGTTCAAGTGTCAGCATTGCTGTAACATATGTCCCATATTACTGACTTGTGTTTTACATCTACTGCAGGGTTCAGATTTTTTTTTTAATTGTTGCAATTTTGTACAAACATAGCAAAATCCATGGATTATGTAAATTGGGATGTTTTGTATTTAGTCACTGAGGAAAGTCAAAATTAAACTATATAATTGTGTCCAGATCTTTTTTTTTTTCCTTTATTTTCATGGTCGTTCTTCATGTAGTGTGTTTACTCTGTCATTCTACTCAGAACCTTAACTGAACATATTAAATGGTAACTCATTTCAAAAGCAATATAACTTTGTTGTAATTGCCATACTAATTCAACAAAGAATTTCTACTACACATATCATTCTTCCATCAGAATATATACAGCTAAAGGAGTCTAAGATGAAGAAAGAAATGCAAAGTAAATATCTCTTCTGCTACTGTTATCAGCAAAACTAAAAAACCATCATTCATTTTGGCCCTCAAGTTTAGAAAGTATACTTTCAGTCCCTACAGCAACATAATGTAGTGGTAGAAACAATATGTCCCTTTTTAATTCATAATAAAATATTATTTGTCTCAATTGAAATAAATAACAGTAGGTGGATTATTTTGTTAGAGAGCAAGGATTTGGGACTACGACCTCTTACCAGTATAAATGCTACCATTGCAAAGGGAATCCTGCTGGAAAATTCTGTACAGTAAAGCATAAGGTTGATAGAACAATGCATTTAAGTAATTTTTGGTAGAAAGTGGAACTTAGATGAAATGTTTACCAAAGAAGTCTTGTTTTTCAAAGAACTATCAGGCAATCTCGAGGCTAGAGCTGATCCAGCAGTATGTACAGCGTATTGTAGATACTAAATCTTGGCAGCAGAAATCTTTGTGATATAATTTATAGTTCTTGAGCAATACATCCCATGATGCTCTTTGACACTGGAGTTTATTTAATAGCATCAGTCCCAGACTCATTCTTTCAGACTCTCCTATTTCATTGCTCACAGTGGGTTCTTAGAAGTTCATTTTCTTACATGTGACTTCTTCATGAATATGAGACAGAAAGGTCTTATTTTATTCACCATCTGTTTATATTCCTTCAGTGTTCCTTTCCTACATTAACTTCCACATCTGGTTCCATACTTTCTATAGCAGGCCAAAATTATGGCCACGTCCACTATCTTCACAAGCCCCTCTCCATTTCATCTATGTATCTACAGTAAAAATTGCCAGAGTAACAATGTAAGTTGATGTCTTTTGGGAAGCACATTCCTTTTCAATGCTTTGATTTCAAGTTTCTCTTCACTTTTGCCAGGATGAGCAAAAATCCAGAATACAATATTTACTTCTAGGAGTAACTGTTCTAATACTGTCCCTGTGCATACACTTATAATGCGTGGTGGATGCCAAGTGTCATGTGCTGTCCATTGTGGTGGTAAGCTTAAGTACACAAAGATTTACCCACAGAAATTTACTCTGACTCATTTCATGTCTGAGAATAAACAATTCTTACACAGCTATGATTTTCCACCCTTCTTAGCTTACCCAGTTTTGCAATGGTGGCCTAGAAATAAGCGTGCCTACTATGCCATGACAATCAAGTTTGAAAGTCACTTCTATCCTCTCCCACCATTCATTACAATTGTTTTGGATTCTTTCAGCTTTGATCAAATGAAACCATTAAACATTGTGCAATTTGACTGCTCATTGTTATTCTTTTAAAAGTATTCATTTGGGTTAGAGTTTTATTCTAACCCTCGTTTCCTTAAAACTAAATGCTGTTAATCCAAATCACTGATAGTTCCCTCCCACTAACCTCTAACCTTGTGTGGCTCACCCAACGGTTGCTCATACCACCTGTGGAAAAGAAACAGCAATTGGTATGAAACTGAGGTGAGAACATCAGGACAAGTTCTTCAATGAAATAACTTGACTGAAGGCAGTCTGCTGCAACAGCAGGACACCTCAAACAAATATCATGTTGTCTGTCCATTCTCTTTGTGGCTCCTGAATGCTGTCCAAACATTTGAGAGAGCTGCAGGTATATTACCTGAGCAAACTATGAAGACAGAACACAAGGGTTCCTATAACCAAGTGGTTCTTCCTGAGTAAGTTATTTACTATTTTCTGTTTTAGTCTTTTAATTTTAGTAGTTTCATGTCATCCCTACATTTATGGGATAATTCTAACTGTTTTTCTTAAGAGAGACTCTTTTTGGGAAGTTGCAAAGCAAGGTAACTTTTCATTGCTACGCAAAATGTCCAGTGTATATTTTCTAGTAGGTCATCCTTTCTAGTAGGTCCTCGGTGTAAATTTCTAGACTTCTCAGTTTAATTTTTATTAATGCCAGAACAGTTTACCAGACTTTTCAGAATTAGTTGTACTCTAGGTGCCAATCAAAAGGTTTAAAAAAAAAAAAAAAAAAAAAAAAAGTTTAAAAAAGGGTTGAAAAAGGTTGAAAAAATAATAATCTGCATGTTGAAGTGAGAAGTGCAGCATATCCTTGACAAAATTTGACCCCATTGTCAGTGTAAAGCACAACAAATCTTATCATGAAATCTTCTGAAAAAAAATTCTTCCACACTTTGCAATGTATATTTTCCCCTCCCCAAGAAGATTCTGGGAGATACTGCATATATATGATCTTCTAACAACTCCATTTGATGTGTGTCCAAAAACAACAGCATATTTCTCTTTTTTATGAGTTTCTTAATCATAGGACAAGGGGGGTGGAAATTGAAGTCAAAAGTTGGTATTTTTAAAAGAAAAGCAAATGTAATATGATTCATAACATCTAGGAAAGTGGGGAGCATGTAAGTCCTCCTCCATTTGCTCAAAGGTAGTATAGGTGGGTTTGATCTTGAAAGCTTTTCAAACTTTCCCCTAGCAACAAGAATAGATAGAGGAAAATTATGAGAATGAGTGGATTGATAGCTCTACTTCCACAGAGTACTTCTGATCAGATACTACTGTTGATACATTTTACATGTGACACTATTAACACCATCAGCAATGCCTGGAGAAACAGAGATGACAAAGTAAAAAGATCAATTCTAAATACATTTCTCCCTGTTTTCTAGTGGCAACCAAATTTCTTCTACCTTATTCTGGCATTTTTTTCAGTAATACTAAAATTGTCTTAGGGAATGAGCCTTTCTCAGTGTTTCACAATAATTTGAGATTCTTATCACAGGCAAGTTTTGTGAACTAAACCATATAGCTAGCTATAGCTATTGTGAACTAAACCATATAGCTATATGATAAAGTGTAGAGCTAGCTTCTCCTAGCTCTACACTTTATCATATATCGTGTGCATCAGTTTAAAAAAAATAATTTCCAGCTATTTTACTTTCCCTTTCTGTAATTTTTGAGTGCCTTCTTAATGCACCCAAGTGGAATAATCATGGAAATTCATAGAAATATTTTGATGCTATGATATATGATAAAAACATGCTTGAGTAATTTCTGGGTATTATATTTTTGCAAACTAATCTCTTGTGTCATAATGGGAGCAATTTTCACCATTTTTATTCAAGCAAATATTACATCCAAGAGCCATGATATATGATCTGAATTAAATTTTCTCTTTTATTGAGAATCCAACTAGCTTTGTTTTGTTGGTGGCTTGAAACCAATGTGTTTGAAAGGAAAACTCAAACCTGATATACAGATCTTTTACAGAACTGATAATTTTTGGCTCTCAACTTTGAAAACAAAGTCATTTTATTTAAAAAGTATATTTTGAAAAATGGTACTTTTAAAGTGATGTTGTGGCATTTTTCAAAAATACTTACACTAGCTAAGTTCTGCTCCAATTAAAGTCAAAAGATATATTAACACTGTCTCCAGCATATACTGAATTAAGCCAACACTACTCAGTTTTGAAAATTTTCTTTTGAGTTCACAAGAAAAAAAAAAAAAAGTATCTTTGAATAAATACAAATATTGCCAACTGTTCTACAGATTTCAGTCAAACAGAGTTGTTTCTGATTTTTGCCACATCATCAATACCAGAATATTTTGCCAGCCCTTTTTAAACCCAGTAACTCTTACACAGCTCCATTACATTGAAGGCAATGGCACAAATCTTAAGGATGTTGGCAGAATTTAGCCCAGCATTTAAAGCTTAGTTTTCCATTTTGTTGATGATGTGAAAAACAGTAGACAGTCTAGCACACTCCTCCCCTCTAACAAAATTGTGTATGTTCCCATTCAAGCTCCAAGTATATGCACAAGAGATGATGTTTACTGATAAAATTGTGATTGTATAAATTGGTCTATTATTCTTCTCTGTGAACAGAATTCCTCTTAGCATTCATAGGACCTACTTGCACATTGTGGAATGTTTTGCACTTATAAATATTTGCTCATTGTTTTAAGAGCAACAGTAATATACCTTAACTCATTGCTTAAGAGTGTGTTATAAGTGCTATACGGTGCCAATCCACAGAAGATATAACGTGTTACCTCCCACTTGCCAGTGGTCTGAGTGTTTAGCTCAAGATGTCCTTGCCTCCTCGTGATAAAGCCGTAGTGGTACATTGGGCCACTTCTCGACCTGACTCAAGAAGTTGGCCTCACATTAATACGTGATCCTCTTTGTATGTATTGTTAACAGAATAGTTCGTACTCTTTTGACTGTTTCATTTTGCAAAGAGTGATGAAAAGAGAATCCCATCATTCAGTTTTATTAGCGAAGCATTCTTATATAATGCTTTTTATCCCCAAATATCCTGACTCACGCAAACACACACACACAGAAACTGCCTCACACATCACAGAAATTCAGGTGTCTCAGCATTGATATGAGAAAAAATTATTGTCACACAAACTCCTATGGCTACATATTGTATAATGAGGCAATTTCTAAGCTTTTTTCAGTCCCATCCTTGAAGTAAACAACAGTATTCAGGAAAAAAAAAAAAAAAAAAAAAAAAAAAGTTAGTACATTCTCTAGCCATAAATTCCTAGGGGTTTAAGCACACATTTTTAATTTGGGGGGGGAAAAAAATAACACAAGTGAGGTTTTAAAGAATGTAGAGCACACCTCCCTTTGCACCAAGAGATTATTCTGTCCCTAGCATGTTTTTTGCAGCTTCCTCCTCTACTAGACAAAGGTACCCCACTAAACCAAATCCCACAGAGCTGGCGAACAGCACTGGTACATCAATAACACTAAAGTTTATCGGTGTGAGGGATTTTCTTCCTCCCTCCTCTGCCGTTGTGTGTGCCAGAGGTCCCCTGCTTCCTGTCTCCAGCTGATAACGGTGGGACGGCGGAGGGTCAGGGAGGAGGGGAGGGGGCCTGTCCCTCAGTGGCGAGGGGGGAGCAGGGGGCTTGCAGTGTCTGACAGCTGAAACAGATGATGCCGCACACCACCTATGTAAACAGAAATAGGCGCTGGGGCTGATGTAGCGCAGAGATATGACCCTGCCCATAGAGCCGCTGAGTCTAGACTCCAGATGTGTTCTCACTGTTACCAGGCCAATTCAGATCCAACTGGTAAATATTTCTACCAGATGACAGTGGGCTCCGTTACAGAAATGAGGACAAAGGACAAAAATAGGCAGAAAATGAGTACTGGGCATTATTGCTGCTTAGAAAAATACTCTGCATAGTTTTAGAGATGTTAAGAGGTAATTATTAAAATAGATCATATACATTCTTTTATTTTCTTACCATGCTCAGCTGAAAAAGTTCCAAGGCAAACTGAAAGTTCTTTAGGCAAATTAGTCACTTAAAGTGAACTGAAACAGAGGTCCGTAAAGGATAAAATAAAGTTTATACTGGGACTTTACCATATGGAGATAAAGAAATGAGGGAAAACCATGGTGTTGATAACCTAAGGCTGGTAAATACCAGTTTATTGGGAATCGAGTGTTGTGTGATTATAGAACAAGGCCATGCTAAAGAAAAATAATGCAGGAGAGAATCCCCTGTCTGCTGGTGTTTCATCTCCCCAGAAGCAGCATTTTGACTCCCAGTCCATGTGGTGTTCAGAATGTCGTAAAATGTGTCAATTAAGTAGCAGCAGAGCACCATGGATGCCATCAAGGCTCTGACAAGTTTTAAGAGGTTACTGTTTTGCATCTGGCTCAGACAGCTAGAATGAAGCAACGGAGATGTGTAGTGATCCAGGCTCTTTTCTTATGTCTTTTTCTTAATATATGGTGTAGTGCCATAAAACAGCAGAGAAAAAAAATCATCTTTGCAGAGAGCTGCAATCCTAGATATATGCCAAGGGACAGTAAGCACAGGAGAACATTATCTACAGTCTTTGTGAAGATATTTATAATTTGCATACATATTGTATGATCCTCTCTTTGAGATCCATGTTTGCAAGATGACTGCCCATAGGCGGTCGTATCAGGAGATATGTGGACAGAAGATACATGACTTCAGATGATCTTATTTGCTAATACTGATTGGGAAATCGAGTCCTGCTTTCTGAATTTCACAATAAGCCTTCCTCAGACAAATTGTCTGGCTGATGAGTAGGACAAAAATCACAGTATATAATCCTAGGTAGGATATGGATTTTCAGCTATAAAATGAAATTAATAAGCATAGCTTAAAAAAAAAAATCTTCCACATAATCAGAAGTTTGTATGAATGTATTTATATTGTTTCCAAAATATTTATTGAAATAAAGATGGATTCTAGTATGTCTAACTCTGAATACATCAGTGGGAAATGTATAATGTCAGCTTTGTAACAGTTTTTAGGGAAAGATTTTGTCCTCACCACAGTAATTGGTAGCCAAATAGTGACTTTTATGACACACACACATGTGTAAGCAAAAGAGCATTCAGATCAGCACAGACTGGAGCCATGCTAGCTATAAAAGCAAAGTTAGAAATGGCTTAACTATTAAAATGATCACATTAAACAAGGAATAGCTTGGTTCCTCACTTTGGACTCATAAACCAGCAGCAGGAGCTTTGAACTGAAGAAGAAAGGCTAGCCTAATCTAAATGTTCCTTGAGATGACCTTTTAAGTAGTTAACTTTCTAGTTATGTTATAACTGCAACTTTTTCTTTGCACACCTGTGAAACCATTACTCTGTGTTCAAGAGACAGAGTGAGTTTACTTACTAATTGGCTCTCGTTGCACTACATTCCCTTGCTTTTTCTTTCCCCTCTCATCTTCCCTTTGTGTTTGAGACTCTAGCCAAATGTTAAATATTCCTAAGGAGAAGTTTGTAAGTGCTGGTACAAATGGTTTGGCTGAGTACTCGGAGAATATTGACATACACTCTCTGGTGAGCAGTAGTGTACTGTTAAATTGCTGCATTTAATTGGGTTACAGCTGCTGATCATTTTGTGCAGCTATACTTGGGTTTTACTGACAGATTCTCTGACTTATCGCAGTTTCTTTTTCTCAGCCCTTTTCACCCTTATGTAGAGGAAAGAAGGTACAAGTCTGAAGAAACATGAACCTAGACAAGAAAGAGAGAGTTCTGCCTTCATGCAAAACTACATTGCTTCATTTTTTTCCATGGGGTGCACACTTACAGCATTTATTTGCTTACCGTGTTGACACCAAGTTTTCTGATACCAAAACAAACATTAATAATGCAAATAAATCAGATGTACAAGGCCTGAAGACACTGATGACACAAAAAAAGTTTTGATTTTGGAGGAGAATAAAGAGGCATACTGCATAGACCATAAAATAAGATTAAAAACAAATAAACAAACAAAAATAAACTCTTGGTTTCATTTACCAAAGAATCCCTTCTCTTCCATCACTGTCTGTTCTCAACAGGATGAGCATCTAAGAACTGACCCCCATCTCCACGCTTTTTTTCTCCTGAGAAGAGGTTTTTAAGCTGTGGGTAGCTCTTTGATCTGCTGGCTTCCTGTAGTTATTCACACCATGGTTATTCAGCAACTTCACCTCACTGACCAGGTCAATGAGCATACATTAGCAATATCACATAGTACTATGTACAGAAAAGCTATAACAGATTTTCATGTCCCACAGCCTGCATCTCAGAAAATCTGCTGAGTTCTCAGCCTCCATCCCCATCAAACATGGAAGAATCACCTATTTTCAGTAGATAGGGAGTAGGTGAGGACCTTCATCTCACAAGAATCCAACTTCAAGAACAGAATGATAAATCCCATGTTTTCTCTATTAAGGGAAATGCTAAATGTTTTCAGCTTCAGGCTTAGTTATCTCAAAGTTATATACAAGCCAGTAAAATCTAATCTCTAGAAAATAATAAATAAATAAATAAATAAGACTGCAAATTGTAGGGTAGGAGACAGAGATAAAGATGTGTGAGCTAGCTCAAAGCTAAGAATAACAAATGGGGACATATTGGCACTTTTAGGTACTCTGAATACATTGCCAAGAATATCCAAACTGCCACAAAGGCTATAAATATGTTTAAATCAAACAGTGGACATAATGCAAGGAGATATTCACAAACACCACTTTTCTTTCTTTTTTTTTTTTTTTTTTTTTTGTTTCTTTGCTTGCTTGTTTTTTTGTTAATTTTGGTTGGTTGGTTGGTTTGGTTTGGTTTTTACCTAGGGAATTTTAACCTAAAATCTGGAGAAAGTAAATTTTGTTCAAAGTTACTATTGATAACCATGATGAATCAGATTTTTGAAAACCTGACTGAAATATACTCAATGGTTTTGTGTGTGTGGTTTTTTTTTTTCAGTTCTGCACATTAATGTTTGCCTATGCTATCTAGACTGCGTAAAAGAACTACTGTTGTCTGTTATGAGTCCTCTCAGCTCTCCCTCTCCCCTTGCTTTTCCTTTTCCATCTCCATTTCATTCTATTCTTCCTTCTGTTTCCCTTCCTTTTCCCTTTCCCTTTCCCTTTCCCTTTCACTTTCCCTTTCCTTTCCCTTTCCCTTTCCCTTTCCCTTTCCCTTTCCCTTTTCCTTTCCCTTTCCCTTTCCCTGTCTATTTCTCTTTCCTTTCCATTTCCATTACTTTTTTTTTTCTGTTTTAGTCCTTTTTAAACAGCCCCAGAGGCCCTTATTCGCACTTTTAAACTTTAAAATATATCTCGCTATGTGCTCAAGTACAATATTAATGGTCTCAAACTTCATCATGGGAGATTTATATTGGATATTAGGAAGAATTTCTTCAAGGAGAAAGTGGGTAAGCATTGGAATGGGCTGTCCAGGGACGTGGTGGAGTTCCTGTATCTGGAGGTATTTCAGAGACCTGTGGAGGTAGCACTAAGGAATAGAGTGATATTACTCAGTAGGTCAGATTTCTGGTTGGACTTGATGATCTTGAAGGTCTTTCCAACCTAGATGGTTCTTTGATTCTTCTGTTCTATGGTTCAGTTCAATACCCCGAACACATGTGGATTTGTATCCCAGTCACTATAACATTTATTTTCCAGTCTTTGATACCCAATTTTATCAGGACATCAGAAGATAATTCACAAAATAATTGTATGTTTGAGTTTGGGGAAGAAAAAAACTTGCACACATGTTTTCATCCCCCATATAAAATAAATAAATAAATAAATATAAATAATGAATGCACGTTTGTTTTAGCTGGAGTGGTTTCTGTTTTCAAATAAAGGTTGTAAAGGTAGTACTGCATATATCTGTGGATATTTTTTGTCAGGGTTAAGACATTTTTTGATTCTTTTTAAAACAGTTACAATTTTCTAAGGATTAAAAAAGGATAAGAACCATTGCTCCAGAAAATACTCACCAGACCGACAGGCACAATAGAAGGTGATTAATGGCTACATTCATTAGATAGTTAGTATGCAAAGGGGTAAGCCTAAATCAGGAAGTCAGTTTACTGGAAAGGAAAAAAAAAATGCAAAATTTCCAGAAGAAAAACAAAGAAACCATGGCACCAGCAAGCAAGGACCTATAAAATAGGGCCACAGAAGAAGTTTCTGGGCAGAGCACAGGAAGAAAAGGGAATTCAGTCATTCATGGGGGAATGAGAAAAGAGCATGAGCTCACTGAGGAACCAGCCTAATTCAAGACAATCTGTCTTAGTTCAGAGATAAAAAAATCTGTGATTCTGGAAAAAAACTCATGCAAGGAAAGGATCATGGTCTCCAAAGAGCCTCCAGGAATTCTCCAGCATAAATCACAGAACCATAGAGTGGTTTGGGTTGGAAGAGACCTTTAAAGATCTTCTAGTTCTGATACACCTGCCATGGGCAGGGATACCTTCCACTAGATCACTAGACCAGGTTGCTCAAAGCCCCATCCAACCTGACTTTGAACACCTCCAGGGATGGAGTATCCACAGCTTCTCTGAGCAACCTGTTCCAGTGCCTCACCACCCTCTGAGTGAAAATGATTCCTTATACCTAATCTAAACCTACCCTTCTTTTTAGTTTAAAACTCTTACCCTTTACCCTGTCACTACACTCCCTGACAGAGTCCCTCCCCAGCCTTCCTTCCTGTAGGCCTCCTCTAGGTACTGGAAGGTTGCAATAAGGTCTCCCCAGAGCTTTCTCCAGGCTAAATAACTACAACTCTCTCAGCCTTTTTTCATGGGAGAGGTGCTCCAGCCCTTTGGTCATCTTCGCAGCCCTGCTCTGGACCAACTCTAACAGATTTATATCTGTCTTGTGCTGGGAGCATCAGAGCTGAACACTATAATCCAGGTGGGGTCTCACAAAAGCTGAAGAATAATCCAGACCATTAAAATGTTGGGAAATGAGTGTAGAGATTGGGATTATGCTTTCATTTTTCAGACTTTTTAACTATGTCAATACATTTTTTCCTTTATCTTTCACTTAGAGAAAACAATGCTTTAAAAACAAAACAGGTATGTGTGGGTAAATCTATACTTACACATTTTACAGTGCTGGGAATTGTTCTCAAGACCTGGCAATTTATAGCTTACAGTGTTAAACTGTCAAAACAGTCTCATCATATTTCCAGCCCAGGCCAACAAGCCCCATCCAAGACAATTCTTGGGCATGGTGCAGGAGACAAGCACTGGCCAAGGATCATGCCAGTAGACAGCTGGGTTGGGGCCATCCTGATTGGAAAGTAGGAGAGTAGAACAGTGTGAATGCTGATCCTTTCATTCCAGTTTGACTCAGTGCCAGAGAATAGCATGGTTAATTTGCTAGCATATAGACTGTATGTGCATGTGCTGTGTTTATCATTGAGTCCTAAAGACATAAATTACAAACTGGAAATCTTGGGCCCTTCAGTAGGATCATGGAAGCTATATGCAAATTGCAAGATGTAGGGTGTTTTATTCCAGGGCTAAAACATCACTACCACAAGAAGGAAAAGATGTTGTCCTTGACTGTTGGAATACTCCCTTAAATCAGCTTTACAGAGTCGCAGAAGAGTTGAAGCTGGAAGGCACCTTCTGGACATTGTTTTATCCAACCCCCATGCTCAAATAGAGCAGCCTGCCCAGAATCATAGAATCATAGAATCATATTGGTTGGAAAAGACCTTCAAGATCATCGAGTCCAACCATCAACCTGATCTACCAAGTCCCATCACTATACTCCTTAGTGCTACCTCCATAGGTCTCTCAAATACCTCCAGGGATGGGGACGCCACCACTTCCCTGGGCAGCCCACTCCAATGCTTACCCACTGTCTCCATGAAGAAATTATTCCTAATATCCAATCTAAACCTCTCCTGATGCAGCTTGAGACTCTATCCTCACATACTTGTCACCTGAGAAAAGAGACCAACACCCTCCTTGCTGCAACATCCTTTCAGGTAGTTGTAGAGAGTGATGAGGTCTACTATGGATAATCTCCAGTCAGGTTTTGAATAATTACAAGGATGGAGATTCCAGAACTTCTCTAGGCAATCTGTCCCACTGCTCAACCACCCTTATAGTAAAAAAGTTTTTCTTATATTTAAATTGAATTCCCTTATTTCCAGTTATGCCCATTGTTTTCCATCCTTTGACTGGACACCCCTGAGAAGGGTCTGGCTCTAGGCTGAGCAGTCCCAGCTCTCTCAGCCTCTCCTTATATATATCAGATAATCCAATTTCTTCACTTTGTTTATGACCCTTTACTGGACTCACTCCAGCATGTCCATGTCTCCATTGTACTGGTGAGTCCAGAAAATGACCCAGCACTCCAGACTTATTTCACCAGCGCTCAGCTGAGAGGAAGGATCACATCCCTCAACGTATTGACAAAATGTCAAAAAAGTAAAACAAATTTCAGAAGAATTACCTAGTGATTTCTAGGTCCTTCCACAAAATTATATGAAAGAGTAAAACTACATTAAATCAGTTCACAATGTACTTTTAAATCTACTTCAAGGCCTTACTGTGATTCTTTTTTTAGTGTAAGTATTTCTGGTTTTGCACCTAAGATACCTCATTAGGTATCCTACATTCTAATAATAGGAAAATAAAAATATATTGAAAAAAAATTATGTAATAAGGAACACTTTTGCAATATTAATTAAATTATGCTAGTATATTAGGAGGATAAAACCTGATTTATATTAAGACTAGTTCTAGAGGAGAACTTAAGTCACTTGAAACCACAGTTCCACTTTTCTGTCTAGTCTATAGTCTACAGAAATCATGGAAACCAATTACTAATGTTTGCTACAGTACAGTCTGTATTTGTCTGGAGCTATGTTAAGCTTAATTAAGGCTTCCATTTATAAAACTTGGTTTTGATTGAATCAAGTGTTACATAGACACGGTTTTGGTTCATCTTTTCGGTTACTGTTGACAAAAGCACTGCAGGATGTTCAATATTTTAAAAGTAAAAATATTTTTAAACAAGTACATAGATTGCCTCCAGCAATGTTCAGAATGATTTAGAAATAATCTGAATGCTGAAAAATTGGTTCACTGACAACATCCGCTTCCTCTCAATTTTTAATTTGACACATTTTATTAATAATGTCAGACTAACACATTATCACTGGCACATGGTAACTGGATGAAACTTATCTCTGGAGGCCATGGCTGTAAGGCTCTGTCTTTACTGTGGGGACCCCACAGTACAGCCCTCATATCCTGGTAGGCCAGATCATGAAATCTTGTTAGAGGTCATCATGACTTCTTTCCATCAGGTTTTGTCTCTGCTATAGCACCAGTGTGGATAGCAGGGGAATATGGTATGCACACAGGTCTTGCCTCATAAAACTAACAATGCAGAAATAAGAGGACCTGGGAGCTGGGAACTACTCTTGGTAAACACAATATAAACATAATTCAATACACAAACAATGTTGGGTTATGAAATCCTTGTCCATTTGTCTAAATATTCTTTTTTTTTTTGGTGGTACTGGAATACTCAGAGTTTCACCAGCTCAGATATAACTCCTTCCCGAACTTATCATCAGTATTTTTCCATTGCAAGTTGGCTTTCTGAAGGGATGACAAGGAAGATAAGAAGTCTAGGGCTGCACACACCTCAGTGTGTGGCTCTTGCTCCCACCCACGTGGCCAGGAGTGCACTGAGAGCAGGGCAATGCCTCAGACATTTTGCTACATCTACAACAGTAGATTAAATTGGGCCAAAAGCATCATCTATCATTTCAGAATGCAGGCACATCCCTGCAACAATTTTGATCCATGCCTCACTGGCACCCCCACTAGTAATCCCCAGCCACCATTCAGTGCCAGGGATCATTGTCAGGAGGCAGTCTGGCTGAGGCTACAGAATTCAGCAACACAAGCACCAGCCCTGGTCCTGCTTTGTGCTCTAGTAAAGACAGAGAAAGAGAAGCAACATCCAGCCTTGCTCCACATCAGACATTTAAAAAAAGGATAAACTTGTATAAAATGACCCCTCCTAGAAGCTACTGTTGATCAGATAGATAATGGTGGTGAAGGTTTTAATAGCATAAAACCTGCTATTAACCTCTTTTTTTTTTTTCTATGTGCCCTTTTTTACTGTGTTGTGCAGTATCTAGTGCTGCACAACATCTAGCACAAGTGGGGCATGATCTTAATTTGGGATTATTGGAACCTACAATACAAATTATGTGCACAGATCAAGCCTAACTCTTTACTTGGTCCTCTGTTTTAATAGCACTGCATTTCAGATGGCTAAGAGTTGTTTGTTTGTTTGTTCGTTTGTTTTTAATGTGAAAGCTAAATAGATCTACATCTGATTTGGGTTTTTCCCAAGCAACATTCCCTGCTTTTCTTGCAAATTAAGATAAAAATTAAGCTTGCAATTTATAGTATCTATTACTTTTCGATTAACTTACATCTCCTAGGGTAAAATAAGTAAACTTTACAGTTTCCATCTCTCTCTAAAATCCTGCAGAACATAACAGCTACACCCTTTAGTAATTCTGTTTTAAGTCATATTGATAGATTTGTCTCTTTCAAGTGAGCGTTTGTTCACAGGACTGTTCCACAAAATAGCTGAAATCCTTCCAGGTACTATCTTTCTTTCTCTCATTTCCCCATTAGTTTTTCTTTTGTATTGCTCAAAAGTCTTCATGTCATATGTCCTCAGGCACAACCTCATTACATGGTAATTACAACTGTATATTAGCAGTCATCTTTGTACAAAGAAAAACATAGTTCATTTGCACAAGGAAGGCCATAGAATTTTGCTTAAAGATTAGCAGAGAACATGACATGGAAATTCCAAGCCCAGACATTTAGTATCTGGGAAGCCTGAACAGGCCAATAGTGATCTGGCTATAATTTGTGAATGTTCAATGACTCGCACAATGCTTCTCCTGCCTTTGGTAATCATTTCTGTATTGTGACTGAAAACCTTCAACAGAAACTGGACACCATTGTACTAGCCCGTCTTCATAAAACGAGGCTCCAAAAAAGCTAAATAGACAGAGAAAGAAAGAGAAAGAGAGGTGTAAAAGGATCTTTTCCAAATGGATCTTTTCCTGATTGCCTTTTTCTACAGCAGTACTACATCCAGTGTAGAGCCTGCCTTCTGAATGCCATTTGAAAATGCTTTAAACAAATTTCAGTGATATGAGGATGGCTTTAGCTCACTGTATTCTCACTTCATTATGTTATTGTATTGCAGTAATATCTAATATCTGGAGGATTCATTCAGATGCATATGCACTGTAAAAAATGCATATTATTTCCTGCCCCACAGGTTTACAGTTAACAGTGAATAACTGATCTGAATTATTTATTCAGAATCATAGCTAGAAGAGGAACTTTCTATTTTGAAAATAATAATAATCCACCATGTGTTCAAGGAAGTTTCAAAAAGAATGAGCTAATGTGTAGCCAAGGGTGATTAAAAGCCCTAAAATGTTGTGTGCATTTTATAAAAACAGATATTCTTCAGTCACAGACAAATTTTGGTGATAATAGTAACTTCTGACTCAAATTAATAAACAATTTAATCTGCAAAGTAATTCTTAGTAAAAGAAGGACAACTGACCTGTCTCTCTTCTCCTATTAAACCATCTAAAATAGAGGTCAGGTATACAAAGTACAGTCTGATGGAGAATTATACTTAATTTTTTTTTGACTGAATTTACTTGTTTTCAACAAAAGCGCTAAAGCATTATCTACCCCATGATGTGTATTCACTGGAATCAGTTTATACAGATTCATCTATTAAAAGCACATGCAAACCCAAGTCACACCCAGTATGCTGTTGCATACAACAGACAAACATCTGCTTTTGCAACCTGCATTTTGGTCAAGTTGTGTGCATATGTGCCATTAGCAAATCCACAATATCAGATTCTTGGTCTCTATACTGTTAAATCTCCAGAAGAGTTTTTGGTTTGAAAGTTGCAATTGCAAAAGCAATCATTTCCAGAAGCCCATATGCAAAACTCTGTTCCTGGATGGCTCTACAGACTAACATTTCCTGCTACACTGAAGAACTACTGAGTGCAATAGAGTGTGGTGCACAATTAAGCATACTGTTTTCTTAAACTAATGCTGTCTAATATCCATCAAATAAAGAAGAAAACCTAAATTATTTCCTGTGACCTGCAGAAATTGCTGGCTCTTATATTAATAAATATATTTACCAAAATTCTAAGAAAGTGACTCTTTCTCTGTGTGTTTTTTGTTTGTTTGTTTATTTGTTTTGTTTTGTTTTGTTTGTTTTGTTTTGGGAGAAGAGGGTAGTTTTGTTTGTGTTGTATTCGCTGTTGGTTCTTTGTTGTTTTTGTATATTTTTTTGGTGGGGGGCCAGTCCTTCCTTTTCTATTCTCCTAGAGAGAATGGAAACAATGATTACTATATAATAGTATCTGCTAACAATCTGAGCTCTCAAAAACACATAAGCAATCTCTAAATCCCTAAGGACTGTCTCAAGGCTTTCTTCAAGACTGCACTGTTCTTATGTCACCTGAGGATTGGAATAGAACTTCTTCAGAGTGGAGAACAAACTAATTCACATAAGCCTATACAGAATTATTATTTTCCTTCCTTATTTTCCTGTGCTGCCTACTAGCAGACAGTAAAATCCACATGTATTACTGTTCCTCCTGCAAATTTAGTGGTTAGGGCCCTGCAACCACAATGAATTAACTGTGACTTAACCAAGTCAAATTCCTGCACTGGCATCATTAGAAACTTGAGTTGTACCACTTAGGGTACCACTATACCCGCCCCCCCCACCTCCCCACCAAATACCTTTTTCCATCTATACAAAGTGACAAGCAATTGAATGTGACCATAAATTTTGAGGTTACAGGGATTAAAGAAAGGCAGGATATCAAGGGCATCTAAGAGCTAAAAAGTTAGCATAACCGTCTTTAGACTTGACTCTGAAAATGTCAGTAAGACATCAGCTGAGACTCTCCCTCGGCTATCAGTGTTGTTTTGTACACCCTTTTATATGATGCAGGTAGAAACACCATCAAAAACATAACATTGTTACTGCCACAGGCAGATCTAGGATCTGAAATTGACTACAATTTCAGGTCATCCAGGTTACCTGGCAGATGAAAGAGCACTACAAAGCACCCAACTTGTATGACACCATTTTAGGTGTATTGGGAAGTAGTTCTGTGTGAGTGCCTGAATTCCTAGTACAGCCAATGAAAAGCTGTAATTTCCCTTGAAAACTATTAACAGTGGGCACAGGTGATTAAGATCATTTTCTCCTTTTATTCACTAAAGAGGGCACTTATGCACTTTCTAAGGAAACACTGCCAACAGTTTAGGTACACAGATTAGGTACATCAGTCCAACCTAAAGCTCTTCTGAGCAGTTCTCTCATTATTGTCATTCCATTCACCATTTCATTTTCAGCATTAATTCTAATGGCATTTTATTACAGTTCACATAAGCTTTAATATATTTTTGCTAAATTTGTTTCTGTAATTTTCTGTAACAATATTTGTTATAATATTAAAAAGAGAGTAAAGATGCAATGCTGCTGTGAAAGAATAAATTATATTCCACTACACAAAGAGATTATTAAAGGGAAATAAAATAATGAAAAGTAGCTGAAAGGAGGAAGACACAAGTCACACCATTTACAAATCTGCAAAAACAAACAAACAAAAACTAGGATAGAAAATTAGTTGTTAAATGGATTACTTTTTTTTTTTTACATAAGACAAATTTTTAGTCCTCTGTGTACATCTTTGTACAGGACATAACATAGGTCTAAAGACTTATCCACTTCAGTAAATATACACTCCTCTGGGGAAAATCATGAAGCATTTGAAACCTATTAAAATACAGTTTATCATATCCCAAACTTTTACTAACCTTCTCTTCTTTATCATATTCAAGTGGGTAGCACCCTAAAAACTATTATCTGGATATGTTAAGTCTTTGTACGGCATCTGCGGGCCTCTTCGCACAGTGAAGATGTGATTCTTCAGCACTCTTTCAGCAGTCTACATGTTCTAAATGTGCCTGGAGCAGAGGAGAAAGAGAGTATTTGACTGAACGCTATTGGAAGACAGAAAGCTAAAGAGCAAAGCAAGACGATGGAAGTATTGTTCTTTGGAACACAACCATTTTTTCCTTGAGAAAGGCATTCCCATATTAGAGTGATTTGCAATGATGACCATACTGATACAGATTCTACTATGATAAATCATTGCAAAAGGTCTCCAGCCCTAATACTTCTTATTTTTTTAACATTAGATATGACTGTCACTGAGTGACTAGCTTTTCATCCAAGGTGCATTTCTACCTGTAGCAAAAAAAGTACAGTGCAGCTTGTAATAAATATAAACCATTATAATCAGTGGATTTTGAAATGTTCACTTTAGATGTGATTTATAAAGATAAGAGGCTATATACATTGTGGTTCATAGAAACAATATAGAAAAGGAGATTATTAGAGCTAATTAAAAATTCACACATCTGGGACTACAGAAAAACATTTAAAGGTAACTATCCAAATTGATACTAGACACAGTGAGAGTACAAGAAAGAGATGGATGCTATGTTTCTGGGAACATATAGTCTGCTATCTGGTAAAATGGTAGATATGTTTTGCTCATATATACATTGCTATTTTGGAAAGAAAAAAAAAAAAAAAAAAAAAACGCTCCTCAGGTTCTAATATAGAATGAAACAAAATATAACATGTTGCAATTGAGAAGAATTCACATATGTTAAATTGACTACAACATGGCATCAGTCACTGAGGGCATTTGGTTAATGTATTTTATTTAGCACAGTAATTGCTGTATCAGAGCAAACAAATTGTCAAGCTATTTCTTCTGTGTTCAAGAGTGGTTATTTTCCTTTCTTTTGGTATGTGCTATTTTTATTTTTTATTTTCTCCTTTGCTCTCTCTTTATTTTAAGGAAATTTTCTGTGACCCTAGTAAAGTATACTTTAGACTTCCACACTCAAATATAGCAAAGTGTTCATTTCTGACTGTAGAGTTTCTTAAACTGATGAGGTTGACTGGGTTGTCTGAGTTATCTTGTGTCTCTCTTGTTTAATTTGATTCTTGACTTAACTTGTTTATGTGTTAGAGTCAAATCAGCAGATGCATTTTCCAATCACATTAGTCAGGCCAAAAGAAATGTTCCAAAGTAACAAAAATTTGTTTCATTAATATTAATCCCATTAAAACATTTTTTTCTGAGATATTTATGAACAGCTGAAAGTACTAAGTAGTTCTGCAAATGCTTCCTGAGGAGGATGAATATCTAAAGTCACCTATCTAAGCTCTCTGGCTGTTTTTCACTCAATAGGATCATTTATCATGGTTATTATTCATACTATATATCACTACAGAAGCTATGAAAGTGCATCATGGTATATTATGGGTTGAACAAAGATGGGAAAATTGAAGTTACCTTCTCTAGACTTGACAATACAAGGAAAAAATATTATTAATGCCTGAATCAAAATAACAGAAGATAATAGGATAGAAAGAATTAACATAGCAAACTAATCATACAATTATAGAATCATGGATCAATAAGGTTAGAAAACACCTCCAAGATCATCTGATCCAACTGTACCCCTACCGCCAATATTACCCACTAAACTATGTTCCTAAGTACCACGTCTAACCTTTCCTTAAACACCTCTGGGGATGATGACTCTACTACTTTCCTGGGCAACCCGTTCCAGTGCCTGACCACTCTTTCTGAGAAGAAATTCTTCCTAATTTCCAACATGAACGTCCCCTGGTGTAACTTGAGGCCATTCCATCTAGTCTATCACTAGTTACCTGCAAGAAGAGGCCAACCCCCAGCTCCCCACAGCTTCCATTTAAGTAGTTGTAGAAATCAATAAGGTCTCCCCTGAGTCTTCTCTTCTCCAGACTAAACAACCCCAGTTCCCTCAGCTGCTCCTCATAAGACTTGTGTTCCAGACCCTTCACCAGCTTTGTAACCCTTCCCTGGACATGCTCCAGAGCCTCGATGCCTTTGTTGTAGTGAGGGGCCCAAAACTGAACACAGTACTCGAGGTGCAGCCTCAGCAGAGTTGAGTACAAGGAGATGATCACCTTCCTGGTCCTGTTGGCTACACTATTCCTGATACAAGCCAGGATGCCATTGACCTTCCTGGCCACCTGGGCCCACAACCAGCTCATGTTCAGGTGAGCACCAATCAGCATCCCAAAACCTTTTCCTCTCACAGGTTTCCAACCACTCTACTCCAAGCCTGTTGCATTGCATTGGGTTGTTGTGACCAAAGTACAGGACCCAGCACTTAGACATGTTGAACCTCATCCCATTGACCTCTGCCCATTGACTCAACCTGTCCAAGTCCCTTTGCAGAGCCTTCCCACCCTCCAGCAGATCAACACTTCCCCCCAGCTGGTGTCCCCCCAGAGGACACCAATGTCCTCTGCAAACTTATTGAGGGTGCACTCAATTCCCTCATCCAAATCATCAATAAAGATATTAAAGAGGAAGAGCCCTGATTCCAACCCCTGGGGAACACCACTCATGACTAGTTGCCGGTTGGATTTAACTTCATTCGCCACCATTCTCTGGGCCTAGCCATTCAGCCAGTTTTTAACCCAGCAAGGAGTGTACCTGTCCAATGCACGGGCTGCCAGCTTCTCCAGAAGAATACTGTGGGCGACCATGTCAAAGGTTTTGCTGAAGTCTAGGTAGATGACATCAACAGCCTTTCCCTCATCTACTAGGTAGGTTACCTGTTCATAGAAGGTTGGTCAGTCAGGACTTGCCTTTCATGAACTCATTCCAGCTGGGCCTGATCCCCTGGCTGCCCTACACATGCTGTGTGATTGCACTCAAGACCATTTGTTCCATAACTTTCCCTGGGGCCAAGGTCAGGCTGACAAGCTTATAGTTCTCTGGGTTCTTCTTATAACCCTTCTTATAGATGGGCATCACATTAGCATGCCTCCAGTCATCTGGGACCTCTCCAGTTGACCACCACCACTGACAAATGATAAAAAGTGTCTCAGCGATCATGTCCACCAGCTTCCTCAGCACTCCAGGTACACAATATACAATCCTATGTATATTCACTAGGTTTTATACATCTATTAACATCTGCAAAGGACCTGTCTGTTTGCTTCCCTTCACCACCAATGCAGGGAGAGAATTGTGAACTTGAGGATGAGATAAATCCATGACTCCTGTCTGACTGGACTACTGAGAGAATCAGAACTAGTTCAGATGCAGCTTCTGTATAAGAACCACCAACATTTGAGCAGGGGAATTCCACTCAAGATGCCAAACTATTTCTGTTTCCTCTAGGTTTCTCAGCAGAAAAAGAAGTTTTACAAAGAATTTTTGGAGGTGGATAAGGAGGTAGCACTATGGATGATCATAGGCTTTTCCTCCATCAAAGAAGACGTCCTTAGGAGAAGACACACAAAAAATCAAACAAGGAGAAGAAAAAAATGTCATCAAGTGCTGACTGAGGCCACAAATCAACATCTCAAAGCAAACAAGAATGGAGAGGAGAGAAGTTGTGAAGGGCTTTGACAGTCAAAATAGTGATTGATTCAACAACAACAAACAAACAAAACCACTGAACTGTTACATAATTAGCTTGACATGGTCAAAAAAAAAAAAAAAAAAAAAAAGGAAACTATAGAAATTATCTTTAAAGCAGAAGAGAGACAATAGATATCGAAGGGGCAAAATTGTATCTCGGTAGTGATGTTGAAATTAATCAAGAGTGATGATGTAAGGAAAAGGACCTGGACAACAAAAGTCTTCACAGTGTGGAACAACAAGAAAGAATGTATCATTACGTAAAGATGATCTTTCTTGAAAAGCATCTGAAAAATGCCATAGCCTGGATGGAAGAACATGGAAAGACAGCTAAGTGAAAAATGACACTGAATTATATCAGTAACAAGCAGGATCATGTCATAGTGATGAAGAAAAAAAGTGGATAGTAAAAGAGTGAGAATTTGGTTTTACTTAAGTTGACCTTTAAAATTACTTGTAGGCATCCACAAAGACATAATGTAATAGCTGGGATTTTTCTGTTGGTGAGAGAGAGAGAGAAATCTGAAGGAGAGCTCTCTTTGTGAATCATCTGCAAAGAACAGGCAATTGATTTTGCATGTGTTACTCAGAGACTCAATACAGAAGGAAAGGAGAAAGAGAAAAAGGATTTAGTCTTATTAAGAGATAATCAGTGAGAAGGACCTAACAAAGGAAAGACTCATGGATTTATCAGAAATGTCAGAGGAAAAAACAACAGAGGTTGACACCTCAGAAACCTCAGGGGATTATGGGATTTTAAGAAGAGCGTAGTTGGTTATGTCAAAGACAGATGACAGATTTGAGAGAACAGTGTACTGAGTATAAGATTTGGCTAAGAAAAGGGCATTTGAGATTGACAGGAGTGATTTCAACTGAACAACAAGAGCAGAACCAAAACTAAAGTGGTCTATGCTGTGTTTGGGGAAGAAAAATTAAGTGACGGCACAGGACACATAGGATTATAATGCAAAGCATGGCAGTAACTGGAAAGAGAAATATGGTCAAAGGTGAATTATTTTCAATACATGTTAACACAAGGTCCACAAGAAGAATAAAGGAGGATACCTCACTGTCTTTGTTTCTTCAATAAGTCAAAAGTTTCTGTACTTCTCTGTACATCTGGCCCCTTGCTACCAAATATATAGAATAGGATAAATGACCAAATAATTAAGTAGGAATACAGCAGAGAGAGCATGGAATGGCTTGGGTTGGAAGGGACCTTAAAGACCACCTAGTTCCAAACCCCCTGCCATGGGCAGGGACACCTTCCACTAGCCCAGGTTGCCCAGGGCCTCATCCAACCTGGTCTTGAACACCTCTAGAGATGGGGCATCCACAACCTCTCTGGACAACCTGCTCTAGTGCCGCAGTACCCTCTGAGTGAAGAATTTCCTCCTGATGTCTAATCTAAATCTCCCCTCTTTTAGTTTAAAACCATTCCCCCCTTGTCCTGTTATACTATGATTGAGTAAAAAGTCTCTCTCCAACTTTTTTTTTCTTTCTAAAATGTCTTTAACAAGAATCCCCATTTTGTTAGCCATACTACTTTATCACACTAACAGCGTAAGGAAGGGATGTCCCAGTATTTCACTGTTAGACTGCAAGGCCCTTCTTCACAGAGATCTAGGCAGTGCAGTAGCATACTTTTCACTACAGATTTCCAGCTAGCACTTTCTGACAGTTAAATATGTCCCTCTTTTGGGGATTATATGAATCTAACCCGTCCCCATCCTCCTTCAAGCCAGAGGTGTCTATCCCGGTCAGCAAGCTTCTGGCTCTCTAGCCACAGATGGTATCTCTGGTAGTATGGCTACTGACTCTGATTTTTATTGATCAGCAGCATACAAACCTTGCTGTGCACACAAGCTCAACAGCTGCTATTTCTTGAGCAGTTCATAATTCATACTTGCTACCTTACCTTACCTATAGCCCAGTAGCAAAACTGTACTTAGCTTTTGTTGAAATCAGAAGAGATGGCAACAGTACTGATGGCACAGTAAACCATGAAAAGCAGACAAATTATATGAGTGGAAAGGCGGAAGAGTCGTGCAGAGTAAGACTAGGTGATGGTCAACACAGATGAATTCTGAAATAGCTTTTTGAATATACTCAAAGGCCAAAAGGATACACTTGAAGACCAGGTCATGTGAATGGACCTTTGGCAAGCTGGAGAGTTGTACCAAAGCTAAGGGTTGAATGAAGAGCTGAATAAAGAAATACAGTTAAGGCATTAGATGATTCATGAGTATGAAAGTTAATGTCAGTGAGGTTACTAAATAGAAGACTGTGAAAGAAGGAAGAACAAGTTGTCAAAATTAAGTGGCAATGGAAATGGGTAGAATAAGGTAGACAGCCAAAGACATCAACATATCACAGCAGTTACAAGAGTTGCAACAAGAGTCAAAGGCATTGTATAAGGGATGGAACATAGTGGTATAAATCTACTAATGTACAACCTTCAACACTGTATTTGAGATTTGGTCTTCAAATCCGACCAGTGCTGAAACATGGTACTTTATATGACGGAAGTCTATACTATTTACATGACCTCAGTTCTCCCTCCGGGATATCAAGGATTAACGTAGCTTATTGGGATTCATCCTTCCACTAAATAACAGCATGATATTTAAATCCACTCTCTCTTTTTGGTTAGGGTCTTTTCTTGTCAAGTTTTTGTTTGTTTGTTTTTGTTTGTTTTTTTTTAGTGTGTTTGTTTTTAATAAAGATAATGGTTTATTAGGTTTATTAAGTTTCTTTGTCCCTGCATTGGTTCTCATGTTTCCTCTCACATACTACTCTTTGCCCAGAGTTTAACTTCAGCACCCTTAGTAGTGTCTGTTCTATGAAATTAAGCCTGAATCTGTCCCAGTTCAGGAATGAGAATTATTGCCATTCTGATGGCTGCTTAATGACCTTTTTGAAATAAGCTGTGGTCCTGGTCTACGTCATGGTGGATGACCCACATCTCCCCAACAGAGTAACAGCTGGCACAAATTGGCACCCTTGTTCTCAGTCTTAGTAGGCAGGTTAAGGACCAGATTGTGCAATGAATTATTCTCCCACTGCTGGGTGTCATCTCCTTACATCAAAATTGAAGCAGAATATAAGGAAGGAAAGCCCAAGTAATTGCTGCTTGTGCTGTAGCTTCACTGTGACCTAAGTCACCAAGGCTTTTCAGATTTCATGGTCTCCAAGGTAAACGTAAAACAAAGTCACTTAGGAGATGTCCTTGAAGAAGTATTTCTGGACCATTTTTATAATTCTTCAGTGACTGATAGTGATCTAAATGCTAACACAATAACAGGTTGGCAGAAAGACTTTATTACCTTAGTTGTGGATGAGAAATAATTCTGCAAAAAGAAAGAGGGAACTTGTCATCCCACGCTTCAGTGGGATTCTCAGACATATTCGGATAGAAGCCGAGTGCTATGGATGTCAGATGGTGGGTCCCCCAGGCTCCCTGGCAACCTGCAAGTGACTAAGAAAGAGGCAGCAGCTTGCTTCAAGTATCCTTCGTAGAGATGACATAGTTAGATAAACCCAACAGGGAGCATAGCACGTGGAGGGAGCAGTCTGGTAAGAGGAAACCATTCCCTGTGGGACTGGCTCCATATTGCCACATGAAATGTTCAAAACACTGCTAGCCAGGAAAGTTGAATTTATTGCTTAATGAGCAGAGGACCCGGAAAAGATCATTGACAACTGCAGTGTAAACACAGCCACTTAATAGGGTGTTATTGAATGCCAAGAGGAAATTAAAAAAATCTGTCCTACAAGCAGCACTTTCTAACGTATAGAATATGATTAGGATAAATACAGAACACAGAAAGCAGCTGTACAGCACAGATGAGATATTAGATATGGTAGAAAGAAGAGAAGAACTGAAATCCAGAGGGCATTTTTTAGACTGCCTTGAGTATAAGAGTCGTGAAACAGAAACGATGAAGAAAGACAAGTTAGCATAACAGCAGCGGAGTGACAGAGGTAACACAAAATGACACTGTGACATTATTAAGAAGCTCAGCAACACACTCGACCTCCATCACAGTGTCATCAGGACAGATGGCAACAATTGGCAAAGACAAGGCACAGCATGTCTGGAAAGCAATAAGAGCCTATAGAAGAAAAAATAATATGAGCAGCTATGGAAAACACAAGAGAGTACTACAGATTTTTCTAGAGCTAAACAATTTACCCTTCACCCTATGCATATTTGTCACAACTGCCTGATGGTTATGATATTGCTTCCCACTTTGTCAAAGCTTTCTAAAGAATTGGGGTTTTCAATGAACGTATTATTATCATTTATTTTTTCTGTTAGTACCTATGAGACCTATTGTGAAGGACTGCATCATGCTAGGCACTTGCCTAAAACAGAATTAAAAAATGGTCCCTGACAAGTGAGCTTACAAATATAGCATGAATCAAAACACTTGGGTGCAGATATGAGGGGGTATAATAAAAGAGGATTGTCTTCTACAAATGTCAGCAAAGGTCACAGAGAAATGACAAAAGGAAGAAAATGAGGCTATGAAGAGTAAGAAAGTGCATTTATATGTTCATCAAGATCTCACTTTTAAAATTAGTGGACAAAAAACACAATGTCTAAGGTACATGTAAAGAACAAGAATTAAAAAATAAAATAAAATAAAATAAAATAAAATAAATAAATTTTAAAAACTCACATAGGAAGTAGAAATACTAGGGAAAAATTGCCAAATTATACCTGTGGTAACTAATAACAGAATAGAAAATAGAAATACCTAAGGAAGGGAAAGTGCAATGTAGAGTAATTGTTGAGTTACAGACAAAACACTATTTCACCCAGAGCTCATTCAAACTAGTCCTTTCTGCAGTAGCAATGCTGGCCATGAAGTCAACTCAGTATCGCTGAGCAATGCTACTGTACTGGGTCTAGCTGGGATGGTAACTTTCCCTGCAGCAGCCCATACCGTGCTATGCTCTGCACTTGTAGCTAAAACAGCAGTGGTATCACACTGGTGTTGTGTCTGCTGCTGAGCAGTGCTGGCACAGCATCAGGACTTTCTCTAGCCCTCCTAGGGGGTGGGCAAAAAAAAATGAGAAACATCACCAGGGCAGCTGACCCAAACCAGCCAAAGGGATATTCCATACCATATGATGTCACACTCAGCAATAAAAGGTGGGAAAAGGAGGAAGAGGGGTGGGGTGGGCTCTCGTTGCGAAAACGTCTGTCCTCCTCTCCGAACACCGGCTACGTGCATTGAGGCCCTGCTTCAAGGACGTGGTCAAGCATCGCTTATTTGTGGGAAGTAGAGAGTAATTTTTTTCTCCTCTGCATTTCCACATAGCCTTTACTTGTTTTGTTATTCCCTTTCCCCCTTCCTCTTCCCCTTTTCCCTTTCCTCCCTTTAGTTGAATTGTTTAATTAATAATAATATTGTTAATAATAATAATATTGTTAATAATTGTTGAATTAATATAATATTTCCTTGATAATATATTTCTCTCTTTATTAAAATTATCCTTATCTCAACCCGTGAGTTGTTTTTTTTCCCTTTACTTCTTCCCCTCCTCATTTGAGGAGGGGGAGTGAGAGAGCGGTTGTGGTGTTCAGTTGCCTAATACGGTCAAACCACCACAGCTACCAAGAATTGAGCTTCCACATGTTGAGCTCTTGTTGGGGGAGAAAGTTAATCTCTGACTAACTGAGAAAATGTCATAAAAAACTATAGCCAGTAGGACAGTGGGTACAATAGGGTAGGAGATCTTTCACTAGCTAGAATTACAAGGACTTTGGCAAGCCAGCTTGTGGTCGGGAAAGGCTATCTTCTCTTGGTATAAATTTGAGTTATTTCTGCCTCTGTGTTTTTGCACAAAGACACATTTTGAACATGAGTTAAGGGAAATTTACAGAAAGGTAGAGAGGAGTAATACATAAAAAAGCAGTGTGAGAGGCCGTATATGGCACTAGGCCCTGCTGTTCATTTTCATGTGTGTTGGGTATTTGCTTGACCCTTCCCAGCTGTTGTGTACTTCCTGATCCCCCAGATGATATGAGCCCCTTGCCTGATCAGCTTCCAGATGCTATACTGTTCCCAATTCCTCCTGATCGTAAGTCTCAACGCCAACTCAGTTCCAGCTGCCATAACTCTCATCCTTCCTCACCGAAGAGCTCCCTACTCAACAGTTCCCCCAAATGTCATAACCTGCCCGCCCCTCCCCAGCTGTTGCAATCCTCCTGATCCCACACAGTAAAACCTCTTTGATTTGTCCCTTTCCCAGCTTCTCTGCCCATTACCACTGAAGGCTGTTGTCCAGATCCTATCTCCTTGAAGTGTCCTACTTCAAAGACATACAATTGTAGCTCACAGATTCCTAGGTGAAACAGTTTTCTTTACAGGATATATCTTTTCAGCCAGGTTTCAGACAAATCTGCTGTAGTAGCTTTACAGTAGTAAAAACCTGATTTTGTGTAGATTTATCAGCATTTGGGACATTACATAGATTCTTTTATAGTGGAATACATACCATATTGTATAGTATAGTATCGATATTACATCATAATGATTGTATGTTATATAAACAATATAAAATATTAATATTAAAGTATAATATAAATTAACAAATAAATACAACTACTGTAATATGTACAGTATAACACAATCAATGTCTTTAAGGTTTTCTTTTATGCGTGGCAAGGTAAAGGAAACACTGCATAGAAAACTGAGGCTCCCTTTACTTTACTTAAAAGCCACCCTCAAAATATAGTCCAAACTTAATTATCTTCAGGCTTCTTTATCCCATTCTACCAGCATATTCTAAATTCTTTGAAACTTGTGTCCATCTCACATTGCAAAACTGACACAATGAAGCACAGGCATAAATAGAATTCAGAGGTCCACAGAGTTAAAAACTGAACTGGGATTCAGATTTTATTTTGGATATAGTTCATTACAGATCAGGAAAAAAAATGTTTTTCAAACAAAATTACTAAGTACAATAGGAGAACAAGTTCATTGTGTGCATGATTTCAGTATCTGCTGGATATTCATAAAAATGTTCACAGTTTGATACCATTTTACACTAATTGGTTTCTCCAGAACCACTAAAGCATTCATTATACATCATTTTTAACACTCATCTTTTAAAATGTTCAGTTACTTATTTAGAGGTACAGGAGCAAATAAAGAAAAGAAGACAAATATATGACTTAGATCACCACTCCTGCAACTTATGCAATCTATATTGAGTATATGGAGAATGTACCTACACTTTAATTAGTCTAAGTCAGCAGTACAAAAAAAAAAAAAAAAAAAAAAAAAAAAAAGAGTAGTCAACATAATAAGGTCCTCGATTTATCAAAGCAAGGGCTATTTCCTCTCTATGTATGATATCCCTATCATCTTGCATGTACTGTTAAATGCAAGTTTTGTTAGCTTTTGATAGTTTTGTTAGCTGTCCTACCATTTTTCCTCTCATGCCACATCCGTATTATGACCCCTAAGCACTTACCCTGCCTAAGGACTAATACCTGCTACGGCTGGTCCCAAGATGTGCACATGACAATCTTCTGCAATGTATGACTCATAGAACAGCTGTAGGTATCACGAATACCTGAATAGAATAGTGAATCCAATCACAGCCTTACAAGCACACCTATGGCATCAGCTGTATTTTTTATGGATGCCAGATTCAACTACACAGAATCAACCATGAAACTGATGCCTGAAATCATTATTAATGGCAATTCTAACAAGAAATTTAGACAGGTCTAAACATGAGGAACTATTATTTCTGAAAAACGGATTTTCTTTGATACAGGGAAATAGAGTTACATATCTTTCAGTGTTATGATGGGATTTCATTGGCTTTGTTTTTGATAAGGTTTGCTAATGTCCTTGTACACCAGTCTGCCTAAGTGCTAAAGAACCTTGAGTGCCTTCTGTTAAAGGAAACAATATAATTCATAGAATCATAGAATCATAGAATATCCCGAGTTGGAAGGGACCCATAAGGATCATCAAGTCCAACTCCTGGCACTGCACAGGTCTACCCAAAAGTTTAGACCATGTGACTAAGTGCACAGTCCAATCGCTTCTTAAATTCAGACAGGCTCAGTGCAGTGACTACTTCACTGGGGAGCCTGTTCCAGTGTGCAGCCACCCTCTCGGTGAAGAACCTCTCCCTGATGTCCAGCCTAAATTTCCCCTGCCTTAGTTAACCCCGTTCCTGCAGGTCCCATCACTGGTGTTTGTGGAGAAAAGGTCACCCGCCTCTCCACTCCCGCTCGTGAGGAAGTTGTAGACTGTGATGAGTCCCCCCCTCAGCCTCCTCTTCTTCAGGCTGAACAGTGACCGGCCCAGTGACCTCAGCCACTCCTCATATGCCTTCCCCTCTAGGCCCTTCACCATCTTCATCGTCCTCCTCTGGACACTCTCCAACAATTTAATGTCCTTTTTGTACTGTGGTGCCCAGAACTGCGCACAGTACTCGAGGCAAGGCCGCACCAGCACAGAGTAGAGTGGGACAGTCACTTCCCTTGACCAACTAGCAACGCCATGCTTGATGCATCCCAGGATACAGTGGGCCCTCCTGGATCCCAGGGCACACTGCTGGCTCATATTCAACTTGCTGTCAACCACAACCCCCAGATCCCTCTCTGAGGGGCTGCTCTCCAACGTCTCGTCGCCCAGTCTGTACGTATAGCCAGGGTTGCCCCATCCCAGGTGCAGGACCCAGCACTTTCTTTTGTTAAACTTCATGTGGCTGGTGATCGCCTGGCTCTCCAATCTGTCCAGATCTCTCTGCAAGGCCTTTCCACTCTCATCCGAGTCCACAACTCCTCCAAGTTTGGTGTCGTCGGCAAATTTGCTCAAAACACCTTCTAGTCTTACATCCAAATCATTTATAAAAACATTGAAGAGGACTGGCCCTAAAATGAAGCCTTGAGGGACCCCACTAGTGACCATCCACCAGCCAGATGTGGCCCCATCTACCACAATCCTTTGAGCCCTGCCCGTCAGCCAATTGCTCACTCATTGTATGATGTTTTTTTTAAGTTGTATGCTGGACATTTTGTCCAGTAGGATCCTATGCGAAACCATGTCAAAAGATTTGCTGAAGTCCAAAAAGATCACATCAGGTTGTTTCCCTTGATTGACTAGATGGGTGAATTCAGAAACCATATAGGTTTTTCTGCTTCCATGCTCCTTTGTGCATCCTCAGAATACATAATAAGTTTACCTTAAAAGAATTACCCTCTGTCCTGGTTTCAGTTAGGACAGAGTTATTTTTCCTCCTAGTAGCTGGTAGAGTGCTGTGTTTTGGATTAGGATGAGAAGAGTGTTGATAACATGCTGATGTTTTAATTGCTGTAGAGCAGTGCTTATACTAAGTCAAGGACTTTTCAGCTCCTCGCTCTGTCCTGCCAGCGGGCAGGATGGGGGGGCAGCAAGAGCTGGGAGGGGACAGCCCCAGGACAGCTGACCCAAACTGGCCAAAGAGGTATTCCATACCATCTGACATCATGCTGAACAATATACAGGGGTGGCTAGCCAGGGTGGGGGGCCGAATCTCGGGGTTGGGCTGGGCATCGGTCAGCGGGTGGTGAGCAATTGCATTGTGCATCACTTGTTTGTACATATTATTATTATTATTATTATTTTCTATCTTAATAAACTGTCTTTATCTCTACCCACAGGCTTCACTTTCCCGTTTCTCTCCCCCATCCCAGAGAGGGAGGGGGGAGGGCGAGCGAACGGCTGTGTGGTGTTTAGCTGCCGGCCGGGTTAAACCACAACACACTCTTATTCCAGAAATCTCTCCACTTGTACAACTGGTCTGATAATCTCATGAAAGACATTTCATAGAATCATAAGATCATAGAATGGTTTGGGTTGGAGCAAACCTTAAAGATCATCTAATTCCAACCCCCTGCCATGGGCAGGGACAACTCCCACTAGACCAGGTTGCTCAAAGCCCCATCCAACCTGGCCTTAAACACTTCCAGGGATGGGGCATCCACAGCGTCTCTGGGCAACATGTGCCAGTGCCTCAAGACCCTCTGAATAAATCATGTCTTCCTTATATCTACTCTAAATCTACCCTCTTTTAGTTTAAAACCATTACCCCAGAGTTCAACACAGTACTCCAACTGGAGTTTCACAGCAGCAAAGTAGAGGGAGAATCACCTCCCTCGACCTGCTGGTCATGCTTCTTTTGATGCAGCCATTTCTTCAATTTCTCTTAAACCATCATCATCACCAAGGTAAGAAAACAACTTGGGAGACTGGAAAAAAAAAAAAAAAAAAAAAAAAAAAAAAAATGACAGCAGCACATTTTGAGTCAGATACAGTTAAATTTTCTTTTTCAGAGCTGACACATTAGGTTGTCCTATAATTCTGAATTTGTAGCAAACTATCAAGCAACTTGCTCAAGGCTTTTTTTTTCTTTTTTTTTTTTTTTTTCTCCCCAGTAACATACTAAGATAAGCTAAATTATATTCAGGATGTAACAGAATGAAAGAGCCAATGAAACCATGCAGCAATAACTCTTTGTCAGTTTACAGACGCAAATATGGAAGACTGTGAAAAATAGCTAATAATTCTCATTCGGTGAAAGAGGCTCATGAACCTTTCCTGTATATCCGAGTTCAAATACAGTGTTTTCTACTTTATTCCATTATAGGAAAATGGGATAGCTGTTAAATAGTTTCTTTTAATTTGTAGGCAAGGGAAGACTTTAACACCTTCATCGTACAAATTACACCCATATACATCTTCTCAGAAGAAAAGGGATGACAAGAACAATGAAGAGCAAACAAAAAGGTGAGGGTGGAAATGCAAAGAAATACTACAGGTGCTCCTCACAGCTGGGAGGTTAAGTGATTACCACAGACTTGGCAAACTCTATTATCAGCCATGTGGATGCTAATGTGGATGGTATTTTTATATCTGAAGGAATCTCAGCTCAAAAACTTAGAGCACATGTACAAAACTGAAGTTTTGCAGAGGAGCCTAAAGTTAAGAAACCTCCCAGTCTCCCTTAGATTTTTTTGTGTGAATCTGTGTGTGAGAGAGAGAAAGAGATCTAAGTAAATCACAGCTCTGTACCTCAGTTTCTCATTCACAAAAGACAAACAATGGGGTAATTTGTCTTAATTTCACAGGAGTGTATCGTTTGGGCCTTATGAATATTTGCCACTGCCTTTCTCACACAGTGCATTTTTTCTGTATAAAATGCAAAGGATCATAGAATCATAGAATATCCCAAATTGGAAAGGACCCACAAGTAGAGTCCACAAGAGTCCAACTTCAGATTCCACTCAAAAATTAGACCCTATGTCTGAGAGCATTGTCCAAACCCCTCCTGAACTCCAGAAGGCTCGGTGCCGTGACCACTGCCCTGAGAAACCTGTCCCTGTGCCCGACCACTCTCTGGGTACAGAACCTTTTCCTAACATCCAGCCTGACCCTCCCTTGTCCCAGCTCCATGCCATTCCCTCAGAACCTGTCCCTGTACTCAGAGAGCAGAGCTCAACGCCTGCCCCTCCACTCCCCTCGTGAGGAAGCTGCAGGCCACCACGAGGCCTCCCCTCAGCCTGCTCTGCTCTGGGCTGAACAAACCAAGGGACCTCAGCTGCTCCTCACATGACTTGCCCTTCAGTCCCTGCATCAGCCTTGTAGCCCTCCTTTGGACAGTTTCTAATAGTTTTATATCTTTCTGATATTGTAGTGCCAAAACTGCATGCAGTGCTCAAGGTGAGGCCACACCTGCACAGAGCAGAGCAGGACAACCCCTTCCCTCGACTGACTAGCAATGCATTCCTGATGCACCCCAGGGTATGGTTGGCCCTTGTAGCTGCCAGGTCACAGTATTGACTTGTATTCAACTTCTTGTCAAGCAGAACTGCCAGATTCTGCAGGGCCATTCCCCAGCCTCTCATCCCCCAACCTATTGTGTATATTCAGGGCTGCCCTTTCTCAGGTGCAGAAACTATCATTTGCTCTTGTTAAATTGTACGTGGTTTGTGATTGCCAAGACCTCTCTGCAAGGTTTCTCTACCCTGTAGGTAGTCAACAGTTCCTCCTAATTTAGTGATGTCTGCTGTCTGCAAATTATAAACTCAAGACCTGCAAGAGACTTGGCCCTAAAATCAAGCCCTGTGGAACCCCACTGGTAACTGGCAGCCAGCCTGATGTAACCCCATTTACTGTAGTCCTTTGAGCCCAACCTGTCAGCCAATTGTTCACCCATTGTATTATATATTTGTTTAACTGTATGCTGGATGTTTTGTCCAGAAGGTTACTGAGATGAACAGTATTAAAAGCTGTGCTGAAATCCAAAAAGATTTCATCAGCTGGCTTCCCTTGATCAACTAGGTGGGTAACCTTGTCATAAAATGAAATTAAGTTTGTTAAAAGGGAATTTCCTCTTGTGAACCCATGTTGGCTGTGACCAATGACTGCGTTGTCTTTCAAGTGTATTTCAAAATAATCTTCTCCATAATTTTACAAGGCACTGAAGTGAGACTGACAGGCCTGTAATTACCAGGGTCTTCTCTCTTGCCCTTCTTGAAAATTAGGACAACATTTGCCAGCTTCCAGTTGACTGGGACCTCCCAGATTCCCAAGAACATTGAAAAATAATTGAGAGAGTTATTATTCATTTTGTTAATAGAATGTGTTTCTGTGGCATCAAGTGCTCCATCAGTTTTAATCTCAGTTCCTATATTTGAGTAACAATTGAATACTTCTTTTCTGGCAAAGTGCAATGCCTTCTGTTTCTGTCTTTTTCCTTCCCCAATATGTAGTCAAGTTACAGTGAGTTCCTTGGGGACAGAAGAGACCAGAAAGCCAGGCTGATTTGTTAGGCCCCAAGGCTTGGCCTCAGGCACAAGTATGTACAGTCTGCAAGCTTCATTCTCATCCTCAGTGCATACATAATCTCTCCATTATTGTTAATGGAAATGATGCACATACACTGAAAGACCAGATATTTCTTTTCTTCTTACTCTATTAGAGAATGCAGTAAATACAGAGGAAAATTAACAAAACAGACTAGAAAATCTCCGTCCCGTATGTGTTTTGCACATGAAAAATCTGGGATCTAACTTTGAAATGAGAATTACAATATGTTTTTTAACCAACATGTGCTTGATGTGCAATAGCAGCAAAAGCTTCTTCCAAAACCTTGAGCAGTGACAGTGAACTGTACCAAGGTAACCACAGCAGTCAGGTCATAGTGTGGTAGATGAAGTTAATGTTGACACAGTGAAGTTCAGAAGAGAGCAGAAGGAATTAATGTTGTTTACACCTCTAGCCAGTAAGTCAGCTTCATCAGTGCCCAACTGAAATGTCTCCATGCTAATGTATGTAGCATGGGGAATAAACAAAAGGAGTTAGAGATGTATGCATGCCTGCAGGGCTATGAATTTATTGGCATTATGGAACATGGTGGGATGGCTCTCATAACTAGTGTCAGAATGGAAGGATACAGACTTTTTAGGAAGGATCAGCAAGGGAGGTGAAGAGGGGGCATCATCCTCTGTGTCAGCCCTGGTTCTCATGGGGGACTTCAACCACCCCATTATCTGCTGAAAGGACAACACAGCAGGGCAGAGGCAATCCACGAGGTTTCTGGAATGCATTGATGATAACTTCCTTCTCCAAGTGATAAAGGAGCAAATGAGGAGAGGTGCTATGTTGGACTTTGTTTGCATCAAGGAGAGGCTGGAAGGGAATGTGAAGCTCAAGGGAAGCCTTACTGCAGTGATCGTGAAATGGTGCAGTTTTGTATTCAAAGGATAGCGAGAAGGGAGCACAGCCAGCTCACTACCCAGGACTCTGGGAGAGCAGACTTTGCCCTCTTCAGGGATCTGCATGGTAGAGTACCATGGGACAAAGCCCTGGAGGGAAGGGGGGCCCAAGAAAGCACAGATCACCTCCTTCAAACTCAGGAGTGGTGCATCCTAACAAAGAGGAAGTCAGATAAAAATGAGCCTAACTCAAACTGAAAAAGAAGGCCTAGTGGAAGCAAGGACATAGAGCCTTGGAGTGATACAAAGACATTGTCCAGGCAGTTAGGGATCAGATTAGGAAAGTCAAAGCCTTTTTAGAATTAAATTTGACCATAGATATCAAGGGCAAAAAAGAAGGGGATCTATAGGTACATCAGTGATAAAAGAAATCTAGGGAAATTGGGGACCCCCTCTGGAAGGAAAAGGGAGACATGGTCCAGGACAAGAAGGCAAAGGTACAAACTGGAAGGAGGATGAACTGCAGAATGTAGAAGAAGGTCAGGTTTGAGACCACCTAAGGAACCTAAAGGTGTACAAGTCAATGAGACTTGATGAGATGCATCTGCAGGTCCTTAGGGAACTGACAGATTAAGTTTCTAAGCCACTATCCATCATAGTTGAGATGGATGGCAGTCCAGTGAAGTTCATACTGACTGGATGATGGGAAAGATATTTCTCATTTTTTATGAAGGGAAAAAAGGAAGACCCAGGGAACTACAGACCAATCACTCTCACCTCTGTGCCTGGCAAGACTGTGGAACAGATCCTCCTGGAAACTATGCTAAGGCACATGGTGATTGGTGACAGCCAACATGGCTTCACTAAAGTCAGATCATACCTGACAACTCTGGTGGCCTTCTATGATGGGGTTAAAGCATTGGTGGATAGAGGAAGAACAACATACATAATCTACCTGGATTCGTGCAAAGCATTTGAAACTGACCCACATGAAATCCTTGTCTCTAAAATGGAGAGACATGAATTTGAAGGATGGACCACTCGGTGGGTAAGGAATTGGCTGGATGGTTGCACTCAAAGAGTTGCAGTCAACAGCTCAATGTCCAGGTGGAGATCAGTAACAAGTGATGTTCCTTAGTGATCACTTAGTACTGGGACAGGTGCTGTTTAACATCTTTGTCAGTGACATGGACAGTGGGATGAAGTGCTCCTTCAACAAGTTTGCCAATGACACCAAGCTGTGTGGTGCAGTTGACGCACTGGAAGGGATGCCATCCAGAGTGATCTGGAAATACTTGAGAGGTGGGCCTATGCAAACCCCATGAGGTTCAACAACTCCAAGTGCAATGTTCTGCATCTGAGCCAGGGCAATCCCAAGCACAAATAAAGGCTGAAATGAGAATGGATTGAAAGCAGCCCTGAGGATAAGGACCTGGGGGATCTTGGTTGACAAGAAGCTCAACATGAGTTGGCAATGTGTGCTTCCAGCCCAGAAAGCCAACTGTATCCTGGGCTGCATCAAAAGCAGCATGGCCAGCAGGATGAGGGAGGTGATTTTCCCCCTCTACTCTGCTTTTGTGAGACCCTACCTGGAGTTTTGTGTTCAGATCTGGGGCCCACAGCACAAAAAGAACATGGATTTATTAGCATGAGTTTAGAGGAGGACCATGAGGATGATCCAAAGGCACCTCTCCTAGGAAGACAGGCTGAGGGAGTTGGGGTTTTTCAGCCTGGATAAGAGAAGGCTCCAGGGAGACCTTATAGAGGCCTTCCTGTTCGTAAAGGGGGCCTACTAGAAAGCTGTTGAGGAACAGGGTGTGTAGTCATAGGACAAAGGGTAATTGATTCAAACTAAAAGAGGGTAGATTTAGATTAGATATAAAGAAGAAATTCTTTACTCTGAGGGTGCTGAGGCACTGGTACAGGTTGCCCAGCAAAGCTGTGAGTGCCCCATACCTGGAAGTATTTAAGGCCAGGTTGGATGGGGCCTTGAGCAACCTGGTCTAGTGGAAGGTGTCCCTGCCTATGGCAGGGGGTTGAATCTAGATGATCTTTAAGGTCCCTTCCAACCCAAATCATTCTATGTTTCTATGATTCTGTGATCTTGAAGGGAATCACACTGAAATAGATTCAGCTTCCTACGCTTGAGCTCCCATTGCCTGTAAAAGACATATTGTCTTCATTCTGTATATACAGGTGAGGCTACCAAAGATAGCTTGTGTGCCATCAAAGGGGGAAGGTAAAACAAATTAAAACAGGCTATCTAAAGTCACTATAAAAGCCTGATCCTTTGAAATCAATGGATTCCTTTTAAATCAAATCAAATATTTCATTGTTTTAATGTCCATGTTCCATTTCTGTAACTTTAACAAGACACATAAGTTTATGTGTGAAAAATATTTGCAACAGGAATATCAAGAGTGTTAATGGCTCAGTTCAAATCAATCAGCCACAACAGTTCGTTTTGCTTCACCTCCACATTTTAAGGTAGCCCAGTTCTATACTCTCCATTCAGCCCTGCAGACTGAGGCACGAGAGTGGAAGAGTAAGATAGGCAGACTGGCAACACTAAATGCTGACTCTCTAGCCCACATGCTGTGGGTGAAGTGAGATTATGATGGGATGGAAACTGTGATTCCAAGGCATACCTTAGTTTGTAGTAGTTTATCCTGGACTAAACTGTGTGTTTCAAATTCACGAGCCTGCCAAGCATCCATACCTATCTGGTTTGCAGTATTGTAAGATAACTGGGACAGCAACTGACTCAGCTGGTGAGTTACTAAAGGTGGCACAAACAAGGGCCAATCTGGATGGCAGCTCCTTGGATCAACACGTACACATACACATTTACTGCTAGTAATGAAAGGGAGAGAGGGAGGGGGAAGGAAGCCTGTGCTTTGACCAAAAGATGAATTTGTCTGAAGAATCTCATACCATTGGAAACAGGATTCAGTCACTTTACTATTTCTTGTCTACA
>CM021733.1:102529036-102620259 GCA_011075105.1 Heteronetta atricapilla
AATATTACTGTTTCTTTATTTCACTGACAGGGTTTATATAATTTAAGAATGCATGCAGAACCAATGAGGGCAGACAGATAGGGAATATTTGTTTGCAAATGACCCTAAACTTTGTGGCTTCATGAGTTTCATCAATACCTAAAAAAGTACTGCAGAATAAAAGTCCAGCATATTCTGGCAACTAGTCCTTAGAGATAAGCTATAAAAGTTATTTCTTAGCCTCTTGATGGTTCAGGAAGAAATATATTTACCATGAGAGAGGGCATCTGTACATGGTTTTAAGGTTATTATTGTTGCTGTTGATATTGCTATTTTTATTATTTATATTTTGTACCTAAAGTGAACTGCCCATCACATTTGGCAGTTTAGGCCACATTTGGGATAAACCTCACCAGTTAGAAAAACCTTCCTCCTCTGTATATTCAGAACAAGTTTCATGAGAAGTATCTCAGAAACATCTGCCTTCATTATAATTATATTTCTATTTCAGCTGTACCAAGCTATTTACAGATGAGCCTGTTCATAAAGAGCTTTATAATTAAGCAAACAGAAATATCTTTTTATAGGATGCAGATCTAGGGGTGATAATCACACACAAAATACACAGCAACAGTTGCAAATAGAGTGTTCAATGCTAGTTATACAGTTAGTGATGTGCTCAATAAAGCCTGACATGTCTTTGTTCCTAAATGTAAGAAAATATGGTCTTTGCTACACAACAGTGTAAACTGCCTTTTTCATGTACAAAAAGGCCATATATTTCAGGGGGTATTGCCTGAAATCCAGCATGAAAACAAGCCCACATTTCTCCAATGTAACATGATTACCAAGCTCTTAGGTGGAAAAAGGAGCTGACAGCATATATATGAATTTCAGAAGTGTGACATATCTCCTCCACAGATGGACACTGAAAGACAGAGAAGCAAAACAAGTACGTATTAGAAAAAAAAAAAAAAAAAAAAAAAAAAAAAAAAAAAAAGGAAAGCAGAAAAGACAACCTATTATAAAGCAAAATTACTGTCTAAGGTCTTTTCACAGCATATGTGCACCAGAAATCCAGCCTCATCTCTTCTTAAGAACATCTTTGTCACTTACTTCTTCAGGATTGCAAACTTGCTCTTTTGCAGCACTTTCTTAGATTTTTATAACCAATTGTAGCCCAACAAGTGGGTTTGTAAACTGAACTGCTGTGATACACCATATGAAACCCAATTCTGAGCAACATGCCAAAGAAAACCACACAAAGATTAAATTAAACTATATATGACACCTCATTTTTCAAAAACAAGATTTTGTTTATGGGAATTTCTATGTGTTTTTTTTTCTTCCTTCTTCACATTTAAATCAGCCAAAATAGATGTCTGTAAGAAGACAGCAGAGAGCAAGCCCCTATATATAACCTAAAAATGCTATAAACAGAAGGAGTGAAGTGAGTAGAATAACATCTTTGCTAAGATCTTTGCTAAAATCATGTGGGATCACTTTAGTTTATTCCAGGTAAACTAAATAGTCTAATTTGGCTTAGAATTTGCTATTAATTTCTGTTATTTTTATATCCTTGGACAGATAAAGATATTCTTGTAAAATATTCCTAGAAGGATTTGAAAGGGAACTATGTAGTAGATTTCAGTATTTGTCAATATCCTTTTCATGTGAGTTCTTACAAATGTTTATCACACTCTCTACTTCAGGATGTTTTTACACATTCAACATCCACGTGTTGCTTTTCTGGAGGACCTTTCCTTTGTCCCTAGACTATACAGAGTGCCTCTGGAGGCAAAGCTACAGGTCAGCAATGTAAATACTTTTCCATTCAACTGCACCACCTCTAGAGTGGTTTCTTCATTGCTATACCATGTATTTCAGAAAATGTTAAGTAGTTCTTATAATACTGTTAGACAAACATGAGTCTTAAACTCCATGATGAGAACTACAAAAGTGTTCTAATGCCTGACGTGTACTACTATTTTAAATTGTTATTTTAAATATTGAAATGGTCTCACAGTAAACATCCAAAAATGGCTTCATTACTTTCCTTAAAACCAAAGACTTGATGGCTGGGTAAACTGTGGCATTCCCTTATATTCCCCATCATGCCAATCTGTATTTCATTCTAATTTCTCTGAGCTTCTCTCATTTCTCTGAGCTTTTCTGTCTTCACCTTATTACTTATTACTTATTACCTCATTAACTGTTACCTTATATTTCAGTTGCCTGCTCTTGGAGAAGAAGATCATCTTCCTGTTTTGTTAATGTAGTAAAGCTTAATGGAGTCAAGAACTGGCACTATTAGGTGCCACAATGATTCAAATAATAAACAGGGTGATAACTCTTCGTCCATTCATCAGACTTGTGCAGAGCAAGGGACCCCAACAGATAAATTTATTATGTAAAACAGGAGTTTTGTTTTTCTGTTATGTTTTTGTACAGTAAAAACAAGCATGTCCTTTCAGTATCAAATGCTTTCTGGTTAAATTACAGGGGAAGAAGGAAAATGTATCAGTGAGGATACAAGATGTACATTGCCTACAGTTTGGACAGCAAATCCTAAGAGAAAACAATGCTTTCTGTTGCCTTCAGGAATCAGTGATCTTAAAAAATGATAGATGTCTCAAATAAGACTTAGCAAGAACCACACAATCTCCTGATGACCAAAATGATTGATTCCTGAATGGTGGCTGGGTGTATGATAGCTATTTAAGATGCAGGAATGCGTAAAATTCGGCAGCCCTGAAATCTCAAGTCTCACGCACAGAAAACAGAAAGCACCATTGCTTTCTGTTCCAGGTTCATTCGAATTGTGGCTTCCTAGCATCATTGTCCCTGCCAGACAGACCCAAAATGAACTGATATTTCTAAAATTAGAGATGCATTTCATTAACTTTTTAGTCTGCTGCTTGTGAGGTTAAGAACATGGTTTACACTTTGTGTGATGTTCCCAACTCAATAAAGTGTGGAAAAAAGAAATGCTAAAGAAGAAATTCAAATTGAACTTATTGAAGATTTCCGTCATCTCTCTCCCTCCCCCCGTATGAAGTTGGAAGCAATGTAAATGCAGCACATCTGATTCTTGAAGTCTTTACTCCCAGAGGTTCTGGTTCTGGATAAGCACTGACTTTCTGGCTCACTCCCAGTCTGCTATCAACTCACATTACTGCACTGCTCCAGACCAAAATACAATTTCACAAAGGAATGTTAAAAGTTAGAATTGGAAGAATTATAATGGAGCAGCTTTCTATCCATCTCTTTGGATTGTGGCTGACAGCTGAATTAACATAACTTCTGGTGAGCATCAGTTACTGGGGACTACTGGATAGTGTTTCCAGCTAAAAAAGTAATACAGATAAGAGTGTGCACATCAGATAGCCTGAAGATTCTATCATAACCACAAAGCCAAAAATGAAGACCTGTGTACAGTATTAAGACTGAAATGCTGGTAAAGCATGTAGGAGACACAGTGTTGATACTGTTAGTGCTGTCCCAGGGCCAGCAGCATGGAAGGGGGTTTTAGGTATTGTCTTGACACGTGTCAAATCTGCTGCTCTGTGTTGTCCTTATGTTGTGGTCAGAGCCTTATAGAACTCTCCAAAACACTTCAACATGGGCTGGATGAAAGAATAATTTGTAGTAGAAGAATATACTGCCTCTTAACAAGGGTTGTGATGTGTTCTGTGTGGGATATGTTTCATCAGCATATTCATAGCATGTGCCTCTGACAGATCCAAGTTTGATTCTCAAGGTGTGAAAGTGTCAAGCTATCATCAAGTCCCATTTTTCCATACATCAACTTTCTCATGTTTATCAGGAGAGGAGAGAGATAAAGCTCCTCAGAATGGGTATCTCCAACTGTGACTGTAAAAAAAAAAGGATGAGTAGCTGCCTGTATCAGCCTTCTCCTTAGTCAAACAAGAGGTTTTCACTTCCATCTTTGTTCAAGAAGAGCCTGGCAATGTAACATTGCTCCTGATTTCCTGTTGTTAGTATCAGAAGGAAAGAGGTCCAGTTTTCTTCATATTTCCTGAAATGACAGGAAAGCCTTACAGCAGGAAAAACAGAATGGAAGGAAATATGTTGGATAATTCACACTGTTAACAGGCTATCATGTACATTATTAATATTGCTTGCGTGATCTCCAATAACTGAACTGTGAGAATAACAGCAGCATTGCAAAAATAATATTTTTTTTTATTGTATCTACCTCATGGAATGCTTTGAAGATGGTTTTTAAACTATCCTCACCAGAGAAAAATGAGCTAATTAAGGCTTATGCAGCAGACTTGGAGAAGGTGAGAAGTAGAGAGAGTCAGAATGTGAGAATGAAAGATAGCCAAGTCAAAATGACTCTTAAAACCAAACTTGGCTTATGAGCTGTCAAAACTGTATTGTGATTGGCTAAGAAAAAAAAAAAAAAAAAAAAAAAAAAAAAGTGAATTATCTGAATATGTTGCTCTTGATTAACTGTACGGAAATGTAATTAAACAACAAGCAAAAGAGGGGGAGGGAGGAAAGGGCAGAAAACCTGTCACCCTGAAAGGGAAAGATGAGCTCAGAGCGAAAGCCCATCAGGCCCCCTTACTACCTTTAAATCAAGATCTTGGGAAGGTCTAGCTTTGAAAAACAACAATCAGACCATGAGTTGAACAGCTGAGATACAACTTAAGAGGAGGGAGACTAAACAAATAAGAGCAAATGTTATTATGCGTGTATTCTACAACTGAACTGATGTTTTATTTACTTTTTATAAATGTCTTTCCAACTTTTTACTTAAGAGCTTAACCTATTGCCTGACTAGAATAAACTTGTATTCCTCTCATTCTTATGCATGTTTGGTTTAATAGGCAGGACCACATGAAACAAGAAAATTGGTAATAATGAATGATCACAGTAGGCAATACTCATTTAAGCTGAGACAGCCACAGGATAGGTGAGTACAGAAGGAGACAAGGGGGTGATGCCCCACTGCTCCAAGAATAGCCACTTTTGCCTAACATACTTGGTTAAACAGTGAGTGTTCCAAGATCACTGTCAGTCCTGTCACTGGTACCTTTGCTGTTACATCAGGATATACTTACCCACAAGGTTAGCAGTGCTAGAGCATAAGCATGAACAAGGGAACTAAAAGTCCTTTGACTCTGCCTGCCAACTTCTAGGGCAATCATTGGTGTGGTTTCAGCAAAAGCCAGCTAACACTCCCCAGGCAGTGCCTGGGCATAATTTGGGAGCTAGCATGGGCCAGAGACAATTCCCAGTGAATGCTATGCATGTAGCCATGCTATTTGGGAGGTAAAAGAATTTAAATATGGAGATGGTTAAGTGGTGCCAGCTGGACTCATGGTCAGAAAAAACAAGCCTTGGCACTGCTTTGTTTAGTAGTCTTTATGAACTCATCTGTCATCCTATACCCACTTGTTGTCTCTTTTCCCATATTTCAGTCCTAACTTCTTTGTGAAGAAGAACATCTTTTTGTTCTTCCTTTGTACATTAACTACCAGGACAAAGAGGTTCTAGCACCCGTCACAGACTTCAAAATGCTAAATTAACAGAATAAATAAATAATTAAGCAACACCTGGGCAGAATTTTAGCTAGCAGTTAGAAGCTAAATCATCCAGGACCACAGCTAAGTCTCTCAATTATCCATTATACCTCCAATGAAACGCATTTGCCTGATGCTCAACGTCCTCCATGACTTATTCTGGAGTACTTACAGGTTGGGGCAGTATCAACCTCCCTGTTATTTTGTAAGAAGAAGCAAAGAATGCTCCCATGCTCCCCAGATTGGCTCATTGGATGATATGTCACCTCACCTCTGACATTTGGAGTTCCAGGCTTTTGGGAGCAACTATGCAGTGATCAGACTGCATAGTCTGATGCATATATCTGCTCATATGCAACCCAGCTCCCTCCCATGACCAACCCCAGCTCTGGTTTCTGGCAGTGCCATAGCAGGACTGTCCTATGTAACACTTGTTCCATCCCATGGACAGAAATTTGGAGACATGGTTCATTTTCCCCTATGGCCAGATAGATTCAGCCCCCAGTGAACCCTACACATCAATGACTCATGAGATGAGCAGCCAGAACCCCACTGACACCAAGACAGAGCAAGCTGTAAGCTTAATGGACAAGGAAGAAGTTCCATAAAGCTAGACAAAATAGCTTTCCTGGACTGTATTAGCCAGTATCCTTTGTGAAAGAATTGATTTATAACAGCTGCATCTGTACTGGAGAAAATAAAATTCTGTTTTATCTATATATATTTGTTTTAAAAGAGCAGAAGGCTATTCAAAGCCGAGTCAATAGTGGCATTACTGGAACTCATTTGGAATGGACAATGTTTGGCCTATTGTGTTAAATTCCTGAGGGTTTGCCTATTTTTGTATCAGATTACAGCTTTATTAGGTACAACTGTTTTTACATTGCATTTTTGTGATTAATGATGCTAAAAGGATTTTGGCATTTCAAATGTTGTACACAAACCTAATGGGCAAAATCTTCTGTAAACTTCTTCTAAGCTCTTGGCAAACTTTCCTCAGGAGCAAATATTAACTCCAGATAGTGTTTATTAGCTTTTATAAAATAATCACTGTAATAGTGGCATGTAATTGCTGGAGGTAAAAGCACATCCAGGCCAAGAATTAATCAAGTTTGAGCTCCTTAATAGAAACAGGTCAGGAACAATTTATTTCTTGCCCAGCTTGTATTTAAAGTAATATAATTTTCTTCTGATTTTGTGTCATATTCCAAGAGTGATTTCATACACAACATACCCTGAACAAACTGTGTTTTTAACTAGAGACAGGTCTGAACTGCAAAGTTCAAGACCCACTTTATACTCTGACAAACTATGGAGGCTTTGGGGCTTTAAGCTTTAATTTGCACATTACTTGGGATAGAACAAGCAAAACATTCAGATCTGAATCCAACTCCACTGCCTCTTTAACCCACTGACCAAAGTTTGAAAGTGTCTGTACACAGAGTTTTATCTGAGGATGTCCTGTCAACATCAGACAAATGGGAAAAAATATTATTCTTCAAAGATATCAGAGTCAGTATGCCAAAGTCATTAAGCTTTTACTTGTAGTCAGTCATATGTTACAGTTGATCCAATATTAAAAAAAAAAAAAAAAAAAAAAAAAAACGGAAGAATACAGCCCTGACTTCTTGTATATGACATCTTCCAGTAGGCATCAAAGTCTCTTGCAGTCACCCTTTAGAAAGTCAATAAAGCCTTCCTGTTGAACCACTGCATGCCATGTAATCCCTTGATTGTTTTGACAACAGACATGCAAGAAATAGTTAAAGCATGCCTATGTCATAAGAATAAACATATCTAAGACAGTACCATGTGAAAAAAAATAATAATAATAAATAAAATAAATAAATAATCAAGAACTGGGAGCCCCGGCATAAAGGACTTAACCCGAGTTCAGTCCAGTAAAAGTACCACTATGTTGCCTCACAGCTGATGATTTACCACTTACCACCAACCAGTTTTGATGTTACCTCAGGCACCTTTGAAACCCATTCTATGTGCAGTGAAGCTATTTGCTGTGAATAGTTGTTGGACATGGATTTTCTTTGAAGTTAAAGCTGTGGTGCAGGGTGTGTGTCGGGAGATGTGATCTCTCAGGCATATCAAGCTGCATCGAGGCATCCTAGTACATTTTTAACACAGGAGACAAGTTCTTCTCATTAGCTCAGTTGATATCTCTGCAAAATCAAACATGCACAGGATGTTTCTCTAGCATTAAGGACAACAAACTTGGAATGGTCTGTGTACATATTCATCTCTCTTGACATCAACAGCAAGGCAGTTGCATCTAAAATGCTTTCTGAATAAAGTCTATGGCCCATGCCAACTCCCTATTCCTGTCTGGGAATTGTCTGGGAGAGTGCCAGTCAGCACAGGCATATAACATGCCTGTGACCAGCCTAATAATTTGACAGTACAGATAACTGAGTTCTCGTACCTGGTTTGTACACTGGAGCTGTTTAATTTGGTAGGAAACAAAGACAAAAATTCATGTACACTATGTCACGCAGGATTTCTCAGTCTATTTGTTCTGGAAAGCAAACCTGTCCTTCATCATGGGCCAGTCCTGTACTCTTTCATTTTTCTGTTTGTAAGGAAAGTGAGAGACACCATGGAAGTTTTAAGGCAAGAATCTCATCACCAACTAACAGCATGAACTGTTCTGCCAGGATAATCAGGAATAAAAGGCACAATATCCACATTGCAGAAATCCATTAATTTTCCACTGCTAGAATTCAGATTTCTATTCAAAAGAGATCACAGAAGCTAGTCCATTCTCCTTTTATAATCTGTTGAACATTAGCCGTCAATCATATTTAATGTATACACCTCTGCACAAAATCTTAGGGGATTCTAATTCAAATAAAACCATTAACTGTAAGCTTTGAAAAGCCTCTTTTTTTTTTTTCCTTTTTAAATCATAAGATTTGCCTTTAGGTATATACTGATCAAATCAAAGATTATTTCAATGTTATTATTTTCCTAACCCTAACCTTCTAGTGTAAACTGTGAAATCATAGTGTTGTACAGAGAAATGCTGCAAATGGATAATGGCTCACAGTTGTTATGCATTACATCATGGAAAGCAATGTTTTTCCACTTCTTGGTATTGGAGCTTCACTTTAGAAACCCATCCATTTCAGTGCCTCATGGGGCTCCCCAGTTCCATGGGTGTCATAGCCTTCTATTTATCTAAATCACTTTTGCTATCAGCTGTGGAAAATGTAGTATTAAAACCAAATATGTATGCCTGTCCAGACCTGGACCTCATCCAGCTCCGTGCAGACCCATGCAGGTGTCTCTGAATGCTGATCTCCAGGGCTTCAAGGATATGCAGAAAGAAAATCCCACACTGAGCCTGTCCAAAGCCTGCACAGGCTACAGATTAGTTGTTTTACTTTGCCTCTACATCTAACAATTACCCTGCAAGATGCACCTCACAGGATAGAATAAAATAATAAATTTGAATAATCTTTTACTTTTGGTAGTAACTTTGGAGGGCTAAGCTTGGACACTTAACTTCTGTTCAAAACCATATTCAAGAGCCTGATACTTACATAGAAGAAATGTGGAATAATTCCCGGGAGTTATTCTTCAGTCTGATTCATGAAAATATACACTCTTTCTTTTTACCTAGATTTAAAATTCCAGTATCGAACTCAGTGGAGTTTCCATAGGTTAATTCAGAATCCATTGGTTCACATTTACAACCCTATTCCAGCTCAGCCAGAAGAAGAACTGTGAAGTTACAAAACCAAACTGACTTCTGTGCTGGAAATGAAATCCTATCTGAGACTAGATGAACCTAGTTTTGGTCAGGAGCTCCACTGCAAGCAATTTTTATAGAGGCCCTATAGCTAGAATGAGGAAAGACAGCAAAACTCTCAAATGCTGCAAGTGGTATTTACAAAGGTCCACAATAACTCAATTATTTTCAATGTTTGGCATGAATAAATAAATAAATAAATAAATAAATAAATAAATAAATAGATAAATAAATAACAGGCCTGTGAAGAAACAAAAGGAGTTTTCTTCTTGCTCTTCACAAACTGGCTAGCCACAATTGCAGTTTAAGTAAAGAATTTACCTTCAGGTAATAATGTCATCAAGAGAAACACAACCAACTGACCAACTGTCCCCCATTGTAGCAGAGCAAACAGACATTTTGGGCACAGCAAAGTTAGTAGTATGTGGCGGAGAAGTTCCATACTGAGTTCTTGCTTTGTCATATATATCATCACCTATAGTAAAGAGGCCATAGTCATACCAAATCATAGCCCCAGAGAGAATGGATACAACAGATTTTATTGCTATGCAATTTTTATATTATGTGTATAAAAATACACTGCTCACTATACAGTCATGCAAAGCTAAAATTCCTACCTAGAAAATCCATGTAATCTTGTGTTTGAAAGGACAGGACAAATATGAATCATGAATAAAATAGAGGGGAGAAGAGACAAAAAATGGCAAAAGAGACATTCATTAGATGAGGTATTAACTTGAACAGAGATTTTTTTTTTCAGCAAAAATTGCAGCTTCCACCTGTTTCTGGTCACTTACTATATGCTTGGGAAAAAATAGCTTTTAGAAAGATGTCTCAAAATTAAAAAGAGTTTTCTTACTGTAACAGGCTGCACAGATGAAAGCACAGAGGTTGCACCTCTGTGCACTTAGGAATTTTTCTTCACATGTAAAAACACGAACCATGGAGAATTAGGAGGCCTTTTTTCAACCCAGAATCATCCCTGAGACCATTTTTTGGAAATCCCAGAAGAGACCTATGCTAGGTGGTATATGTGCCTTTGCATCTTCACCTCTGGTAATAAATTATGAGAATAAAAAGGCCTGACTCGATTTCCAGACCCTAAGGACCAGGTGCGGACACAGTGAGGTACAGCAAGCAGCTCTTGAGTGTGTTTCCAGAGGGTCATGCAGAGCAGGCTTGCACACTGAGCTGCACACACACATAAAAGCCACATTTCTGGAATTAGGCCAACTCACTTCTACCTGTCAGGCAGCATTTATGTGTGTTGCTTTTGCAACTGTGGTATCAGGTATGTCCATTTCAGATATACAATGAAACATAGGATGAAGGTATAGCTATAATTTTATTATCACTCATTTGGAAGCATATTGTTTGGTGAGTGTGACACTTACTCCAGCAGACAAATGCTGTTTATAAAATATTTTTCTAAATATGTATTATCTACATAGCACTGAGCATTTTATGGTCAACTAAGAATCAAAATTCTTCCCCTAAAAGGTTTTTAATATAAATAGAAAAGGCAAACTCATGACAGGTAAAATGATGTAAGAAGTAAGGCAGTAGCAAAATAGTAATAATAATAATAAATGTAGCACACTGCTCTTCAGGTCTGGCACTTTTTAGAGAAAGATTAAACTCAAGATTTCCTGAAGAAAAAAATCCAACCTATTAAAGCCACAATACGAAAGCCTTGTGGAATATGCCATTTTTCTCAGTTATGTTCTTTTGAGGTCTATTTTCATCTACTTTTTGCAGAGCTTTCAGCCTGTGACTGAACTGAAAACAGCCAATCTCTCTTTCTGGTTCATGTATATTAGCTCAGTGCTGTTAGGTTTGTTTCTCCAGAACAGCAGGGAGCTGGGATTTTTTAAAGGTTTCCACAGAAATTAAGAGGAGAGGGATATAATACCTTCAACTCAAATTTATTTCTTTTAATTCATTTTATATGCACTTGGGGCCTAAATAACTCAGGAGTAATTACTGAAAAGTAGCCTATTGTGTGACTTGCACCCCTTTGTGAACAACTATTGCCTTAACTCCAGATGCAGAGTATTTCGTAACATGACTACACTCCATATTCCCTTTGTGGAGCCTACAGACAAGTAGTGGATCTATTTTTCATTTGCATGGCAGAATAGCTAACCATATGTGTACAGTTGTATGTGCATACAAAGGCCAGCAATCAATTACTACTACTAGAAGTTCATACAAATCAGGAGACAGATGTAATGCCTCCAAATTTTCTCCCTATGTATTAATGCCCCCTAAACCAAACCCTGTAAAAGACTAGTTACTCCTGACAACACAACATAGTCCTTAATATTTGACTAATAATCCCCAGCCTCTGAAAATGTGGTCTCAAGTAACAGTAACAATGACAAGCAAGAAATTTTAAGCATTCATTCAAGTTGCTTTCTGTGTCCAAATTATTACCAGTCATAGTGTAGCAAGAAAACTTTAATATACAAGTTCATTTGAACCATTTACTTTGTACAGAGCAAGAATACAACTCACACACACAAAAAGAATCCATCAGCTGTACAACATAGAGTCATATCATTATTTCAGTCTCTGGGGCCTGTGTGAAATACAAATGAATGTGTAAGGTGTTATCAGTATGAAAGGAGAAAAATGAAGAAAATCTGGAGCCAGCTAGCCACATTTCACTGGGCTAGATAACTACATCTTTCCTCTCCTCATTTTTCCTCTCTATCACAAGCATCTGGGAAAAAAAAAAAAAAAATGAATAAGGTGTGTGGGGAGAGGACTCATGTCTGAAACTTCTTTTTTTTTCTTCAGTAAGCTGGAAATCTCAGGATCTGTAATGGCTGAGAGATTTTGTCTCCCTCACTCCAAGAAAAAGGGCAGACTTGGGGTTTTCTTTTCCCCGTTAGCCCAAAGATTTTTATTTTTTCATACAAAGACTAACAATTCTTTTGCTTAGACATTTTCTTTGAACAGAAAGCATTACTTGTTATGACATTAGATTTTAGAGAAAAGCATTACACTGGTAACTATTCTTGGGATGTTTTAAGTTTAGATTTTCCATGTACTCATTAAGAAAATGTAATTCTGAATCTACACAACATGATGTAATGTAAATGGACATGCATCTGGCTGAACACACATATATAGAATCATAGAATCATTAAGGTTGGAAAAGACCTTCAAAATCATCCCCATACCATCAATATCACCCATTAAACTATGTCCCTAAGCACCATGTCCAACCCTTTATTTGAATTCCCCCAGGGATGGTGACTCCACCACCTCCCTGGGAAACCTGTTCCAATGCCCCTGTACTGTAATGTAGATTTGGAATGAATTTTTCTTTATGGGTACATTCAAATACACACAAAAGACATTAGTATTAAAAAACCTACCACTCAAAAAATAGCCAACCACTTAATTGTCTTTTAAGCTTTAATTCATCCCCCTTTGGGTATATACATCTTGAGGTGATACAGGATGAATCATGGTATATCTGTGTATCTGTATCACCTCCTATTGTTGCACAAGACCTTGACTCATTCTTCACTTTCTCCTTGCCTTCTTCACTCAATATGTGAAGATAATGTAGTATAAATTCCTTATGGTCTTAATATCCAGCTTGTCACCACAGCAACTGAATTATTACCAAACTTAAACACATGTATCTCTATACGCCTATACTTAAACACCTGATACCTCTAGGACATTATCAACTTTTTTTCTTTTTTTTTTCTTTTTAATATGTTAGGAATAAATTAAAAATTAAAGTTAAAATTTTCAGTTTAGAAGAGTTTGCCAACTGAAGATCCTAGTTTGAGACATCTACAACCAGATGTCTCAGAATAACTGATGTTTTTAAGATCGTCATGTATCTTAAAACACAGCAGCAAAATTGGCATTAGTTGTGTGTTAGCAGTCAACATTCCTGTAAATCTGCAACAGCATCCTATGTTAAGCTCCCTGTAAGCAAGAAAGGCACAGTTTGTGGTCAAGAGTAAAATCTAAATAATGTTTGCCTAGTCACAAAAGAACTCTGTTGAGAACTGCAGTCGCAGAGAACAATTGTACCAGAAACAGAAAACTGTTCTTCCCCTTCCTTCAGCTCTCCAACTCATTCTCTGTGCACACTTACAAAGACAAGGTCTTTATGCTCTTTACCCAAACAGAACGCTCTTTACCCAAACACCTTTCATGCACTTTCTGTCTGATGCACTGAATGAAAGTGACTCTGAAGCAAAAATGAAATATACATTTACATATATACATATATATACATTTATATTTGCATATATATATTTACATGCTTGATTAAATAAAAAGCAGAGGTGAGAGCATTTTTAAAATAAAACATACAAATAGTCTGTAATTAAAAATTATCTGTCGCATTGTATCAATTATGGAAAAAAAAATCCACTGGGAAAGACTCATGTTTTAACTCTAAACATATTGTCATAATATCCTGTGTATTTTAGCACTCTAGAAGCAAATTTGTCTTTGCAACCTTGTAAGAAACATTTAGTTTCTAGCAAGCACTGTTACAGACTGTCATAATCAATGTATGCAAAGAGACAGCATTAAGACTAAGTAGATAACCTTAAAAAATGGTATTTTCGTCCCTTTCAGTCCTTCTATTTATGATGCTATAGTTCTTCCTCTCTCCCCTGTCCCACAGATATAACTGAACCAATAACACTATTGAAAGTATATGCACTGTTTGCAAATGTGTTCTTTTGCAAGGCCACAGCACCATTTCTTTTTCTTCATTTGATCCCAACAGGTAACCCAACACAAAGGTAAGTTATTATCCTCCATATAAATACTATACACATTTTGCAAGAGGTTTTCAGAGCAAAGGAGTGTATAGTTTCAGCAAGCCTGATAGGGTATCACATTTTCAGAGGAAAACATCCTGTCTCTATGTCCATCTATTCAACTCTCCATTCTTGCAGTCTTCTACCCTTGGTTCGTTCAGTGGTGCAAGCCACTGGACAACACTGGGGCTGGGCCAGGGCTCCATTTCTCCTCTCTGATATTCTTCTGGGGAAATGGAAAGTAGCTGCATATGCCTGCCATTTCCCTTGTGCTGAATTTAATATCCATTTAGAGATAAGACATATATGCTGATGAGTGTTTTCCTAATCTCCTTGGAGTGCATATGTCTGCATTACATGTTTCAGTTTGAGAAGAAAGGCTACCAGGCTCTCCCTGTGATGCTGATATTTGCCTTTTCTGAACAATGATACCATTAGGGCTTTGTAGCTCAGCTTCCTAGTAACTTAAAAAATAAAAATAAAAATGGGAATATTCTGAAAAAGTAAGGATTGAAGGTCTGAATGAAATATAGGTACTGTACATCTCTTCTTCCAGAATTCTTTGTCTACATCAAAGCCTGTTTGGCAGCAAACAACTTTGTCTGAAACTTCAGGAGAACAGAGCAACATAAAGAAAATGCTACTTTTAATCCTATAAGTCCCTCTAACAAAGTAGTACATTTTATTTATTTCTTCTCAAGACTGAACATTTGCTCAAACACAGAAAAGTAACTTGGCACGCTATGTAGAATAGCACCACCTACTGATTTTCTGCAAGAACCATGTGCTACTCCAGTGCAGGTATTAAAATATTAAAATTACATGAGACAGAAGCACTTTTTAAACAATGATGATAATATATATTCAAATATTGTACATCTTAAAGTACTTGTAAATGGTTTCAAAAATATTCTTATTGTTGTTCATGAATCATTATTCATGAACAATATCACAGGACATGCAGATTTTTTTGCAACAGAACTGAAAGCGTTGGAAACAACCTTTTGCATTACTAAGATATTTGTCAGTGTTTAACCATTTTAAGAGAAGGTGATTTTTTGTCTACTTGAAAATATACCATTTTTGTTCAAGCTAATCCCTTGGACCAAAAAGACTGATTTCATTGAAAAATTTCTATAGTTAAGGGAACTGCTTCTGATCAAAGAAGTATTTGCAATTATGTGTGTTCTGTGAATGTAACAAATACTAAGACTGTACATAAAACAAAGTTCTCAGGTTGCCAAATATTGCCAGAAGTACAGAAACAAACAAGCAAAAAACAACAATATCAACAACAACAAAGTGTTTTTTAAGTATGTCACAACCCGAAATATTGAGATATCTCAGGTATTCCTTGAGGTTGTTTTTTTGTTGTTTCTTCCTATGTGCAGAATTCTATTAGTAAGCATATTAGTAAACAACTTATACTCAATACAGGACTAATTCTGAGTATATCCTTATAAGTAATTCAGGTACTCCAAAACTTGTTCATGTATAAAATATGTACAATTTAAATGTCAAATATATATATATATATTTATATGTATATATATATATATATCCTCAAGGATCTTGAAGATTAGAGAGGATCTAAGTTCTTGTCTTCCCCTGCTAAAGTCAATAAAAAACATTCACTAACTGAACTGAACAATGTCCCAAAATTGCACATATCCATATATGTATATGTGTGTATACACATACATACCTATGGATATATAACTTTTTTTCCATATATATGTGTATATAAGTGAAGATTGATCTCAGAGGAAAGCAAGTCCTTTTAAAATGATATGATGATAGTTATACATTGGCCTTCTTTGTTTCTCCAGAATTATGAATATGTCAAATTCCTAAAAAGAAAAAAAAAGAAAAAAGAAAAAAGAAAAAAAAAATAAAGGATTATCCTTTAAACAATAAATAATGAAATAATAATAATATAGAAATTCCTAAACCCTGATCCTCCTTACAAGCAATTCTAAGCCTCATCAAAAATAAATCAATCTGCAACAGTGGCAGGCAGCTACTTAAGGCCAGTGGATGGGGCCAGAGCCATGGTAAGTGCAGGACTGTAGCTGTCACATTGCCAGCCACTGCATTTCCATGCTCAGGACTGCACCATTTCTTGTGACCAAGACTGCCACCAGTTTGACCCTTCATCTCTCTTTATCACCTTTTGGCATCCTCCTGTACATAGCTCTCAATTATTTCCCCTGAATTTGTGCATTATTTTAAGTGCTTTGTTTTGGTTTTGTTTTAATCCAAAGATTTGTTGGAAATTCCCTATGACAAGAGCCAGAACATGAGCAGGATGAATGGCTATCTAAAGTGCATATGGTGGTGTCTCCTCCCTGACTAGATAACTTCTATTTAATAAGACATAAGACATAGTTAAAGTGTGCCATAAAGCCAGGACAAAGCTACCTGAGCTAATATTGCTCTAATCTGAAATTTCCTTTGGTGCAGCATAGTTCTGTGGTTCATCTGAAAGAAGAAAAACAGAATCAATGCCACACAACTTGGTTTACCTGCTAACCCCAAACCAACACAGCACTGACTTTGCTCTGGGAAGCTACCTTGGACTCCACCGCTTCACCTGTACCTGCACTATGGTCTGGCTGGGGGTGTGACCATATATTTCTATACGATCAAATTGTCTCCACTCAGATGTCATTTAGGAGTTTTCTTTCCTTTCAAAAAAAGGCGTGAACTTCACAGAGAGATGTGTAGGTTTCTGCTCTGTGCAGACACACAGCTTTTTGGTTGTTCCTTTTAATGTAACTACAGGGTCTACCAACTGCAATTTGATACTAGAGTACAGGGAAATTGTAAACGTGGAGATGCATTTTTCTACTATTCTGTGGTGTATCTCTCGCTCACATTCTGTTGTCATCTACATTTTCTACACTCTGTTTTCACAACTCATTTGCACCTTCCCACACGAAGGATATCTCCAGCAGGGGACATTTATATTGTAAGTAACCTAAACATTTCAGTTTGTGCTTACTGAAACTGGCAGCAGTCTTTGAGCAATAGAGAAATGCAGGCCCCCGCTTGGTCATGAAAATACAACGTATTGTACACAGTCCTACAAGTCCTTAAACTCTCCACAGACACAATCCTGCTATTCTCTACTTTCTTAGTTGCTCATAAAACTTAACCTTCTATTCTCTTCCTCAGAAAAGGCTAGAAATGTAAATGAAAGGCTAGAAAAGAACTGAGGTCTGTCTGCACGATTCAGTGTTACCTTCAAGGAAGAGAGCTGTCCTATTTTAAGATAGGAGAGAAGCAAAAATGTTGCTTAGTCTTGCCACCCGTTTTGATCAGGGAAGCAGCTTTGATTTTATTGTGGCACTACTTCGCATGTTTCCCTTTGAATTAAAAAAAAAAAAAAAAAAAAAAAAAAGTAGGGAAAGACCTAAAAGAGGTTTCGGCTCAGCAGTGAGAAAGATGGTTGGGGAAATCCAGTAACTTACAATGTATGTTTAACAAAAAGGATTCTACTTAACAAAAAGAGAAGTTGCTTACTCTTGCTTACTCTGCTTGGGCACTTCCCTGAGGACCCCAAACAAGCCATGGCACATGAAATGCAGACTCATGGGAGACTCAGTAGATAGCACACCTCCCCCTGAGCCAACAAAAGGGCTCAGCTTTGGATCAGAAGTTCATCTTCCAAGGGGAACAGGGTGAAATCTCTTCTATAAGATACAAAATTCAATATATAAGTACAAATACAAATATCTAACTTGTAAACATCTATAAAACTTAAACAGTCTTGGGCCCAGCTTGCTCAGAGACTCTCTGTATGTCCTACTGCAACTGATTGCTCCCAATTCCAGACATGGCAGTTGGGGTAACACATGCTATGGGTCATGGCATAGACCAGAGGAGCAGATGTCAGGCCATTGCAATATGAAATTGCCTTGGGGTATGAGAGGAGTCCGTCCAATCTTCCTGTGTTTGTGGGACAGGACAATGCTGTTCTTTAGTTGTCCGGCTTGGACACTTTCTGTTTGAAATTATAAAATCGTCCACTTGTTCTACCTAGGACACGATAGCAATATTTGGATAGATAATTCCTATATCTGTACAGAATTGGTAAATTTTATGATCTTTAAAATATAAGTAGTTACTTATTAGGGTATACAGAGAAAATAATACATTAAAAGCTAGCTAAATCAGTCCCAATGTCAATAACATTAATTTACACTGCAGTTCCTTCATCATAGATTTTCCATATATTTTATACTACTAAACAACATTTTCTTAATAGTTGCTGAAGCACTTACCAATACAAAACCACATACCTCTATGCTATCTTCCAAATCAGAGTTTAGAAGGAAACTGCAAAGTGAAATGACAACTAATCAGAAGAGAGAAAAGTAACATGATCTAGAAAATAAAGAAGTGTTGGAACAGATATTAGAGTTTTCCATTGCAAATTATCACCACTAACCGGCTGTCTGGGAAACACTCCAACCTGATGTTGGGTTCTCTTTGATAACGTGGTGTTTCTAAGCAACATTTCTAGTCAACCCATGTGTATGAGTGGTCAGCCACCGCTCCGCAACTTCAAAACATGAATTTCTTTTGTTAGATGCAGATCCAATTTGCTATTTGGTTTTTATAGGAAAATGCAGCAAGCATTTTAAGATACATTTTTTTAAAAAAAAGGGGGGGGGGGAGCAGTGCTAAATATTGTAACACATTTCAACACATACAGCTGTGTGACTAACTTATTCAATACTACATTAATGAACCCCTTTTTTTGTTCTTAAGCTAAGCAGATGGGTATTCAGGTAGCATGTGTTAAAGTTGTCAAGAATTTATGTTCTAATTCCATTCACATAAGCAGCCAAAGGCATTTCTTACATAAGAATGACAGTGATAACAATTAGCTGGTCTCTTCACTCAATATGTTTCTACTATAATCCCAGATGAAAAATTTTTCAGGATTTGGATCTGCTGAGCTAGGATTTCTAAAGTTCGTTCCTTTCAAACCTTCTATGTGAAAAAGATGTGAATTCCAGTCCCTCAAAGTCCATGGGCTGCCCATCCAGTTTGGATCTATGCTTTGCACAAGTTCAAGTACAAGGTGTATATAATTATTATATAACTCGTAATTGAATCGGGAAGTTGTTCCTATCTCACACAAAAAATAATTTTAGTTTGATATGTAGGGATTCATATCCTTGATAAATAAAGAACAAGAATGATCCTGTGAAATGAGAGGTACCATTTGTACAACAGACAGGATCTCTTGCACCGGTAGTACTGGACCCGTTCTTGGCTGATGGACATTGATCTAGACAAAGTCCTGCAGACTGGTGGCAGAGATATGGACATGGTGGAGCCACAGAACATCAATATGTTCAGTGAAGTTAGGCACCATTTTCCAAGGCTGTACTTGCATCTCAATGAGACTGACTTCAGATCGTTGGCAAGGACAGTTGCATTCCATGCTTAAGCAGAAAATATTTTAGATTTCTATAAAATCTTCCTATCAAAATGAATATATTTTATCAACTCAGATCTGGAATATATGCATCCTACTAGTGCTAATTATAACGAGACATATGGTTAAACAGCACTTCAGATTGAGACAGTTTGGGGAATTTCTCTACCTATGATTTCTTCTTGACACTGGAATCTTTCTTATGGACATCTGTCAGTATGCAAGTTCCAGCAGGAATGTGGCACACGGTTCTTTCTTCCAATCTTTTGCTTCCATATTGACATAAAACCCACAGTAGGTGACAGAAAAGTTGCTTGCACCTGGCTCTTGGATAAAAATAGTGAGTCATTAAATTTTGATGATCCTCCATTTAAATGGGGCGCATTTGGATAAAAGATGGCAACTATCCAGAGCAAATGGTTATTTCAAGTGTGATTCCCAGGAAAGATAATAATTGAACTACAGATTAGTTACTGAGAAATAGATCATCTGATAAACCTTATCTAACGATCACCTGAGGTATAGGAAAGGGGCTTATTAAAGTTGTTTCCTCTGAGATCACTTCAGAAGAAAGAAAGAGGGTACAGACAGCTAGCTGCAGGACTGAGAAAAACTCAGTGATTCAGACCTGAAACTAGAGAAATATCATGGATAATCCAGACAATTTTGACCCAAGAACAGAAACAAAACAAGCTAATGAGGAAACTGAAGCAAAAGGCTGAATGTGGAAATGTTTTGTGCACAGATGTGTACTTCTAATGCTAGCTGAAGTAAGACATGACTGACTTTCAACCCATCTGTTCATCTCAGCTATCCCATGCCTTTGAGAGGGAAAATTGCAAGTGCATGTTTATCACAATGTGGAGTTTGGGGACAAGAAGCACATGGAGAAGTAGGGAAGGAAATGATGGGCTATAGCAGTCTTGCTTCCCTGAAACAATAACAGATAATATCCATATCAAAGGACTCTGCCAGAGAGGGAGGCTAAATCTAAATGAGACATAAGAAAGCTAAAAACACTTAGATACCTTGTAACGTTACCCAAACACAGCATCTTGGAGCCTACAAATTAAACAGAGTTTTATCAATGCTGTGACACAAACAGTCCTGGAAAAATTAATCATCTAGCCTGCAGCTATGTGTTCTTTTCTTAGCATACTGGCTCCTCTTGCTATAGACATGAGAGTAACTCTGTCACACGCTCTCCCTTTTATGACAGGCAGTCTTTGTGCAGGCCTGAATTTTGGCTGATTGTGTGGATCATGCCAATGCACAATGGGCCTTTCTGACCTCTAAAGCATCCAGAAGGAGCTCAGGTGTATGGACTACCTGAGTACAGTGGAAAAAGTAGCTAGGGCATCTTGTGCCATTACAGGGCCAGAGAAAAATGTGACCAGATGAATTGGGAGTGCAGGTACCCTCAGTCTGGTTGTGGGTACTGGGGATACCTTGCACTACAGCACTAGTGGAATAGGGTTGTATGGCTTTCTCCACCAGGGCTGCCTAAGGCGTTTAGCCTGCAACCTCTGTAAACAGGCAGATGGTCTTCAGCCCTTCTCCACTGTTGGTACAGAAGTGAACACGACCACCTTTAGCCCCCTCCCAACTGCTGTCAACCCAAAAGTACAGAGCTGAGGAGACCTGAGATTCAGCTGTGGTAACTGCAACTGTCTAATTGAGTCATTGATGTTGAAAGCACAATACCCTGGGGTTCCCTGTATCTTCATTGAGAACAACAGTTACCTCTGGAGGCTTGCTGAAACCACTGAAGATCAACATCATGCAGTCAACCTGTCTATCATTCAGCATTCAGCATAAACAGAACCTAGGTGACATAACTCATAACACAGAAACCTCATTTAAATTCCTGTAATTTAATAAATAAATTAATTAATTAACTTAATTATATCCAGTAGGTAAGCATATAAACATAGCCCCTGGAAAATACAGGAGTTTGAGCTATAGAACTTATGAAATAAATTCATCTGTAGAAAATTTGTCACAAAGAAACAGAGTGCATTCAGTGTGGAGCTGAAGGAAGCATTCCTAGTAAACTACTGATCTACTACTAAATTAAACTTTTATTTTTATTTTTTTTTAAGCTTGTGCTGAATTTCATGACTTGTGGGAATTGCCCACAAATATGTTTGTCACTAAATTCTGTGAAGAAATCTGTGTGACTGGGAATTCCCATGACTGACCTTGAGAAACACAGCACAAAGGTCAAACCAAAAGGTCCATCTAAGCAGTGTCTTTAAACAGAGGTGAAAGTAGATGCTTAAAGAAAGGATATGAAAATAGTATGATATTTTGTCTGCTATATCACCCCAGCTTCTAGCACTGTGTGGATAAGTGACTTCATAAGCCAGATGTTGTAACTTTGTGGTTAGTACTGCTTGACTGATTTTCCGTACATGAATTTAACCAGTCACTAAATCCGCGGTTCAGACCATGGGCTCATTTCATTTCCTTCTCTCATGAGCATTTCCATGCTTTCTATCATGCACGCCACTACACTTGAAGTAAATTTTACCTATTACTTCATCTGATTCTCCCTATCTTAAAACTCACCACTGCTCCAGAAAACCTCTGGGAAAGTAGAATGAAAAGATTAATGAATGTAACGTTCAAATTGTGTCTGTCCTCTACAGCTTGATCTAAAATCCCATCGCTGACTGAAAAAAAACAATGTTGATTTGAGTCAGATACACACTACTGCCGATGTGTTTTTATTGTGAGGGATGCCAAAAAGTCTCAGGGTGCTTGAAAGCTCAAAAGTCATAAACTGTGATTGAATATTAGATCCTCTATTACTGGGTTTTGTGTCCTGATTTCATTCAGGTAACAGTATTTTCCTTGCAAATATAAACAGTTGTGAATATAACAATGACATTTGAAATGATTGCTACACAATGTGCATAAAAATGCTTTTGCTTGTTAACATGGTTGGTGAATATTCACAAAAATCCAGTACATAGAACAGAGTTCAGTATTACAGTGCCAATAAACACTACAGTCCCTTTTGACAAGCTTCATCATTTTCACCAAAAGTCTCAACACAAAGCCATTTTCTCTGTCTGCATCACTTGCCCCAGCATGTTCTTTAACACAGCATCTTAAGTACCAACTCTTTCTGTTGGTCCTCATCGTTCCTTTTAAGCTTTCTTATTTAAGGATTCACTGAAGACCTTCCCATGATTATCTTCTCTACTCACGTCAGAATCTCCACCATGATGTTTTCCCACCTCTCTCCAGGACCAATTAAGAGTTAAGCCCTTCAGCAACTCTTTCTGTTCTACTATAGGAAGTGGAAGCCAACATGCTAGATGTTCTTTCTTCTGCTTTTCCACTCTTGAAGTGAGAAGCCTGCAAGCAAACTGTCTTCTTATTCTTCTGCCCAAAGCCTTTTCCTGCAGGTAACTGTCCTATTCTGCTCTTCGCTTCAGTTCACCTTTCAAGGGTTTATTCATCCTCTTCCCCTTATTCCTATCCTGCTCTCCCAGCTCTCAGCTTTTGCTAAAATATCTTCTGAGATCTCCATCGGGTCCCCTCACCAGTTAACTGACTTCTCCAAAGAACCTCTGCAAGCCTGTGACTGCTCCTGCCCCTCTTTTTCCAGTTATTAGATTCAAACCTTCCTAATCAGTTCCAGTTGAGGTGCAAATACTCAACCACAGGAAATTACACTTTGGTTTATTTGGCATCCCTCTGACAAGCACTCCTCTACCTCACAGGATTGTACAGGGTGAGTCCCTCCAGGATCAGAACATTTTCTGAAGTGTTGGTTTGATTACCCAAAATATTTCAGGGTGCAGAACCAAACTTTATTTGTAAAATGGTCCTGTTCTTTTAGAAACCAAGACACATGTTTTTTGAATCTTCTATCTCAGTAATCAAGAGATGTGTCCTAAACATCTTGTGAGAGATATTTGAAGCTCTTTATCTGCATAGAATCAATTAGAGCATGAGCGAGGAGTGCTCAGCACCTTGGGGCTCTCTTTGCAGTAATGAGATGGTACGTGCCCTGACAGTACCTTTGTGAATTGCACTGCTTTTCCTGCATGGCATTTAAAAAACAACAATAAATCCATTGCAGGCTTGGCCCTTCAACGTGCTTAGCATTAAGCATGTAAATAGTTTAACTAATGTGAAAGAAATCGCCTACATGCCTACACATGTGATTAAATGCTTTGCTGGATCAGGCTAGAATGCTGAACCAATGTTGAATCAAGCAGTGAATGTGTATATAAACAAGATCTTTACAAACTGACATAAACATAGCACTTGAATTTCTTTAAGACACTCATAACTGAGTTCAGCCGTGGCCTAAATCCATTAACCTTATTACAAAAAGGCCAGCAAAGAAATTAGCTTTTTTTTTTTTTTTTTTTTTTTTTTTGTTATAATAACAAATTGCTTAGGTAAAATTCCCTATTTCTAATTTCATTAGTTAAAGACATATTTTCAACTGTTGCTATACAATCTCATGTGGTGATTTACAATATTGACAATATGCAAAAAACTTTCAAAATATTTGAGTTTCTATTTTTACCAAGCCCCATTTGCTTTCATGAAGTATAGTGTTTGTGTTATTGTCCACTGGAGCCCAGCAAAGAACATCAGAACATTATCCTTCCCTGCCTCTGCAAGTAATGAACTCTCTTCCAGTCTGTAAAATGTTGGTGTTTTGTGGTTTCCTGGAAGGGAGATAGCAACTAGTGGTGCCTGCTCCCACTGAACATGATGTCTGACTTGTCTGTTTGTAACAAAGGTTTCAACGCCAGCCCCCCTGCAGGCATTAGTGCAGAATTAGGGGAAAAACTATTTATTGCCTTTCTTACTTTTATTTTGCCATCAAGATTACACCACTGTAAGTAACCTCCAGCTGGTATAACTCCAGTAAGAGCCATTCTATTAGCCACAATTCCATGCATGAGCATTAGCTGCAACGGTACTTTTATAACATCAAAAGTAAACAGGGATTTATACATACTATTTCAATCTTGATCCCATTCCAGTTTTTTAGAAGTTTAATTATTTTTAATAGTTGCCATGAATTTTCTTAAAACTTGTAGTACATTTTTCTTTGCTCCTAGTTCTGTCTTGAAACATATCACAAGCCATCTTAAAAAGGATTAAACTAGTCCTCCTAAAAGCCTCCCAGTAGAATTGCTAAAGGTGTAATTTCCTACTTTAATCAGTCATTTATTCTGCAGTTTCAGAAGTTTCTGTGAAGATAGAGCTTCCATTGATTGCAATAAATTCACATAACTGGGATTATTTGTGTAGGCTAAGCAAACTGATAAAAAAAATAGACGTGACTATTTATTTTTGTAGATGGCTTTGAATATATTCCAACTTCTTTAGGGTTCATCTCCTATCAACAAGTGGAGGATCTGTGTGCTTTAAACCCACTAGCATTAATGAGAATGATCTTTGCAAATGTGCTTCATGTAGCTGGGAAGGGAAGAGGCTCCAATGCTCTTGCTTGTTAACATTCTCTTTTGTTTTTGCCCTCTCAAACTCAAACACTTTCTAGCAGTTTTGCTGGCAGCTTTAGCAGCATTAGTACATTCCAAACTAGAAAAGTTTCTACTTTAATATCTTACAACTAGCTCAATATGTACTGACCTCAAACCCAGGATAGTAGTAATTTGATATTGCAGCTCATTATTGTTACTCCCAGCAAGTTTCCCCTTGAAAGTGCCTGATGCTTCCCCCTCCCTCTCACAGGCACCCTCCCACCCTCCATTCAGAATTTGTTTTTAATTGTTGAGGAGAGAAAATTCAGACTGTGAGCCAACAATATATTTCCAGGGGGTACAAGATATTAATAGAGCTACATCGTGGCCCCATATATTGTAATAAACTGTGCTGTAATTTGTTTACCCACCGTAGACAGTAACTAACATTCAGATAAATGGAGTTGGCGCCTGTAAGATTTATGATATACTTCTGTGCTTAGCAATGTTTAATCAGGGAGTTAAAATATTACAGTGTAAAATCCTTTACAAGCATGCACAAACAGAGAACTACCATTAGAGGCTTGGCAGACATACTCGGTGTCAAATAGTACCTCCAGACACTCTCAAAACACAAAGAGGAATATTCAAAGCAGCTACTAACTGACTAGCATTATTTGAGAACCACGTCAGAGCTCATTTTTTTAGGGGACTTGCTTTTGAAGTGACAGAATGATAGACAGGGACAAGTGGGCTTGTCTGTAGAGCCCATCAAGCTGAAAGAAGTTGGGCTGGGTGGAAAGCATGGAGCTGGGGGGGTAGGGGGGAGAGGTGAATTTTGGTCAAAAAGGTGGTAGATGCCTGTCACAGAGCTTAGTGTGTTTGGATAAGACAGGCTAGCATGTGGGGGGATCAGCATGAAGCATCACACCTGGAGGAAAAGACAACTAGCTCCAGCCTCAGTGCCATAAGCCTGGCTCCACGAAGTCTAGCCAACATCTGGAATGGATATCAAGAGACACAGTGCAGCCCTGACTGGCGCTGTACTCTACCTTTGTACTTTTCACTGCAAATTGAAAAGCAAAACAGACATCAAGGATATATTTATATAACTGTCTTCAAGCTGCATTTTCTACTCCCATCTGCTGCACATGATAAGTTTCAAGTGTTTTCTAATAAAAAAAGGATTTTTTTTACTCCTTGTTCAGTATACAGACTTACAGACTGACTTTTTTTTTTTTTTTTTTTTTTTTTTTTAATTCACAGTTTTAAAGGAACAGTAAATATTTTACAGCCAGAGGAAGTGTCAGCACCGTAAGGCTTTCTGCTATTGACATTATTTAACCACACTGGCTATTGAGCCAAATGTGACAGCACGTGAGTTTGTGCATGTGCACACATATTGCGTTCATTTGAGTTTGTACACGAGCTCACTTGTGTGCATTTGGATATGCACATATGCCTTGGAGAGGAACATTCCTGGGAGTTTTTCAATTTATTTTCACATCATGTTGTTGTTATGTCGCAAAGGGGGAGGACAGCCCTATATGTACAAACAGGAGACTCTGTGGTAAACCACTCTCCAGGAGGCATACACAGAAGGAATGCAGCCACCATATCAGAAGCTCTCTGTTTTTTCTCTCTGCTTTCTAGCTGTGTAGCTGATGAGATCAGATCAGCCTCCTAGTCAGATTGATTAATTGTGAAGAAAATAACCAGAATGAGAAATGCATATATTTGACTGTGAAACTAATAACTTCATCCTCAAACCAAAAAGCATTAAAGTGGGCTGGGCTATAGGTGGGTTTCTACAGAGACAGAGCGCATGGCCCAATGTGCTCTTTGGCAAAAGCCAAATAGACTCAGTTAATCCAAAATACATTGTAGACCACATGGTTAATGACATGTAGGAGTAGCCACGAAAAAGTGCAGTTATCTCAGGGAGTAAATATTAGCCAGTGAGAGACAGTAGGAACCAGAGATATTTGTTTAGTCCTAAGAAATAATTTCTTGGTATAGAGCAGTGGGCCTGATTCTTGCCTAGTTCCTGTGTTGGTAAAAATTAGGGATAGCTGCATTAGTGGAAGTTATGCCAGAGTATAAATGTGAAGAAAAGTGCTCTTTGAATCCATCAGTAAAAAGTTTCACCGACTCTAATAGCATGAATAACAATCCTATAGAAACTAGCTGGAATATCAAAATTGTATTCATTATTACCTGTTGATCTCATGAGAAAGCAGAATCATACTGGAAAAGGCTCCAGTTGCTCTCCCTCATATTGTAAAGTACTATTTTTGGCTGGTTTAGTGCTGTGAACAGGAGCTAGGGATGCAAAATTTATACTTATCTTCAGACTGCACCAATTCACCTTAAAAGCCTAAAGAACTAGTAATATCTCTGCTTACTCTTTCATAAAATACATATAATTCACCCACTAAGGGTAGACTATGCCTTAAATAATGGTTCTAATTAAGATAATTCCAAATTTTGTGTTGGAAATTTATTGCTGTGTTGCAACTGTTCACTGAAGTGCAAAGATTTTTTTTTTTTGGTCATCATGGGAAACAGTACCTTTTTTCCTCAAGACAGACTTCAAAGGAAAAAAATAAAATAAAAAAACTATTTTTGTAATAAAAAATATTTTCAAAAGTGAAAAATATTATTCTTGCCAAAATTTCTTATGTGAAAACCTCTATCATTCCTAATTCACCCTACTTGTAATATGCTTCAGCTATTTCAATGAAAAAGCACACTATGAGAGCAAATACTATATTTATAGCATAGTACTAGAAGTTACACACCCTATGTTGTGAGACCTGATGAATTTCAAAAGAGCCAAAGGAGGTTATTAGCAGTTTTTTTTTCTTTTCTTTTTTTAAATATATATATATATATTTTATATAAATAAGTGCAAACTGAAGAGTGGACCATTTCATAGCATATGCTGAAAATCATTGTGTTAGCTAAAGAAACATATTTGTCCTCTTCCATAACATGCAGGCAAATACAAATATCTGTTTTTCACCTGCTGCTGTGTTATCAGCAGCACTTATTTTGTTTGGTCATTTTTTTCCAATTAAAAAACTACAATTTCATTAAAACCTCCCAAGTTTCATTTTGGAAAAAAAGGGTGACGTAGGATCTGTGAAGTGAAACTCACAGCATCGGTAAAGTTGATGAGAAATTACAAAAAGGAGAAGCCTTTTATTTGGTTGAAACCAGTTGCTCTGCATGAATCAGGCTAATTTCACAGACATAAATAAATAAAATTGTTTGCTCTTCTAATTCTGAAAAAAAAAAATAATAATTTCCCTTTGAAATCTTACTGGCAAACCATGCATCTTTCCAATGTAATGTTAGAGTTTTAGAGAACTTATAAAGCTATGCTCCCAAGTGAAGTTACCACAGAGAAAGCAGCTTATGACAAAAGATTTACACATGCTTGTCAACATGGAAGGTTCGTGGAAAGAAACTCTAGGACAGTGTTTGCACATAAAAAAGTACTTTCTCCTTTCCACCTAGACTATTTCACAGCACTCCGTGATATGTGTTTTATTATGCATAACTATTCAAAATAAAAGCTCCATGAGTTTGCTTTCTGGAGAGTAAAAAGGAGAGTAGAAACTTTGTCTGCCTGCCTTTAAAGAGGGATCACAGATCAAAGGATAAGCAGCCAGGTGGCTCAGGGGCAAACACCAGCATTTCTTGACACCCCTCCACCCCCCCTTACTTATTTACATATAAGAAACAAAAAATAATTTTTAAAAAATCTGATGTGTGTGTGAGAGTGAGAAGGAAAAGGAACTGAACTAATCTGAAGAAATAGGAGTATATGTAGTTTAAATTTTATAATTCTTGTCTTTATTTAGTAGTAAATACTTCTATAGTGACTTATCATACATTCAATGTTATGTGTCTATTATATACTAGTGTTTCATTTGTTACATTTGGCTGGATGGAGTTGTTCTCTACAGAAGGTCCAAAGAAGCCAGAAAGTCATCTGTACTTAGTTCATAGCAAAAGGTCGGTCTGCAGCAGACCCCGCTACCAGGCCATCCTGTACAATGAAGAAAGTAATTAGCACTCCATCGAGTTACACATCCCACGCTGAAAGGCCCTGTCTGAAGATTTGGTATCAATATTACATTAAACCCCTGAAATATGCTGGGTGAGGTTCAGTTTCTTAGCTTGTTCCTCCATCACATTTCATGTGGTGTATTTCTCAGACAGGGAACCTGCTCATTCTCTCAGTTTACCAGTATCTGTCTGATAAAGTAGAACTGAAAACACTGTTGTACTGGAACATTGGAGTTCGAAACAATTGCTAGCTACAAAAATAAAGGAAGGCCTTTCCTATGAAATCTATGAACTCGAAACAGGGATACAGAACTAGTTGTTGCCAATAACTTTAACTTCATTTATCTATATTTGGCAAAAATTTTGCTGCAGCTGGAGATGAAATGCTGAGCTAAATAACTGCAGCGACATGAGCTCCAAAACAGCAATTACTAAGCTGTGCTGCCTTGTGTAAGATTTTACTTTTATTTATTGTATTTAAAGCAACTCTCTAGCTATGTACAGTACAACAAGAATTGCCTGATCACATAATGTCTGATTGCAAGGCATCTCTGTTCCACTATCAATACAGTTAACTGTTTAGCAAGGCAAACATATCTTTCATGAAGCCAGATTAAAGAGGTGTGCATGGCAGTTTTACCATTCTACATACCTTTTTATTGTCTCTAATTGCAAGGAATGACTCATTTTAAACCTAAAATGAATCCTAAACCTAAATGCTTATCACAAACACTAAATATATTACATTTATTTTTTCTTCTAAAACTAGAAACATTGTTGATAGTTTTAAAAGGCTGAAGGAAGGGGGCACAGAATCCCTATCCATTGCCATAGGGAAAACCTCCATCTATGAAGGTGGGGCTGTCTAAACTCTCTTCATGGTTATGAGAATAAACAAACAAACAAATAAATAAATAAAGCTGTTGGAGTAACAGCTCACCATCTGGAGTAACAGCATCACCATTTCTATCATCTACCCTTTTAAGAAGAAGGGAAAGTTTGGGGTTTTTCCAGTGTTGTCTTCCTTACTAGTGGATGTCATTGTTCTCAAGTGTGAAGCCCAAGTAGTAGTGATTGTGGGTGTTCTGCAGTATTCATAACTACCTACATGTACCCAGTGTACAGAGACTCATCTGTCTCAAGCACAAAGAATACTGAACAAATTTCATCATGCATAAACAACTTCATCTATGTAAATGTTGATCTTTCTGAGAAAGAAAAGGAGAAAAGGAAGTGACTTATGACTAATTGCTTTGATTCCAAAGGTGACATAATTTTTCCAAGCTGGCATAGTCTTATTACCAGCATTTGGTACCTAAGCAGTTGTCTTAGTACCTGTTTGCCATTCTTCTAAATCCGTCTTACCTCTTTTTTTTCTTTACATCCACATACAGGAATTCTGATACAGAGCATTCCCTTTCATTCATGAGATTTTTAACCCAAACCAGCATAAAGTCGTAACTGCCTCAGTCATTTTCTAGATGCAGAGAGCAGCACTTCATTGGGACATGCTGTCCTTCAGCTGCTGGTTCACAAACATTTAGGACCAATCATCCATTGCTGTCACTCAAATTAAAAAAAAATAATAATAATTCCTCATTCTTATAATATAACTTTTACTTAAAGTAATACTGAAAATAATTCTGTATATAGTTCCAGTTTTCAACTGCAGAGGACCTACCATTGATCACTATCAGTCATCGGTGAAAACAAAACTGCTGATCTATTGTACCCAGAATTGGTAACATTTGTTCCTTGTCATCTACATCCTGGACACAGCTATGTCAGAGGAAGCAGTTACCTTGAGAAAAGTTGGTCATATTTCTCATTTTCTTTTAGATTGTCTTTCAGTTGCTCTTTCAACTGTATCCAAGGAGAAGCAATGTTTAATTCTTTCTGTGCTTAGGAAACACCAAGAAGACTGCTTATATCTCCTGGTATGCTTCTCCTTATTTATTCCAAGGCTCTAAATCTTTCTGGCAGAGGTAGCAGTGGGAAGCATGCTTCTTGTCACTTTCCCTCAACTTCAGAGCCTGCCTCTTTGAAATGGATAAACTTCAGTCCAGCTCTACTCATACAAACCTGTTGTTTGCTCTGATGTTGTGATTACAGCCTCTGCTAAATTGCTTGATTGGTTGGTGAAAAGGAAAGCAAAGCAAAGTGAAGCAAAGCAGGAGAAAGAGAAGGCAAAGCAGGGAAGTATGCAAGTCCTGTAAGAAACTTCAGAATTCTTGGTGGAACTCATTACTGGATATAGACTGTGAAAACTTGGCTTCTGTTTTTATTTATTTGTCCACCTTGTGGGTCACTCATGCGGTACCATAGGCACAATGTAGAAATATTTCAACATATTAACCTACAACTATGTCACCACTACAGTCATCAAAAAGCTTCACATAGTACTTGTTAGTATAGATCTTTCAAACCAGCTATTTTGCTGATTAAGAGGCTAATACCAAAGTTGATATTCCAGTCTGAATATATTGGTGACCACCTGCATTTCATGGCCAGGTCTTTGCACCTTAAAGGACATAAAAATTATATCATGGTTTATTTTTCCTTTGCAGAGTCACTAAAAGATGGCACAGCTAAATATTTCTATTGCCATCACTTGGTAAACCAAACAAGCCAAAGCATTCTAGCATCATTGCTAGTGCATTTAAAGTGCAGTTCCTGTTTCCTGTTTTTACATCAGAAAGCTTATACTTGGTATTCAACTCCCTACTCAAAGAGAGAGACTGCATACATGCTTCTAGGGTAATCTAACTTATACCAGACTGCTACAGATTAACTGACTGGGTGTTGCTGATGCTGACACATATGACTATCTCCTTCTTCTTTAATAATTTAGGGCTGTTGCATATGCTGAATATTGTATGGGCTGTGGTGCTTCAACATAACATGAAGCAGCAACAACAGCAACATAAAATTTACAAAGGAGTGCCTACATTTTATTTTCACACATAGAACCTAGATATGATTCTTCCTTTTAAAGTAAAGCTCCCTTTTCTATTCACCACATATGGCCAATCACTACCACTTAAGCATCTTAGAGAAAATAAGGTACCATGTATCAGAAAAACTGACAGGGCAAACAACTGGAATTTAACACATCCGTACAAATTGGGAAGAAACTGATGGACTGTTATGCAAGCAAAAAATAATAGCAGCCACATTTCTTGTCTTAAAAAAAAAAAAGGAATAATTCTCCTGCGATTTAAAACAGTCTGATATTTATACACCTCCATAAGTCTTCAAACAACTCCTGAGTGATTCTGAAGCCTAGATCATTGGTTCTGTTGTTTTGGAAAGATCAACACTTAGTCAATACACATAACAAAGTACGATCCTGATGAACCACTTGTATTAAACAAGATAATGGCATTCAGGAATCTCCCTGCTATCAAGATTAAATTGTCTTTGAGAAAGACTTATGTGCATACAGATCTCTGATTACATTTACTCTTTGCATTGAGATCTGTTCTCCATTATCCAATTCACCACCCTTTATGTCTTATATTCAGTTTGTAGGTACTAAATAAGAAAGTCTCATGCTTTGAAACATATGTTAATGTACATGATTACCGTGGTAATGGGTGCAGTCAATATCTTCTTCAAATTCCGGATATGTATTGGCTGCCCTTGGTATGATGAACTGTTCTTCTCTTTTTGGGTTCATGGTCACCCCTTTTGTTACCAGCCTCTCTGAAGTAGACTGGACATAAAATTCCATGTCCAGAACCAGTAAGATATAGACCCCAGAGAACACTAATCCTCCTAAAATAAGGGGTTTGTTCTGGAGTTAAAAGTATTTCAGCTGAAAGCCAAGAGGTAAGGAAAAGGCAGTCCATAGTTTGTCTCACCTCTGACTGAAGCAAACACCTTGCTTTGCCCTCTTAGAGACATGCAATTTCCCATGGGGTACCCTCTCTTCCCAGGGTATCTGCAGTGCAGATAAATTACTGTCACAGCCGTAAGGTAATTCCTGTTTCCACATGCTCCTAATCTGCCTCTGCCTCATGTTCAATTAGGCTCTTTATGCTGATTTCTAGACAGTAATTTTTTCCTCTTTATGCCAGCTGAGGGCCAGGCTCTACAAGCGTCTGAGGATATGGCTTATGATCTCTGTGAAACCCATGTTCCTTTTTGGTTTTACCACAGAATTCACTTTCAACTGTTTTATCATAACAAATCTAAAATAATGACTTACTGCTCCCATTCTAGTATGACTCTAAAGTAAAAGACTACTCAGGTGGATGGATCTGAGAAGCTGAAGAAGGTCTGTCCTTCTACAGGGTTGTGCATGATTTATGACTTGCAATCATTTAAAAAGCCAAGCAAAATCATACTGGACATCAAGAATTGTGACTTCAGACAAGGAAATAACTAAGTAGCCCAAATTCTTTGATAGCAAATGTTTTCTGAAGGCAAGTTATTGTACTAAACTTTCTACATAAGAAAAGAGATGGAGAACAATTTATAAAGTTCTTACTAGACTCAAGGTCCTCATTTTTTATTTGCTTGGTTGGCCTTTGGGATTTTTTGTATGTTGTGGAGATATTTTCTTTCTTTATACAGAATGCAATATTGTTCAAAACAAAGGGTATGCTGGGGTTAGTAGATCTGGCCTGAATATCATTCACCTAACATTAGTTATTAGGTCAGAAATAAAACTTACTTTGTTATTAAATCCATATTCTAGCATAAATACCTTGCTAGTAAGACAACACATTTCATCATATGGCAGACAAGACCTGAAGAGAGGCAATGGCAAGTGATAATAACTGTGGAATCTCACTTATCCTAAAACATTGCATAAAAGTTAGGCTGCATTTTTCCTCTGCCTTATTGAACTGTTTTCCTTTAAATTCCCAGGAGTAGCCAGGTGAATCAGGAAAGCATGAGAATAAAGATTAAACAGATTTCCTTTCCTACACTTCCACTCAGGTGAGGGGGAAGGATTCAAAAACAGTAGGGTTTTTAACTGTATTTTTGCATGGAAAGAAATAAAATTTGGAGACAGTGACATTTCATTTATAGATTAATAGCAACTTTTGCTGGAGAGAATAGTGCAATCATGGGTCTGCCAAAATGGCTGAAATTATTTGACCAAAAAAAAAAAATCATTGGAAAAGGAGAAAAATGGAAAGTAAAGGAATGAAGATCTTAGATAATACAGCATATTTCACTGAAGCCAAAAGAGCCAAGGATGAAATGTAGGATGCATAGTTTCCAATTTATTGTTTCCTCTATTTCACGCATTGCCTAATAAAAGTGCCATTACAAGAAACTCAATAGGCACTGTGGGGAGATTACCTCAAACATCGTGATCAGGTGAAATAATACTGAAAGCCTGACAAAAAGTTTAATTTCAGTAATTCCATAATTATTTCTGGATTTGCATTGAACAAGTGGAGTAAGGGTTTGAGAGCTAGATGCTGATAATGCTACTATCTATCACCCTGTTTTCATGCTGTCTCCCAGTAATTGTGGACCTGCACAAACACATGAGACTGGCCCAGCTCTGTCTTTGACTAATCACAGTTTGAACGCAAGCCACTTCTCCAAAGAGACTTCTCTAGACACTGAACTAGGCATTTAGAGTAATCAGACAGACTGTAGATTATTTTATATACCTTGAGTTGACAAGAAAAGAGCCCAGCATCCTAGTGGCTACCAAGATTGTAGACTACCTTGGTTTCAGGCACAGATCTGAACCAGTCATAACATGACTTGAACGTGGTTCTTGCATTTCTGAATCAAATGTCTTGACAACAGACTGTCAGTCAGTCTAAGCACTAGCTTCCTCAACCTACTTCAGGTTGTGTATCACAATAAATGGTTATTCATTAATCCTGTGACTAAATCACAGTTTAGCCCAATGGTTAGAGCAGTAGTCTATGAAACATGACAAGTAGCTCCTCATCCCTCCTCCACTGATTGCTTAAGTCACTTATGCAACTGAAACAGCAATGACTTAGAAGCATTATTTACCAGGATATCCTAAACAGATGGCTCATGTTTTCTACTAGGAGTGAGACACCAGGATTCTTTCATCATTAGGTGGAAAGGGGGACTGTCTCCCCCTCTGAATAAATGCTCAGTGCTTAAGACAGACAAAGCGTGGGAGGAAAAGGGGCAAAAGTAAGTAATGATGGAGAGTGACTGTCTCTTTTCAAATAGACAATAATGATAAAAGTGAGATTAAAATTCAGCCCTCTGGCAGCCAGGACACAGCTTCAGTTTCCAGATGGCCTTTCCTGACCTCACTTCCTTGGCTGCTGTTTTTCCTGACTTGTCAGGACACACTCCTTAAAGTCACTCCATCTCATCTGGGTTTAGAGCCCAAGTGTGGGTTGAGAAAGTGTCCCTGTGCTCTATTTCTGGCCAGTGGAGAGCTCCCTTATTTTCATCTTGGTGCAGGTGCTGAGATAGCCGAGATGAACCATCCCCTGAAACTGCAAAATATTTGGCTTCAAGAGGGACCTAAAGTGATGAGACTAGACTGGTATGATGACATTTCATCCTGATCTAGACAAGATGAACCTCTATGATTCAGCTTCCCTGCCCAGGCACTACACCTGTTTGCCTTACAAAGATACCATGAAATATATAAGATAGTTGTTGCACATTCCAAAATCTTCAGGAAAAAAAAAAAAAAAAAAAAAAAAAAAAAAAGTATTAAGTGCACATTATTTTTGCCATCTTTTCCTTTGTTTCAGACACATTCAAATGCATTTATTAGCTGCTCTTCATCTATTAACAAAAACATGCAATATTTTTATGAAAGTTTGAGGAAACAATGGATATAAGATCCTTCAACACAGTAACTATACCTAACAGCTAGCTGTTTAAATGGTATGCAATGAAAAGAGTAGGAAATGTTGTCAGTAATGCTGATGAAGAAGGTGTGCCAATAGGAGAAAGGGAAAAGCACTACACAACTAAGCATACTCACCAGCAGGATTAGGCAGCAGACAGGTGCAAAACAGCCATTTTGGGGTTCAAGCTGTTTTTTTCTGTGTTCCAAAGGACCAAAACCAGAACAGCCTTCTGTGAAGAGACAAATTGAGAGCAATAGTCCAGAAGTGACTAGTCAATGAAAAGGGTACAGTATCTCAACTCCCACATTTTTAAGGATTAGGCCCCTCACACACATGCACTGTTTTTCAATATTGTTCTCTGCAATAAAAACTGAGATTGTTTTCTGAACAGGACGCCAGCTGCTTCCTGTTCATGCTACTAATACATAACACTGCCATTGTATCAAATCAAGGGATCCTCACTCTGATCATCAGCCAGCAGAACAAATGCACTATATTAAGTAAATCCTTAAAAAAGGCTACAGCTTCGATTGGTGGAATTCAGTGCAGTCACACTGACTTCAGCAACATTTTACTCCTGTTTAGAACGTAATCTCCATTTAAATGTATCTTTCACATAATAAGCTAATGTATTATACTACATATTAGGGTATAGCAAGTACCTTGTGTAATGCATACATGTATGCATAGGAAATATACTTTTATATGCTAGGCACATAATATGGGCCCCATAGTTAGGCACACTTGCTAGTTGCAACCTCTCAGGCACATTGCAGTGAAAACAAATACAAACAACACAGAGCTCCCTGTAGCATGAGCTGAGTACTGCTCTTTTTTTTGCCACAAAGAAGCATTCTCCGACCTTCAGTGACTCTTACTGTAAGCATCCCCTTCTCTCCCAAGAGGCGATCTTCCGCAAGAAGCCACTGCTTCATTCCATGCAACTCAAATCTGCTGTTACCATGGTTAATATTTCTGGCTTGATTGGCACCACTAGTAATTGAACTGCAGTCTCTTGAGTGCAGCAAGCTCTATTCATTAGCCCCTATTGTGTTAGGACACTGCATCAACCCACATTATTCTTCTGTGTTAAGGAGAAAAAAAAATCAGCCATGAATACAAAAACTTATGTTGCCATACAAGATCATGGAGTTGTGTTCTTGGATTAATTTTCTGAAATGAAATAAAATATTGCACATACATTTTATTTATATCAAAAGCAGTGCAATATGGGATGAACCACCTTTGCTTTGACTGCATAATGTTGTGTGTATATAAAACCTTAAATTGCTCAGTATCAGCTATATAAGAACAGTTCTAATTTACTCATAGAGGCAAAATATTGCCACATTTTTTCTCATTTTCTCCACTTTATACTGAGTACGACAACTTTGTACAAAGTTGTTGATTTGAGTCTATATGTCAGTATGCTATATAAGCAATGAATAATCCTATACCAGAAGGTTTCCTGTACAAGCAAAAGGACAGATAAGCTCCATACTGCAACATCCAGTTACCTATTTAGATCAAGATTTTGCACATATTATGTATCTCTTAGTAGATATTATGAATGACTCCATAGTATATGTAAGTAATTTAGACCAATTAAGAGTCACTTCATTAATCTTAGTAATTTTGAGCTGTCAAATTTAACACAAGTACCTAAAATACAAGAAATATTTTGTATCCTGATCCCATAAAGTCTTCCACAAATAAGTAAACTCTCTGACATCAAGGAGATGACCATACCAGCAAGGTGTTCCAGAGAGATCCTTTTGTTCAACCTGATGTTGTTTTTTGTTGTTTTTGTTTGTTTGGTTGGTTGGTTGGTTTTGGTTTTGTTTTGTTTTTGTTTTTTACTGTAATAAATATCCTTCTGCTTTCATCTTTGCAAAAGTTTCCATGCTTTTTCTGTTTTATTCTTTTCTTCCTTCCCCCTTTACACAGGTCATTTAAAGAGGCCTGAGAAATATTTGCCTCAAAAATTCTTTCCCAAGGAGAAAAGAAAAAAAACAAGAAGAAAGGAAGATAAAAGAAACACAGGTTCCAAAGTACAGTGTCCTGCATTGCTCCATTAACCTGCCTTGGCATTGTGAAATGGATCTTAAAGTACAAGGAGCTTGCAAGGCTTCAGGAATGTGAGTTTGAGAAAAGTGGATGGGAGGGATAGACACTGTGAGATACCGACAACAGACAAACTGTCTCTCTTTGTAGCTTGCTATCAAGTGGAGTAAACTGTTCGTCATGCTCTCAGCGTAAGAGCAGTGCCAAGATTCTTACCTTTCCACAATTTCCACTCTGTGTTGAAAATGTAGTAATATATTTCCTGCTTTTTCAGTTTCCAGATTCATCTGAGGCCACCGCATTATGTGGAGTCAAATAGGTTTACAAGGAGTGAGGCAAGCCACATGAAACAACACATACCCTATAGGAAACACACTCACACAACACAAGTGCAAAAGAGCGGTGCTGTGAGATGTGTACCACTGAGTCCACAGGATGGATGGCCTGTCAGTAGTCCTGAATTGTCTCAGCTCTGAGAGCTGCCAGTGCTTGGCACATCAGAAAAATCTAATTGTGTTCTGTTTTATGTGAAAGATTATTAAGGCACCCAGAACTGGTGGCTCTGTGTTTACATCTTCTCCCATAGCATTCAGATCATAACAGTCAGCTCTCCTTTTATCACTGCAAAGCTTACTTAGTACTTGAGAGTTACTCAGTTGCCAGAAGAAAGTCCATGATGCTATAGAAATTCCTTGTCTGGTGTTTGCCTGATGCTGGGACAGCATTGTGAGGAGCATGGCAAGTCCACTAGACTTGAAGACATTAGAGAGAAAAGTGGCCAGCAGACAATAACAAGAAGATCATTTCTTAAGAAAACAAGGTTAAAAAAAAAAAAAATGATCACCTGTCTCATTCAGCAATCTCTGTCCATGCCATTCAATAAACAAACTAGGGACTCCATGGAAAAACACGGTATGTGATCATGTAGTAGTTCTCACAGTATGTGTACAAATAGGTATGCCTGTAGGCACCAGATTAAGGCACACGGCTGTCCTAATACTGACATATTCACATTTCTGATTACCTTGTTTTACAACTGTATTTTATGTTTAATCTTCCTTTAATTTATCTTTGCGTGTGCATCAAACACATGCATAATCCACCCAGTTACATGCCTTCTTGTACTTATTCTGCATGTGTAGATTAAAATGGTAATTTTATGTGCCAACCCACACTCTGTTCCACCAGATACATTTCCAGAGAAAAGCCACATGGGCTCCTGCAGTGCCCTGATTTCTTTTTCTCCTTTCTCAGCCACACCACCAGGTGGGATTTGTAGCATGAAGTAGCTCCACAACTGGTCATCTCTGGAGTGCGTTAACTGTGCGCCCTTTGTTTCATGATTTACACAGTCCTCTTCAAGCTCCTGCTGAGACCACAGCAAGCAAGACTCATGTACAAGCAGCCTGGTTATTTTCATGCCCGTCAGCTTTCATTCTTTTTGTTGGCCAACATGCCTGCTACATAAATAATCATGGTTTAAGAATAGAGCTAAATTCTATTTCTCTGTTTGACATACTGAACTAACTGCAAATATTCTCAGCTCAGCTTTTTAGAGCAGTTTGTAAACAACACAAAAAACAGATGTGACTCGGAAAGGACACTCTGATGTAAATATAAAAAGACATAATTCAAAGTACAACTGTAAGTCTCAGTAATTCACACCCGTTTGAACTTTACACTTTGATGGCAACAATCCTGACCTGACAAATACTATTGGGCACATTTGTATAAAAACAAGTACATTACAGGATCTTAAAACCATGGTCACATTACAATAATAGTAGTGGACTTTTCCTTGAGCCCAGTATATACACACAAGATTCTCTTAAGCACCTAAGGAATGTAGGTGCATAAGCACTACTGAAGGTCAGTGGGATTTCTGTAGCTGAATCCCTAAGACATGTTGGAATCAGTCCCTTACAATCACTAATTCAGGTACAAAATACTGTTGTTTTACTTCTGTATTTTAATGTTCACCTTGGTAGAATAACAGGCCACATTTGGACTGATCCTGAGTCACACCTGCCTGCATACCTTTCCAGTGAGGCAGCTTGTGCCAGTTAAGTCATCTCCAATGAGGAAAAGAGCATCTGAATCTGGCTGTTGCTGTTTATTTTTATTACCTCTGGTTCTATTCTCTTGCTTTATTCTCTTTATGTTCAGCATCTCTCATTCTCAACCTAATTTCCTCCGTGTGTGTTTTGATATACACGGTGGTTTTCTTCTTGGCCACACACTTTTTTTCTCTGCACCACCAGGCTGAATTCAGAATGGATTAGTGACATAGCTCCCTCCCTCTCCAAGCTGTATTTATGATGATGACAGCACTTGGGTTAAATCCTTCTTGTTTTCTGATAGAACAGAAGCAAAATTAAATGTATTTGTTAGCCAGACAGCTACATTAGGAAAGTTTTTGGACTTAGAGGTATGTCTGTGGTAGCAGAAAGCTGTCAAGAGTAAAAGATACATAGCCATACAACCCGTCCCTGCATCCCCTATAGCACTGCCTCCCTACCTTTTCATATTCACTCTCCTTCCCGTTCCCACATACATAAGTGGGATGATACCCTGGACAATTTTGCTGCGCCTGGCTGAGCAGCAGCATCCATTAAATTTCAACAGCTCTATCCATCAGAGCACACTACTCATCAGGAAAGGAGCAAACCCCTCACACATCACACAATGTAATACTGTGCCTGCACTGCTTCAGGATAATGCTCCTAGGGCAAACATCAAGTGCTGGGGGAGAAGCTGCACAAGAGGTTTTCTCCATTTGAGCCCCAGGCATGGAAACAGCACAGTTGCAGATAGGCTCCACAGAGAGACATGCACCAGGCAGCAGCTGCTTCGACACAGTGCTCAGCATTGAGTTTTGGATCCCAGAGGAAAGAAATGGTCTCTGTTTTACTCCATGAATGTGAGATGCAAATGCAAGACACAGGGTCCAGGTGTATGAGTGCTGTTCACTGCACTGATACTGAACAGGCTTTGAAGTTATTTTGTTTGAGTTTTCAAACAAAACAAAACAAAACAAAAAATCAAAAGCCATTTTGGTAAAATATGGTCTTAATACTTGGACCCAGATCTCCAGAAATGCTCACCATCTGAAGATCGAAGACTTGGGGTGTGTTCAAGGTCTTTCACCCCTTGAATGCAATGAGATTTAATTATTTTATGACTGGAAGATGGATACCAGTCCCTATAAGAAACTGCAAGTAGTATTGCAAAAGATTAGCCTTATTTGGCTTTGTTTTCTTTTACAGAGTGTAACATAGCTGCTGAATCATTATTAATAATTGTATATGTTACAGCAATGCCTTAAGCAACCCTCCAGGACAAATACTAAAAAGGATAAACCTTGTACGTTAGCTCAAGCAGACCAAGGGGGATTTTGTTTTCCCTGCTCACCAAGTTGTACAGCTACACCCATTTTGCAGGTCCTCAGCTACATATGCTATGTGGGGTACTGCTAATCAGGTGGTGCTGCCATCCCCAGTCTGCTCCTGAGACCTACTTACCCCTAAGTTCCATCTCTCCCCAAGAGATCTAACAAGAAAAATAAAACAAGCCTGGCATGCACTCAGCTATGTTAGTCAATCTGAATAATTCTCGAGCTTTGGTATCAGGCACCATGCAGCTCCCACTCACCTCAGTAGGAGGGAACTGGCCCTGTGCATTGCCCAATTTATCAACATGATACATGAAGTCTGTCTGGAAGATAAACAAGAGGACATATTGCGGTGACATACAAACTCTTTTCAAGTTGTGCATCCTAGGAGATAGATTACATGATGCAGTGTGCCTTTTCCAGGTCATGCCTCTGAGCTGAACTGTGATGTCCTTCCTGAGGATAAGCTGCATTTTATCCCACAGGTAAAGCTGGCTTCCCTGTCTTGGGTTCAGAACTTAGTTGCTTGTCATATTTGGCAGGTGACTAATTAGAAGAAATGTATAACCTTTTGCCTGATGAGATTTTTTGTTGTCTTTCTGTTTGGGGAGAGGTGAAGAAGTATGTTTGTATTAAGAGAAATGCAAAGAAAATGCATTTCTCTTAATGCATTTATGCAAATAAGAATTTAACAATTCTTATGGTATAAAACTGTTCCTGTCCCTATCTCCTCCCATCAAAGCTTACTGCAGAGGATGAGTCCAGCTCCTTCCTTGCTTTCTCTCTAATTCACCATCACTTAAGAGAGAGGCAAGAGCAGCCAAGAGGCAGTAATTTTTAAATGGCATTAGGACTAATATTGTGACAAACAAGTCAGCAGCAATTCATAACCTCCAAACACAGAAGGGCAGAAGTGTGCTTGTCAATGCACAGCTACAGAATGATTTGTGAACTTGCCATCTCTACTGCAAGTACAAAGGTGGGAAATCTCCAGAGGCCTAAAAGACATATAAGGACAACATCCCCTCTCCCACTGAATAGTCTGCACTCCCTCTGAATTTGAAAAATGCCCTCTTTGAATGTAGATGATGTTAGAGTTATTAAATCTGCATATAGCTGGACTGAGGTATTGCTGAAAACAGCCTATCTGGAAAGATAAACTTCTGATATTTTTTTTTCAAATGATCCATTCTCTTATTGCTATTGATATGCTTAAAATTCATTACAAACATTGATGTTAAGCTTGAGTCACCTGATAGGGTAAATAGGTTGGCATGGGGGTTTTTAAGAGATACATTGATAAAAACATGTCCTTTTAGTAGATATGTTAGTATGTGTGCAAAAACAAAAAGCTGTACTAACAATGATGTTGGCACTGACTATACACTTAGACTATGATCAGGTAAAGTGTGAACTGAATATAATTAAAATGTTAGGTGCCACAATCCAGCCACTTTCCTCCACACCACTTACTCAAAGGCTACATTGAGCTTGTGCCTGATCTGCTCAATCCCAGAAACAGGCTGAATCCCATCTCTTGAAATCTTCAACTCACATCAATGTTGCCTACAGCTCCTTCACTTCCTGGTGATCTTCAAGGCTGGGGCCTCTCTAGGAAGGATGTTTCAGCTGGTGCCTTACCATCACTCAGGCAGTAGGTTGACTTGATGGTGCATCCAGAAGCGCCCACGTGGAATATCTCTGTGTCCTAAAGCATACAGTTCAGCTCCTCAACAGTTTAGCTCCTCAGCAGTAGCCACTGGTTTACCTTGGGGCTTCCAGGTTTGTTCCCAAGTTTGGCCCTACAGAGCTTCAAGGAAAAAATAGCAGGGGTTAGTGGTGATCGGGGTGATTATTCCTGATCCAGCCTCATGGCTGCTGCTACACAGCTGCACCTATATACTATGTTACAACTATAATAATACACAAAGCTAACTAGAGATCACTTTTAGTCTCTGGAGCCAAGTGCTATGGCTCAGCCTGTAGTCATATATGCTCATGTCCCTCCAAACCAGGATGGCCATATCCCAGATGTCTTTTGGAAATAGTTCTTGGTGTATGTTCCATTCCCACCCATCTCTAGATGAAATAATGTGCTGATTAAATCCATTACACGGAGGGTGCTAGCACTTTAAGTGTAAATAATCTCATACCAAGGCTAGAGTGTAAACTTAGAACCCAGCATAAATGTAGCTCTTGTGTTCACACCTGCCTAAGGAAAGCCAAGCTCAGCATATCTACAGTTGTCCTGTATTGCCAGTGCTGAGTCTCACCTGGAACTGCTCCATCCCATATCCCAGGAGGGTCCACTTTATGGCCCTAAATATCCCCCAACATGGAGCTCAGGAAAGCAGGGCCCAAGCCTGGCCAGCACGTAATGATGTGACTGGTGAGCCATGATTTGGAAAGTGCTTTTGACTAACACTGACTATGTTGTAATACGTTAGGGTTTGTATCAAAACACCCCTGAAAGCAGCAAAAGTAATGGGCTCACCGTATAATGGCAACAAGCATCAGGGTAGCCTGAAGGATTACTGAAACAGAAGGCATGGTTTTGTTACTTTGATGCTCAGCTTCCCATCCAGGCTTTTAAATCAACTCAAAGTCTGAACAGGCTCTTTTTAGTGCAGAGCCACAATACACATGAAAATGAATACCTGGAACAATTTGGAGAGACAATATTAGGTTGGAGATTTTTTGCCTATTTCTCATGCAGACACAATCAATGCCAGTTTTGTGTATCTTCCTACCTGTGTGAACAAAATAATTACCAGACTACAGCATTCTGCAGTAATGATCATTAACTGCAGTAGCAATATTGCAGGCTCTAGGGCCTTATTGTAATCTTCCTCATTTCGGTGTTAAAATACTCTAACTTCATTAGCTTCACTGGAGATACTCCACTTTACACCTACATAATTGAGAGCAGAATCAAGCCTCCACTGCTGTGGAAAATACTGTGTAGTGCAGCACTTTTCAAATAAAATGTAATTAACATGAAATTCTAGATCCATATTGCAATTTGCAGAATGATCACTGTGGGTGCAACATGACTTCCAACTCCCTCTCTCATCTTAATTTAGTTAGAAATAGGACTGGCTGTGTAATATTTTCTCCATAGCAGCAAGCAGAGGCATATTTCTTTTTCTTTTCCTGTTGTTATTTTTTTCTCTTTATAAATTTTTGTCAACAAAGGATTACTGGCTCACCTGAGAGAAGCAGTTAAAGTCAGATACTCGCCCGTAATTAGGGAAACTTGGAATCCTTGACAGTGAACACCTGGCTTCTCATTACTACCTGAATTTTATACTTCCAAGTGTTAATCTCTCCTCAGGGTTTGCCTTGGAGTTTCATTCTGGTATTCAATGAAACCATCAGGTTTTCCAGGCACTGACACCTTTGAAATGTTTTCCACATGGGAACCAATACGAAACATGTGTGATTATTACTGATTTCTCTGTGTTGATTTCTATTATGGTAGCGCCCTGGAAAAGTAGTACAGACAGCAGTAATAAAATCTTTCATTGAATGACTTTATACTGCAGGAAGAGTTGTGTTTAAAGGAGTTGGTTAGGCGGGGGGGGGGGGAGGGGGGAGGCTGCTATGATGAATGGTGTTATCATGATTATAGTTTGGTTTAAAAGATTTGAAGAACTTCTTGCACATTTTTTAGCCTCGTGAGTAAGCCCTACCAGCACTTCTCTTAAAAACCAGCACCGCTGCCATTCCTCATAGCTCTCCCCCATAACGTGGGTTAGCCTGAAGTTGGGAACAGTCTGAGCATGAACTCCAGGCTAACAGCACAGGGCTACAGCTCAGATTGCTACAATTTCCTTTGCTTTACTGAGTGCAGACTTTTCTTGTGTTCCCAACCTTTACCAGCCTTATGGGCAGGAAAGTTTTCTCATTCTTAAGAGCCTGAATGTGCTTTTACATCCACACACTGGAAAACCCAGGCAAGAGGACATCTTTGGGGTTTATCTTCAGTTAACCACAAGCACTTTTCTGGATCTGAATAAAAGAGTCATTTAAAGCAGTCCAGGCCTAAAGCCCTTCCTAACTATTGTGTAGCAACAGAATTGATAAGAATTCAAAATAAAATGAATGAAGAACAGAAAAGTTAAGAGTTCATATGGAGCAGAGCTGAAACTCATACAGAAACATGAAAACAAGTTATTAAAAAAAAAAAAAAAAAAAAAAAAAAAAAAAAAGTTATTTTGGTTTCTGAAAGGTGCCCAAGCACTGACACCTTTGATGATTTTTAAAGTTTTCAGTGAATTCGGAAAGATCACACTATGAAATGTACTTAAGGAGTAAGTACTGCACTCACAGAATCATAGAATGGTTTGTGTTGGAAGGGACCTTAAAGATCAACTAGTTCCAACCCCCACTCAGTGAAAGCAAACGTGTAAGGTTTATTTGGGCTCTGAAGGGATAAAAAGGAACAAGAGGTCTTGTGACTCATCTAAGCCTGAGTATCCAAATTATCAGTATTTTGCCGATAAAAGACAATTGTGGTTGAATCCCAGAAGAAAAAGCACATAAGACAACTGAGAAACCCCACATTACCCTATGGTGAGCTTTACAAGCAAAAAGATTAAATGAATGAAGATTAAATGAATGACAATGCAAAATTTAATTAAAACATCAGAAAATCAAAGGTGTTGATCAAAGTGCTCTTTGTCTTTCAGCTTAGTGATTAAAAATGAAAAAAAAACAGTTGTCCACTGCATTTGTCTTACATGATTCAAATCTGACTCTGATGTCTAATGTGTCATAGATGCTAAGAAAAACTGAGCATAAATATGCTCCAGCAGAACAAGAGAGTTTGTTCCTCCTAGATGGATACAGAGAGTTTCATGTCCCTATTTGCCAGAGCCCAGTTTCATTTGAAACCAACCACAGTTCAGTTCTCACCACTGTTGGAGGACACCTGACAAAGTTTCCCTGGAAAATAAGAATTTATTTCTTTAGGTGCATGTTTATGATCTGAGTTTTGGGTATGGTCCTGGGAGAAACTGGTGCATATATTTTAGAGGAGGGTGCATAATCCTGCTCTCAGAACTGGAATGCAAGGACATTTCCCCAGACCCTTAGTGAGGTCCTAGATGCATGGCATTTCCCACATTCCTCAGGGATATCCAATAATCCTTACCAGTTGCCTGGTCGCTTGGGGAGCAGCTGCAGAGTACTGCGTCCTACTCGGAAGAGCTCAGGCAAAAAAAAAACACTGTATCTTCATGAATATATTCTGCAGATTATTTGTAAAATTAAAAAAAAAAAAAATCTGTGCCATAGCAACAGTGTACATTATGTATATGCATATGTAAGTTATGCAAGGGGAAGTTTAACCCAGATCCTTCTTCCCTCAGCAGTTTCTCAGTCTACATTGACTGTTTCAATTCCTGCATTAGCACTCTTCCCCTCAATCCCCTATGGCCTGTTTTCTCTCTCCATCGCAATACCGTTCCCGTCCCTGCCTCTGATTTAATGTAAATGTGGGTTATCTGGGGTGATGATGACAGAACTGAAAATAGAGCAATACAATAGTCCTGCTCTAGAGCATTTGACTCAAAGCGCAGTGGATGACTGGCTGCTCTGCTGGGAGCATTTCTGGGCACTCAGCTGCAAGCTCTGCAATTCTCGTCCTCCTTCCTCACAATCCAACTAATGCTCTCACATTTGTGTGTGTCAGAAATGAATTGCCTCAAAAGGCTGTAGGGCAGACCCATGCAACAGCCAGTTATTTGTGACCTGCATCACAGATGTGTGCTCTGTCACAGGAATGACGTGATGGCAGCTTCCTGGCATGCAGTCTTCATATATTTAGTTGTATCTGTTATGGGATACTTCTGCATGTCCCCACTTCTTCTGACACCAGCTTATCTCATTACAGGCAGTATAGTTCTCAGTTTGCTGTTAAGTACAGTGTCTGCAGAGGAGGTGCCGAACAATGTTTCGATGGTACCTCCTGCAACGAGTTGGTGAATATGCCCTAGAACAACTGACAAATTCTGGTCACTGGTGAAGTTACAATAAAAATTGCTGGGCTGTGAAATGTTCCTATGATTTCACCTCAGCTGTTCTTACATGATGATCAACCCCATGGAATTGTTAATCTTAACAACCATGCTTCAAACAACTTTTGCTCAAGGGACTGACTGATGAACCAGCTTTAACAGCCCATCTAAAAAGTGGAATGAGGAATAGGAAAATGCTAAGAAAGGAAGAAGAGACACACAGAAAAGCAGTGAGGAAGAAGGGTAACTAAAACTCATAGGACCAAGAAACATTTGTTCATGTGATGGACAGGACCTGATTTAGCTAATGGATCAGCTCAAGATGTGGAAACAGCCTCCTTGAGAAACCAGCAGGAGAAAGATCTAAAAGGATGCCAGAAGACCTGTTTCCAGCCTAAATGATATACCAGAAGCATAAGGGAAAAGGGAAAGGAATGTGTATAGGATTTATCACTTTTGCCTTGTGCTAGAAAGAAAGGAGCAAAAGATTTTAGGAATCATAGAATCATAGAAGGTTGTAAGGCACCTTAAAGATTATCTAATTACAACCCCCAACAGAGCCCTCTGAGAAGGCATGGGTAAATGTATCCACGCCCTCCTGAATACTTACAATGCAAAACTGAGTGCTCACATAATTGCCAATGGTGATTTCTAGGAAAACATGTTTAAATTTGGGACGTCTAAAGAGTTGGTGTTTTATTTAGTGGAGAGTACAAAAACAAATGTTGTTCTGGATGAGCACAAATGTTTCATTTTGTGGCATTATTTTTTTTTTCAATTCAATGAACAACAAAAACACTTTATTGCTAGCATCACTTATGAGTCAGGCATATAAACAGGAAAAGAAAAAACACAGATTTATGTTGTACTCTGGTGCATTAGAGAAATCCAGGGGGAAACTACTTTTGTCAGGTAAAAAAGAAAACAGAGAGGAAAGAATTCTTTTAAAATCTCTAATAGGATTAAAATGATGGGGAACAAATGACTGCAAACCTCAGAAGCTGAAGACTTTTATCTTTATGTGTGCTGGCACTTCTAGTATGAGCCCCCACTTCAAATATAACTACATAGAATAAATTGATTTTCTGTTTTTATGACTTTTTAAAGGCACATTAATGCTCTACATAACTGAGTATATGCACAGTACATTTATTATGTGAAATACCATTAATTTCAATGGGAGTTGTGTAGTATGGTAACGATGTCATTAACCAGGGCTGTTAAACTCATTGGTCTATATACCGTCCTAAATTACACCTGTATACCACAACCCCCCGATCAGCATGTCCTCTCCCACACCTCTGTACCTGAGCCATACACACAGTGTGACCCCGCTCCCCTGGTTAGCTGGGGCCACAGACGAAAGCTTTGCAGCTGCAGCTAATGACTAGCAGGTAGGAAGTTTTGAGACGTAGCCCACATTATATCCATCTGCACAAGAAATGGGTTTGTCCAAAAGACACAGACCTTTACTGTGCGGCTGTGCCATGGGTTGGAATGGCTTCATTTATCACCTTCCCCTAAAATGTCACAGGTTTATTCTCACAACTACTTTGTGAAGTAGAAAAAGACCAACTTAATTCCCAGGAGTGGAACTGCTGCACATACATAAGATTTGATCTGCACATAGCAAATCCCTAGAGTGACCTGAGCAGCATACTGGCTAGATGCTGCTTTCCAGTCCCGTTACTGCCACAACAACTATGGACAGCAATATACAACACGTTTTGTAGGTGAGTATTTCCATTTCAGTCTGTGGGTAATAACTTGCACCCTAAGTGTGCAAGTTATTACCCACAGACTGAATTGGATTTGCAAGACTTCTTCTGGAACAGCCTGAAATAATGGGCAGTGAGTAAGATGTGCTATCTTTGAAGTATCTCTAGGAAGAATTGTCACTCAGTATTGGTCCTCTGAAGGACTGCCAAGTTTCTTTTCTCTATGTGCTGAGCCTATGGCTGAGGGCACATTTTCCTTCTTGCCTTATCCACCCTGGTTACCTCAAAGAGAAGAGAGAAAATACAGCCTCATCCTCAGCTGTTCACTTGACTTAGCGGTTGTGTGGCAGGATAGACCAGGAACCAGCAATGGCCTAGTATGAAGGAAACTCTCACATCATGGCTTGCAAACCAAATCATCCATTTGATTTTAACCTCTGTCCTTAGCTCTCTTTCCCATAAAAGGCCTATAGTATGGGTTCTTCCTGTCTCATTGAAGCCAATGAGTTTTGTTAAAAACTTCAGGAGAAGCAAGATGAAGTTCTTTATTTTTCTTGTCTTTTTTTTTTTTTTTGTATCTAATTTGGATTGCAGTTGTACTGATTGACAAGTCTGCTACAACTGCATTGAATTGGTGCCCAAATCAGTAATCTACTTTGGTGTCTTAATTAACTAGAGTCAAATTTGAATTGAATTGCTTTTCTTGGAGATCTTTTACAGTGACTGTCAATCCAAAGGTAAAGACATTTATAAAAATGCTGCTGCTTTTTATTTTGTACAATTGCTTTAGATAAAGATATTTTTCTTCATCTCCTACCTCTCAGTACTTACATTTTATTTCATATTCCCTTCTATTTCCTTTTTTTTTCATTTTTAATATATTCTTTTCTCCCTCTTATTTTTTAATTAGCCTTCTATTTGAATTTAATTATTTTCTTCTCTTTCAGCTAACTCCTGTCTTACACAGCACACTATCTCACCACCCTCTTCAATAAAGCCCTGTCTCTCAGCTTCACCTGCCTCTTTCAAGTCTTTCACTCTCTAATTTATTTTATTTTTTTTGCATTTCTAATCCCCCTCCCCCCCAATAATTCTTTTTAACTCATGAGTTTCCATTCTAGCCACAGGGTCCAGGTTTCTCCCTTTTCACTTCCTTTACATCTACCAGTGTTGAAGCTCCTGAACGAGTGGCACCAGATCTGTACCTCTGCAGTGCAGAGAAGAATCAATCCCATGGAAGCAAATCCAGTAAATAAAACCAGGATGTTCCAATGGGCAATGTCTGTTCACAAATAACAGGAAAATGTTTCATGTTCCACCCAGGAAGGTGTAAGAGCATTGTAGTAAGTGGTTAATAAATTCCTGGTATTTATTCATTCCCTACCAACATTTCCCTTCCTACTCCCCTTCTTCCTACAAAACTCACATATGCCGTCTCTCTTGGGCAGAGATTCTGATCTTGTTTTTACTACTTTTACAATGGCTTCACAGTGCTAATTTCTGTTTCATTTCTCTTGAGCTATCCAAGTTTAAGCAAGAGAAGACTCAGGGTCTCTGTTGGACTGGGATTTTCTTTTTTTTTTTTCTTTTTTTTTTTCTTTTTTTCCCTTCTATTTTTTAAACTAGATGTCCCAACTGATCTTAAACAGCTGGCTTTTTTCATTTCAGGAGTAGCTAAAGTCTGCATTCTTCAACAGCATACAGCAGTTATCAGTTAATGAGATGACTTGTACCCTTGTCCACACTTGCATCACTACAGCTTCTTAAATGAGCTGATGTGCTGCAACTGAGGATTAAACCATCTCTTTCAATATTGCATGCACTGCAGCACAAGTCACCCACTCCAGCAACCACAGAGGTGATTGCAGACCTGGGAAACTCAAGATGAGCAGAAACCCTTGTGCATTAAAGGTAAAGCAACTTCAGCAGCAGAAAAAGAGGAACACAATCCTCTGCTAGCTGTTCAGTTGCTGCTGAAATCCCCTACCTGTTTTTGCCAAATGTGTATTGTTTTGTGTATTTCACATCCTTTTTTAATCCACCAACACATGGTTCATTTTTGAAAGGTGCATTGTGAGTGTGCCAGGGCTGAAAAGGACACTCTAATATTCAGGTCCGTAGGCTTCACCATTCCGAATCTATGCACATAAAGTAAAAGGAAACATGTTCTAGAAAAGCAAGAAAATGCTCTGTATTAGAGTATAATCTTTGTAACTTCATACATCCAGCATGAGGTAACCGCTTTGATACCCTGAAGCTTGAAGAAGAACTATTTTTGTAATAATGCCACATTCCCAACTCCACTAGAAAATCACAAATGTTGGGGTATGGTTCCGGAGGATTTAATCCAAGTGTTGGCCTCACGCTGAAGGCTATTCAGCTATAAATGACCACCTGATCATTTAAACTGCAGAGCTGAAGATAATTACATCCATCTTTTGGGTGTTATTGATTACAGAAGCACCACAACCTAACTATTTCAGCCCTAGGGCTAACTAGGTTCAGATGTACCCTTTTCTTTCTACTCAGACCACAGAAACGAAGATGCCTTAAGGAAGTATTATAAATGGGGACCCATTTATCTGTGCAAAGGTATACTTTGTTCAGTGATCCTAAATTAGTTGTTCCATTTCCATGCTACAGAGACAAAATTAATAACGTTTCTTCATATGTGGAGGCAGCATTTGCACTAAGGTAATTACACTTGCCAAAACTCAGCAGAAACCTCAGTCACTGAATAGTTTTGCTGTTACCCGCTAGCACTACCTCCCTTCTCTGCAAACATACTGTTTTAGGCATCTTTGGCTCTTTAGAGCAGAGAGCTAAGACACCACTTTTATAACTAGTCTTATGCAGTACCAAAAGACTCTGCAAGATACTACAGCAGCTCTAGGCGCTGTGCAGACACATGCCACTAGACAAATCCATATATCCATTCAACCCTGAAAGATATATAAGAATGCAAAAGGAATGTATTATACTACCACTCTTGTTTGATGGTAACTGAGGTCCATCAGTTAATCAGTCAGGTGCAGCACCAAAAAAAAGGGATGAAGGAAAGCAGCATTCTCTTCCCTGGCAACCTCCTGAACTACTTTCTTATCCCTTCCACATTACACTTGTGTGAGCCCTACACATAAGCAGCAAGTCTTCGGGCTAAAAAAGGATTCCAAATAAAACCCACTCCAAAACAAAAACCCCATTGTGTACTTTCTGATTAATTTTTGAGTGCACCTGAAGCAACTGCAGGAGTAGTAATGATATTCTTCATAAAGTCTGTCCCTTAATGTACACCATAATTAGAGGAAACTTGGATCCCAACAGACAGTCTCTAAAGACTCGAGTGACTGGGAGGTGAAAAGGGAGGAGGCAAGGCCATTAAACGTAGCCAAGATACCTCCGACTATCCCTCTCAGCACAGACCAATGCAAATATGTGTTCTGAAAATTAACACAGCTAGGAAGGAAACATCCCACAGGGTGAATCAATACCCAGAAAAGGATAATAGGAACCCTGTGCAAGCAGCTGTGATCTGCCCTCTGAACATTAGCACCTGTCAACGACAGCAATCAATGCTGGTCAATGGGCAGCTCTCCTTACAGCTCAATTCACACAGTGATCATTAGCTGGAGCCAACACGGTGGCACACCACACTGCCAAATGGTGTCTCTTTCTTCCCAAATGCAGACAAACAATGACTTCCCCAAATAATTGCCACTGCTCTTTTTAATCTTTCCTCCCTCCCTTCTGCTTTGCCCTTTTTGCAGTACATAAGGAAGATCCATTGGAAGCTAGAAATTAAGTTATTCAGCTTAATTTCAGAATGCATTCTGACATGTAGTCAAGGCACGACAGGCACCTTGATTCAGACATAGCAAGGAATACAGGCTTAACCACTTCTGTTGATACTATGTATTCTTGTACTTTGTAATTAATTTATGATTTATTAAGGAATCATATTTATTATCATTTCAAAGACAGTGAAAGAGCAAAACTGAAGATGCTCAGAGCATGTGGGAGTTCGAGTTTTTCTCCATTGAACAGAGAAATTCTGCAGACAATAAGACTTACGTCTGTCCACAGCAAAGTAAGTTGCATCAGTGAAGACTCTTCTTGTCACAACATTTGTGCACGTCTCCACAGTCACACTGAATAATAGAAAAAGGACAAAGGGTTGATATAAGCAAAGATTCACAATGTTTTCATGGATTCCATTGGGCAGAGCAACACACATTGTAGTCAGCAGCAGGTTCTGAGAAGGTCTCTCTCGCTTCAAAGATCCTCCTTGTTTCTGGAGCATGTAATAGCAAACATTATCAATATCAAACATTGCAGATTTGTTTTAGAAAAGTGAAGCATGCCATTTAGGCCTGTGACTATACTACTCTGCCTGATGTTCTCCAAACTGTGCTTCTGTATCCCTAGTTATCCCTAGATACTGTGAAATAGGGGCAAAAAGCTGAACCCAAGGAGATCAAAGCCTCTCTCCCCTAAACACCATCTGACTACACACATGCTCAAAATTACGAGTGCACTTCTTGAGGCTGGGGTCTGTGAATCTGCTCTAAATGTCAAAAGCCAGAAGAATGTCCCCAGAAGTTTGCAGGAAGTCATCCTAGCCACCAAAAATTACTCCAGATCTTGCGGTTCCCAGTCCTGTGCTCTCAACATAATAATAACTAGTTTCCCACTAGAGAAACCCATAGCATTAGCAAGCACAGAAATCCAGATTGAGCTTACTGAGATGCCAGCTAGGGCTCTGAAAGGTAGACAGCTGATCAGTGTACTGGAAAATGACCAGATATATTTAAACTGGCATGATCCAGTTCACTACGTTCTGAACTACTGCCAAAAGTTCAGGGGCATGTGAACACATCTTATGTAAGGGACACACAATTCTGCCATCTACTCGTGGTACGTAGCACAGCCCTGCCCAGAGCAGGGACAGAGGGCAGACGATATCCTAGAGTGTTCTTTCAAACTTGACACATATTTCAATTTTGTCACGTTCTTAGCATGTGTGTTTATTTTCCTTCAATATTCAAGCATTTGGAGTGTTACAGTTGCCAGAGCTTATGAAAAGTGCACATTTAGCTCAAAGAGTTCCCAGATGTGAATTTCAAAATGACACTGTGTTGATTAGCTATAGAAGGCAGCCAGTCAAAGAGCAGAAACAATAGCATGTGACTTGGCATTCCTCAGCCAGCCAGAAAAGTCACCCATTTCTTTTTTCATGAATTTTCCAAAATCTGTGAGTACAACAAAAGTTAAAGGTATGACCAAATGGTTCTGTCTCCCAGCCTGCGTTTAATGTCCTGTCCCATCATCCCTGCTGTTTCTTCTCCACCTCTTGTTGGGAAATGTCTTGACAAGACCTGTGAGGTCACCTAAAAAGGGTGGCCAGGACTTCAAGATTCCTCCATCACTGAAGTTATCCTGCCATGGAAACACATGGGGCCCTGCCCCACCTCTGGGAAAAAAAAAAAAAAAAAAAAAAAAAAAAAAAAAAAGTGAAATGTATTTACTTTCCCTTAATGTCATGCATAATGTCATGCATTGCTTGCAACTGATCATTCATCATCACAGCCCATCCCTATGAATGATTCATGAATTCATGAGGGGACACCTGTTCCGAGGGCCAGATCCTGAGCTGCACATACCATGGGAGAAGCTCATCACCTGAGAAGAACTGGGGCTTCTTCATCTCCAAGTGCTTCATTTTTTTTTTATTTTTTTTTCAAATGAAGGCAAGGCTGTAATACACCCTATCAAAACATTCAGCAGGGAAGGAGTGGGCAAGTAGGTTGCATGGAGAATTAAAATGTGTTTCAAGGCATACAGCAAGACAGGGTTTAGGGAGAGGTAGTGTTATTTTGATCAGCTGTAAACATTAGGATTCTATATTCTATGTGGGATTCTTCTAGCTGTCCACAAAATGCATTCATATAACACATAAAATGTCATTAAAATGTTGATGTGTTTTGTAGATATTATTTCTCTCCTGTTTTTCAAGAAACTCTCTAAATTTAACTGTGGGCACTACAAAGGACAAAGTATAGCCAGTTTTTGTATCCATTTCTGATTTGCTTCTGAGTCTTATCTAGTCTTTGTATAATAAAATGCATGTTTCACATAACCATGCAAAGCACTTTCTACTGCAGACAGAACTAAACTTGTCCCGATGAGGCTTCCCAGCTCTAAATTAGCATTAATAGAAAAATAATCTCCTCCCTCTTTCTTTATTATTACCACAACTGAAGGAGAAAGGCAGAAAAGAGAATTTAAAAATCCTCTGAGAAAGTACAGTTTGTAATATTACAGCAATCATTATGATAAATCAGATATTTTTTCAAATACATTGACAATTTTATCTCAGGAAAATAGGAAACTGCAATACAACTGAAATGGCAAGCAATTTCTACACTGTCTGTGGATGTTGCAGAAATCAGAAACATATCTTATGCTTTTCCCCTTCCTTTTGTATCCTTGCACCTTTCCGTTTTTTTGTTTTTTTTTTTAAAAAAAGTAAATAATAAAATAAAATATAATTTACTTCCAGGATGGTATTCTATCTGGAAATCCCTAAATCCAGACAACTGCACTGAAGAAAGAGTGGTGCTACTCTTTCAAGCTCCACACACAAAATAAGATTGAATTGCCAAAACCCAATGACATTCCTAAACTGGACAGATGTTTAGAATACAAGAGAAAATGCTACTTAGAATTTGGATTTCAAACTCTTTAAAACCACTTTGATTGAAAAAAGTATCACAGATGACATTTCAAGAAATAGTTCCTAACAGGAAAGCTGCTAAATCCACAGCCCAGATTTGGAATTCACATATTGCTCCCTTCTTTAGGGAGGGTAGTTTACACCAACACAGAATTTTTTTTTGTTTTGTTTTGTTTTTTTAAAAAATAAATATAAAAACATATTTAAAAAAAAAAAAACATACAGCTTTTGTTAAATATCCTTTATCCTATTTGGATAGTGCTTTCTCTCAGCCCCTTTCTGACCTCTCACTCACCCCACCACAGACTCAGTCTATAAACTATTCAAGGTTATTTATACCACAAACGTTGTTTATACCGAAGTGGGCAAGGGAAAGTCAGTTGTTTGTAAATGCAGGAGGGCAATTTAAATAGAATGAAGTTCAGCCCCAGTGCTGGAATTCTTTACTGTGTCTCCATAAGAGACATGTAAACCACTTACTCTACAGAGAACAAGTTTACAAGTCGCACATCATACATACACTGAAATTACATGGTTTGTGGTAGACCTCGTCAGCACTAGAGCCAAACTCTGTTCTCAATCTCTGGAGACAATGGGCTCGTACTGATATAAGGTTGCAGAATTTGACTTTAAATCAGTAAGCAGGCACACCAGACAAAAAACAACAGGCCTCTTCAGACATATGTCCTTGATTAGATATTCCTTGCACATGGAAATCATTTTTAGTTAGAGAAGAAAGCTTTTTATTGTCTCCAGAAAGACCAATATGATGACTATGCAGCCAAGCATTAAGTAGCTCCCTGGAAGCAGCAGTGGTCACCTTTGCTGTAACTAAAGAGAACCATGGGAGGATTTTCCCAGGGAAGAGGCAATGTGTCTAGCCACCCTTTTCCCCATTAGCAACAATTAGTGTAGTTCAACATCATCACGTCATACGTGACACCAACACCATCATACTTGCATGCAACCCAGACAGTTAATTACACAGATCTCTGCTTCATACTTTTCAGCTTGCTTCAGATAACTTTTTCGTATGACAGAAGTCCAAAAGAAAGAACCACCAAACCATTATTCATTAAATAAATAAACTGCTTTCCTTGTTATAAAATTCCATTGTTTTGTTTTTTTTTTTAATGATGATCACTTTCAGTGATAAGATAAGATTAAATTTTTACAGAACAGTAGGATCCTTGAAATGGAAACAAGGGAAAAACCTTCAAGAACAGTATGGCTATAATAAATGGCCTCTCCTCTTAGTACCATTCAGATTCCAGCTGTGTTCAGAACATGGTATTGTTATCTGTAGGAAGAAAAACAAAGACAGAAAGAGCGGTTGGTTGTCTGGAACAAATTATTACTGTTAAAGGTGAGGCATAACAGAGCTCAGAAACCACTGATATTAGGTATGTTGTGTGTGCCCATGCTGGTCAGTCACTCTTTGGGAAACATACTCTTCTCAAGCTGTTTTTGAAGTTGTATATCCTATACCACCTGTACTGAAGATCTGATTCAAGATGAATGCTACCAGATTCAAACATACTAAATTTTAAGTGCTCCAGCTCATAGTTAAAACCTTGCATTACTTCTTATTACTTCATGTGTCAATGTTTTTCAATGATGAAGATTATTTATTTTTTTTTTCTCGGATAGCATTTCTCTGCAGATTTCATTGTACCTTACCCAGAAAGAGACAAAACTGAGAAGCAAAGTGGTGAAGGCCTTAGAGAAGTTCATTAGCAGAGTTGAGGTTAGAACCCTCAATTCACTACTTTGTCCCTGGATCACTCTACCAGTACAAGACAAAACTACGTAATTAAAGCAACCAGACTGGTTTTAGGCCTCTATGCCGAGGATTCATCTGTTTTCCAGTGTTCTCTGGCAATCTAAGAGAGGTCCTAAAGGCATTGTCTCAATTGAAAACTGATGAAGAAAGGGAAAAAGGAATATACTGTGCATATAAAAGACATGGATGGAAATTCTTTAACCAATTAACTCAGCAGTGTGTTCATACAGACATAAGAAATATCTGTGTACTTACAGCATTTTTCTGTGATGTTCAATAAACTTTATATCCCAGGACAAACTGAAAAATTAAAAGGTCAGTTTTTCTAACAGTAACAGTCATCTACAATTTTTTTATTCACAGTGCTTACATTTTTGTTCCCACAGTGAAGGGTACTTTCTCACCCTTATCAAATGCAGTAAATATTTGAGACAGAACTGAAATAACTCATCCAGACAGATGAGTATCTCAGAAGAAAATCCAGCTACATCAAGATAGGTTAGAAAGGGAATGATTTTGTAGATGCTGATATTCACTTCCTAAAATATTGCATATCATTATGAAGAATTTGCCCAAGAATAATTCCAGATTCTTTTTCCATATTAGTGGTAGGCTATTGTATGTGTGTTTATAACCAGCCTGTCTTCTGGATATTCAGTCATTTGCAGAGATGTTGTGTGTCTGCTGTGGCTCTTTTAAAGACTACTAATTCCTTCAGGAAAACTAACCCACTGCCTACTAGTCTACTGCCAAGCATCACAACAGGAGACAAAACCTCACCACTGAAGATGCCAAAACTATTTCAGATCCACTCTGTTGTTGTGAATGTCCTTTCTGTAGTAGGTGGCAACAAAAACTTTGAAGCAGAGGCTATACTAAATGAATTCCTAAGGTCACTTCAAACCTGAGTTTTATTGTGATCTTATAACAGGTAGCAACATGGTATGAGACAGAAACTGCATAAACCTGAGAATTTGCTGCCTATTATTACTGAGTTATTGCTACAGTTCTGCCATCTGATGTGAGGTGCTGCATGAACTCACATCCTGATCAGTTGAACAGCTTTCCTCTGACATTGTTTTCCACAATAATGGAACATAGTAGGGCATATAACATTCCATTATAATGAATATAATTTCTTACATAGGCCTGCACAACAAAAACCAGTGAAAACGGCATGGGCTAAAATAAAACCCAGGGAACTCTTTGACAATTTAGCAATGTCCGTATAGTGTGCTACATCCTTTAAGCAGAAACCCACACATGAAGATAGAGTGTGAAATGTCTTTCCTGGGGCTTGACTGCAACCAGGGCTGTACTGCCAGGAACAGCACAGCCCTCAGCCATGTTCAACAGTTGTGCAACACTCAGTTGGAGCAATATCAGAATGGGACCCCCCTCTGTGACAAAAATAGGGCTGACAAATTTGTGGAAGGAGCCAATGCTTAACAGATACAGCGCATGGCAAAAGGGAATGCTGCTTGGAGCGTAATGTAAGATAAGATTACACTCATACAGCATTGCTTTTTGCAGGAAGAGAGATGTTACCCCTCAAACACAGAGACACTCACATATTGTAATGAGTCACAGATTAACCATTGTGCTCTTCCTGCAGAGTTAAATGGCTGTAGCGGCAAGGAAGGCTGTGGGGGTAGTTGTCCCAGTGCTAACAGCACCAGAGTTGCCTTGTTTCACTTGAGAAAAGGAATTCTAACCTTACACTAATGGAAGTGCTCAAAAAGACTCTTTTCACACCTATGCAGTGTTTGCTACCATGACAGCAGTCCTCAGTTATTAACTGCTTTGGATTATTTCAGTAAACACTCTACTACCTGGTGTCAGTGGCCAGGCACTCAAAATCCACACAGGGATTCAAAGCATGCGCGCTCCAATGGAAAGACGTGTCTTGACTCCCATCCCCAATTGCACGGGTTGAGGGTCAAGCTCTTAGAGTCTGCACATAACTGGTAATTTTTAAATGATTACAATGGAAGGAAAGACTGCCTTTTTAATGCCCAAGAGCAACAGCTGCAATGTCACTGGGGTTGCGTTCTGAGATGCTCCTAGACTGCAGCCCAAATAAGCGTCTTAATGATACTTAGAAAATATGTAAAGCACTTTTATATGCAATGACAATTCCATCTGGGTGCATCGTCTATTTGTCCAGCCAGAACAGAATTAGAATTAATGAACCAGATTTTGCTCCGATTTGCACTACATGCAACTACAGTGAAGCCACACAGTGTGTAAACAAGGGGAAACTTTGACTAAGTTACTTTATTTGTGACAGTGAGCTTACAATTAGATAACACCTTTCAACTCCAGTAGATCTCCAGGTTCCAAAAAATGCACTACACCAGCCTCCTCTTTATTTACATGAATTGAATGTTTAACAACAATTCTTAGCCAACAACCTCACAAAACTTTTGTAACAATAAAAGATGCTGTCAAAGATGTTATCAAAACCACAAAAAGAGTTTGGGGAAACAGATCAAAATGACATGCACAGAAATTTGGAGCAAATCCAGGCACTTCACCTCTACTCCCATAACAAATACTTCTGGGAGCCTTTAATGATCATACTTGATAATAACCTTGTCTTGTTATCCATATGGACAAGACAGATTCTTTGTTACAGCATTCCAAAGGTGACAGTTTGTGTCATTCAGAGGTGACACCAAATGATGGTCATTTGGATGTATTACTGATTCAAAGAACTATAATCTTGTCGTCGCAGTAATTGTTATGTATGGTAATTATGTATTACTTGTGTTATATATGGTAATTATTTACGGTAATTTATATGGTATAAAAAGTTATCTGATGCTAAACATGCAACAAAATATAGACTAAGTTCTTTTCCTATACAAAAAAGTGTAAACAAAATGAGTTCATTGCAGAGTGCAGAAAGGAATGGCTGCAGTCCCCCGATTTACTGTTACTGACATCTCAAAGGAAGCAAATGATAACCTAAGTGAAACATTAATGAAAAGAGTGATGGTTGACTAAAGAGTAATAGCTGACTGTATTGGTGGGAGAAGAAATAGAAAGAGAAATGAAACAACATTATTTCCAACAGTTCTCACATATTTCTCATGTCCTTATATTAGACCAGTGCAAGGACAGCAGCATTCCAGACAATACCTGATATATCTTGAGATCTAATTGCCATCCCTGACAGTCATTTGGCTTTTGTGGTTTCTTCTAGAGTGGTTGATCTAGAGTGGTTATTGGTACATACACGAAGATACAAAGTTGTCCAATGCTCTTGCAGCCTGACAGACAACTCACCACAAATTTATAAACCCATGCAGTAAAATAAATAAATATATTTTAATAATAATAATAATATTTTTAAAGTGTTTTATTCCAAAACTCTTAGCTTTTTGTAGGAAATGTCTCGCTATTGTATTGGGTTTACATGGTGAGGACTTGGTAATAGGGAGGCTGTTGGGGCTCTGTGAGTAGAGCCCAGCAGCTGCCCCATATCAGATCAGAGCCAGCTCCAGAAGGCTGCAAAGGGGACCCGCTGCTGGCCATAGCCAAGCCAGGGAGTGACACTGGGTGGGCCTCTGGGAGAGCAGATTGAAGGAAGGAAAAAAAAAAAAAAAAAAAAAGAAAAACGCTGTGCAACTGCAGCTGGAAGAGAGGAGTGAGAAATGAGCGAGACCCAGCAGTCCCCAAGGTCAGCGCAGCAGGAGGGCAGGAGGTGCTCCAGGCACGCAGCAGCAGTTCCCCTGCAGCGTATGGAGAGGCCCCTGGTGGAGCAGGCTGTCCCCCTGCAGCCCATGGGTCCCACATGGAGCAGATCTCCATGCTGCAGCCCATGGAGGAGCCCCCGGTGGAGCAGGTGGATGTGGCCTGGAGGAGGCTGCAGCCCATGAAGAGCCCCCCCAGGAGCAGGCCCTGGGCCGGAGCTGCAGCCCGTGGAGAGGAGCCCATGCAGGAGCAGGGAGTCTGGGGGGAGCTGCCGCCCGTGGGGGACCCGTGCTGGAGCAGTTTGCTCCTGGGGGATGGACCCCACGGTATGGAGCCATGTGGGAGCAGTTCTTGAAGAGCTGCTGCCTGTGGGCAGCCCCCGCAGGCTCAATTCGGGAAGGACGGCATCCCGTGGGAGGGACCCCACAGGGAGCAGGGGCAGAAAGGGACCGTGAGGGAGCGGCGGAGACGAAGCATCAGGGACTGACAGCAGCCCCCATTCCCTGTTCCCCTGTGCTGGTTGTGGGGGGGAGGAGGTAGAAGAGGGTGAATGGGGAGGAAGGTGATTTTAGTTTGCTTTTGGTTTCTCACTGTTCTAGTCTGCTAGTGATAGGCAATAAATTATATCAGTCTCCCTGTGCTGTCTGTTTTGTCCATTATGACAACTGGTGAGTGAACTCCTTGTCCTTATCTCAACCCTTGAGCCCTTTCCATTATCGTCTTCCCCTCTTCCTTTGAGGAGGGAGAGTGAGAGAGCCGTTGTGGTGGAGTTTAGCTTCACAACAGGGTAAAACCACCACAGCTATATCAAGCAAGACAACCTGATTGTCAGCACTCAGCACGCTCTGAGCTAGGCACTTCCACATACTAATAAGCTCATTAAAATTTTGAGGCCAATGAAGTTTGTAGCTTTTCCCCATCCTGACCTTTCTCTTGATTTTACCTTGAAAAGGCAACTTTCCCTCTTGTTTTTCAATGACAGTTACTGTAATTAAAATAATAATTGGGGAATGGGGTGCAGGATAGAGGAGAATTAGGTTAATGTGAAAGTCCTGAGAAACTTTAAGAGGCCTTGGCCTCTTAAAGCAAAATCTACACAACCCCCAGTACGCAGGTGAATAAGGGAGCTGTACCTTAGGGGCAAACACCAAGTCAAGTGTGACACTTCAGCTCACTGGATAGAGAAGAGGCCCCCAGGAATTTACAGCATAGTCCTTGCTAGTAAAGTGACTTCAGTGAAAACCTATGGAAGCCAGCATATGGCTATACCATCTGACTCCATGTTATACTTTAAAGGAAAGTGGTCTGGTAAGAGCATGAGGTTACAGTGCTACAATGGCCAGAAGCATAGTTCTTCTCTCACAGGAAAAACTGCTGTTTCCTTCATACACCTATATCAGACTGTGCCTGCCTGATTGATTACAGCAAGTGACTTTGGGAGGGCAACATACAGCCCCAAAGAGGATGGGCTATAACATATTAATATAAGAATGTGGCTGATTACAATATAAGCCACTGAAAGCAAGCTGACTATAGCACCCGACTGGAAGAATGCAGCTGTCTGCAGTGTCCCGCCAGGAGAATGCATCTATCTATACCTAGAAGTGCATGGCTGACTACAGGCAGCTGTCATGCAATTGGAGTGGACTGATAGGGTCACCTATCAAACCACCATGCCTGCAGTTATTGTTGGTGTAAATCCACCTCCCCATAACCTCCCAGCAGCTAACTAGACTTTGTCTCTGGGGAGGGAGAAGATGGAGGAAGTGGCCTCACTGTGATTTTGATTATAAGTTTCTGAATCTCAGATTTGACAAAAAGATATGTCCTTTGATGAACAAATGCCATTCAGCTCTTGTACTCAAGGGAATGATTCAATTATTAAGAATCTGATTTTTATTAACCCTTCTGCTACAGATATAGGAACACCCTGTGTATTATAATCTAAAAAAAAAAATCCCTGAGGGTAATTTGTTTTGGAACCAATATATTGTCTGGGATTTTTGAATAGTGAAGAGTAATCTAACGAAGTGCATTTTCCATATCCGAATCACTGGAAGAGCAACAACACTGAAGTGTGTTTTGTTTGTTTTCTTCTTCCAGTATACACAAGGAACATTTAAATAATAGAGCATTACAAAATAATAATAATAATAATAATAATTCTAAATAAATTCTTTATAAAGGACAACCAATCCTGCAATCAGACCCATCAGGCCAATTCCGCCTGAAAGGCAAAGAGTCCACCTGCTCTGAGCAGACTGCTATATTTATATATGTACCAGACAGGGATTTGCCATTTACTCTCTGCCCTAAGCTAATGGAGCTCAGCCCTGCACAGTTTTGGGGAGGATGCTTAGGATAACTCCACATGAGGCTGTGGCTGTCCTCTCCAGCTGGTGCAGCATGCCTTCCCATGCTGAGCGATGGGCCTTTCCAGGCACCTGTCTTCTCCTTGTCGACAGTTCAGCCTACTGCCTATCAATATTCATCTTCCGTTTCCAGATCTCCTACCCCAGAGGCTTCACATGCAAGCGTCACCTAGCCTCACCTCTCTATTTTCAGTGCCCGTTCACGGGAGCCCTTAAACACTTGAACATCCCAAGTGGGAACTTTTGATATCACTCTCTATTTACATGAACCAAGTAGTCTGAGCTTTTTCTTCTTCAGTTGTAGGAGTTATTAGTATGTTTTGTCCCTTCTTTCCCCTTAAAAAGAAAGCTTAAAATGTTATTTGCTTTGGATTCTGAGAAGTACAAACTCTACCACATGGCAGACACATGTGAAACCATATGCTAGCATGTCTGTAAAGCCGAGAGAGATTAAAGCCTGAAGCTTCTATTAAACGCTCTCCTTTTTTTCTCGCATGCAACATTTTTAGATCGAGCTCTAAATGTTCACCGACTCATGAATATTTTTGAGCCAGCTCTGTTCACTGTGATAAATCATGCTGCTTGTGTGTTGGTTTAGTGACAGATAGTTACCTGAAAACTTCTAATGTAAAATGTTTTATAGGCATCTGAGGGGGGAAAAATGTGTGATCTTTGCCTGACTGCTGGAACAGTATGACAAGAGGAAACATACTGTATTCAAGCCCCACAGCATGCCAACTTTCTTTCTTTCTTCTAGAAATGGACAGAACTGAAAGGAAAATGACTGCTGGCATATTGTGAAAATACTTCCAAGTTTGTACAAGCTCCAGTGATAGATGCAAACACAGACAAAACCCTTCATGGGAAACAAAAAGTTTTGCTAAGAAAGCTGAAAAATATCCTATGAAAGAAACAGAACTATCACGGTTAGGCTTTCCAACAAAAAGAAACAGACACTCTCTAGGCTTATGTTCCAGAGTCAGTTTTATTGTAGTTGCTACACTAAATATAGATATTAAAGAATGTTATTCACACTGTAACAAGCATATATCATATTTAAAGCAATGCAAAAAAAATTTTTTTCTTCCTTTAGAGATCTAAAATCCAAGGACTGCCTTGTCTCCTTTAAAGTTAGCTACCTTGAATTACCTCTCATTGCCATGGGGTATGAGCACACATGGGGTATGGCAGTTGGATGATGAGTTACCCTGCATGAACTGCTCTGTAATAATGGCTTGTATGTACACTTCCACACAGCCATAAATGCAGGGCAGTCTAACAGGCAAACAGGCAAACTCTACCCTAGAATTAGAGATCCTGTGGGGATGCAGGAAAACATTGTCTTCCATTTGGGTGAAGAATGAGAAGGAAACTACCTATAGACAACTAGCACAGAGACACTATTTCTGTTTCTACATCCCATTCCATGATGTCAACTGAGCAGCAGCAACCTTCACCTGAGTCATCGTCAGGTGATTCAGATCATGTACCACCACACTAGCCTTGTGCTTGGGCATTTTATTCTTCCCTTGCCAATCCTTTCATTTTAAAGGAGTCCTAAAAACTGGTGACTTGTTTGTAGAATAGGGGTGCTCCTTGTTCTGGAAAAATAAGAAATTTAATTTCTTTGAAATACAAACACAAGAGGTCAAGGAAAAAATTTCCACCTACTGCTGTGTGGAAATGCATTTAGCATAGTACATGCTTCTATAGTTAGGGTAATAAACCATGTTTCTTCTCTTGATTAAATCACATCATAGTTACACTATCATCATTAATATGACATCACTGCTCTGTGAATATTTCAGCTCTGGGATCTGAGTAAGATCTGGTAAAGATTTCATGCCCAGTGGAACTAAATTCCGCTCTCTATTTAAATGGCCAAAGTCAGCAATTCCAGCTCCCCAACACCCCCCCCCCTTTTTTTTTCCCAAAGAAAACCAAGGGAATAACTCACCAAAATCCTACTGATTTGGACATTATTTCCTTATAGATTCCTTTGAAAATATTAGCCTGAGGAGCTCAGCCAAGAGTGGAATTCTGCTCAGTAAACCTAGAGAACACCACTAACATCAGTTGCACAGGGTGGGAAGGATGAAGGGTAATTACCATCCCAGCTGCCAAATTCACTTCGGTTGCAAGTAACCATGATTTGTACTAGAATTAGGAGGTGAGGGAGACAAAGACATTCTGAAAATCAAGCCATTTTTATTAAAAGGCAAAACATGGAGATAAGCATTCATTTGTGTTTGAAAATCTTCACCTCAATGAGTGGGGAAGGTCACCGAGTAAATTTATGTAAGGATGTGGACTACACCAAGATCATCCTTCTCCCCAGTAAACAGACCCTACCTTCCCTTGTATTAAAAAAAAAATCAGATTACATTGGTCTCTACTCAGATTAGTACTTTTGCATTCTTTTAATTAGATAACGTTAACAATGAACTACTCCCCATAACTACCATTATTACACTGATTCAGATTTTTTACATAAGGTTACATTTGTACTAAAACTACCGTTGTTTATTGTAATATTATTATACTCTTATACAGTTTATTAAATTGTTCTATTGCTATTTTTTATATGAATCAGATAAACTAGTGCATTAAAACAGCCCCTCTATTAGAAAGTGATTATATAAGAACAGAGTAGCTCCTATCACCTCAGTTTCTCGAGGGAGCTCTGCAAGTACAGAGGAAAGCACAGGCCTCTGCAGCCCTGACTCCCAGCTTTCTGTAATTCCCAGTCCTTCCCATGAAGGCACTCCAGAGGCACTGCTGCTCTGCTCTCAGACCAGAGAAAGCTTCCAGACCAGCCCCACAGCAGCCTCTGCACACATTTGCTGTTCTAATTTGGAGGAAACCCCATCCCGAAGTGCTTAGTATAGGAAATTAGGAGACACAATCCTTAAAGGCAAAAAATAGAGCTCCATTAAGTCACCTGCCATTCTTAGCATCAGAGGCCTGTTAGGGTCATTTTCATATAATGTTTCTAAACATGACAGTCAAAACACAAATGGCAGGTAGAATCAAAGAGATTTTCTAGAAAGAAAAAATAAATCAGATAAACATTTCACAAAGCTTTTGGCTCTGTATCCCATTGACAACATTCAACATTTCTTTCAGGCCATTCTGCACATTTACCAGACAATTTCTCTGTTGCTTACGGAGGCCTGGGGTCAGCTATGAAGCAAGCCTGTTGACTTTACAAAGCAACTGCTGTCTTACAGACAGTCACTCAGAAAACATCAGTCTAGAGCATCTTATTGTTCTCATAGCTGTGGTATCTAACCACCTTTAAGGGTAGGTTATTTGGAAGAAATAGGCAAATATTAATTAATTAAGGAATAAAGTAAACACACCTGGGCTTTCTCTGTGGCAAACACTGGTGATCAGTGATCTGAATCTAATCTCTTTCCTTCTGTGAATATAAATTCAGCAGTGATTTGGATTTCAATACAGATTTCAAACGTAGATATTTAATTGGCCAAACTAAATCTATGATCTGCAGACATTTGGAATTCAGGCAAGAATAAAACTGGGAACAGTGCTATCTCTTTTTTTAAATTAGCCTCCTCATTCCAATTTTCTCAGCTCATCAGCTTCAGCCTGCTCACCATAGAGAATGACACACTTACCTGTTACTGACAATCTTTGCTTTGTGTTCTTGCTGCTCACTCTTACTAATCCAGGGTTAATACATAAAACAAAACAAAACAAAACAAACAAACAAAAAAAACACTAAATTGTGTTTCCCTGAATCATCTAATTAAATTACCTCCCTACAGTAGCTGAGCTAATTGCTCTTACCCTATAATTCTATATTCCCATTTCACCTTTGCTGACTATTATCTAACCACGTTTCCTATCAGTTTCCCAGAAGAAACACTCCCCCACCTAGAGTAATGCTCTCTTTCCTTGAAAGAGAGGCAAAGTACCTTGGAGCTCCTCCAGAGTGAGTTTTAAGGACCTGAAATTCAAAGTTCAATAACATCATTCCTTATTCTCATGTTTCCATACAGCCAATGGACCCCAAAGGAAACTATCCTACTCTTGGCTCTCTCTCAGCAGTCAGGTGAGTAATTCAGAAAAGTAATTCAACAATTCAAATCTTGGACTGGCTGGGAGAGTTCTTCTCATTATGGCCACCTCTTGGGCTTCTCATGCCACAGGCATTTATCTAACATCCTCACTCAGCTATAACTCATAGTTTTGAAGTTTGAACTAATTCAAGTAAATTCAGAAAGAGAAGTTAGGAAAGGATGGCAAATATGCCAAAGGTAGATTGGATTATCAGTTTGAAATATAAATGTAGGCTTATTCTCCTGTGGTAAGCTTTGTACTGTTCTATCACTTTTGCTAGCCACAGAAACTATTAGTATCCTTCAAGAGCACCAAAATTATTGCTCCCACATGAGTAATACCAGAGAAAAAAAAAAAAAAAATAAAAATAAAAAAACCCTTTTAATCAGCCCACCTTCAAAACTTTCCTTGACTACCTGCAATATCAAGTATGTTATGATAGGAAACATCCACAATCCCATATGCAATCTTCATGAAATCAATACATGTCATATGGATAAGTATGGACCTCACAGAATATCAGCCTTACTGCTCCCTATCCAAGCAAATATCTGTGACTGGGATTGAAAGCAGTCAGCACATCAGGATAAAGATTTTTATACTGACACTGCACATCTTCCTTGATTTTTATAGGGAAAAATTATACAGATTTTTTAGGTGTAAAGTTTTCAGATAGTTATATTCAGACCCCTTCTTCTTGTCTAAATTATGCATCAAAATTAGGAGATAATCTATTATTTTTTATATTGAGTCAGATACTGGTTAGTTTTTATTGCACCTAAATGTCTTTTTTCTTTCCAGATTTACATTGCACCATATTGATTTTAAAATGATAGTGATTTATCAAGGACCATTTTTGTTAGAATTTAAAGCAGGCAAGGCCCAGCAAGTGGAAGTCATGAGCAATCTTGGGCCCTCAGATAGGGTTAATGAGGAACAGATTAATAGATATATAAATCTAAGAAGATGGAAATTGCAATCAGTTATTTCAGAAAAAAGGGGGGGGAGGGCAGGAGGGAGGGAGCATTTGCCATGCTTGTTTGGAAAACAACATCTAGTAAAATCTAGTAAAATCTTCAATGAAATGGAAGGATATATTTTTCAGTTTGCATCTCTTATTATGAATTTCCCAGGTAGCTACCAGAAAGAGCACCAGTATAAAATGTATTTATTTGTTTATTTATTTATCCAGCAGGGATGAATTTAGAGAGACATCTCCAAGGACAAGAAAAGTGCAGAGGGAGCTTCTGTAAAGTTACTGCAATTATGTATGCCTCTGGTAGCTTGTATGGGTGAAATCTTAAATATATTTGGATAGTAATTATTCAGAACAGTTTTCTTTCTATGAATGGAGTGTGCAGGTGTGCGACATCCTGTTCTGATGTGACCAGTCAAGTACAAATGCCTCTTGTGAAATTCATTCTCCACTGTAAATCTGACTACCTGGAAAAAAACAAAACAAAACAAAAAAGGCAGTCATGCTTCTGAAACTCAAGCAAACAATGCCAGTGGAGTACTTCATAACATATTTCCCCCCCTCCACATCAGGACAAAGGCTTTCATGAAGTACAAAGAACAGGTGTGTGCAAGAGCTAAGTTGTCTCTATTGTTTTATAACAAGGCCTCTCAATTTAAAAAATTGAGAGGTCTTACTTCAGCCCTTTGTCCATTAAATGCAATTTTGTGGGATCATCAGAGCTTGAAAGGGCAGATCAAACATAACTAAGAATCCCAGCTGTGCAGGCCCCAGTTCGGAGTGAACATTAACCTCAGCATTCAGCAATAATTTATTCTACTCTAGATAGGAAGATGCTTTTATTTGTTCCTGCATGTTGGTCCCATTGTTTGTTTGTGTTGCTTTTTTTCTTCCTGAAACTGTCACAAAAGTATATAATATGTAATAAATTAGGGATTTTTTTTACTTATAAATGTGCATATGTTCATATATGTGGCATAGATATTTATATCTCTCATAAATAATTTTAGATGTGCCCAGAGCTGGTGACATCTCAGAAACCCCTCCAGAGCAGAAGACTATTTCTAGTCTCATCATTTTACACTGCCTGTCTGAAAGGAAGGAAACCTTGGCAAACACAATGACTCCGCAGGCTTTTATTCACATCTTTTTGGTATTGGGACCTGATGGCTGAGGCAGAGAATTGTGTGAAAGGCACTTATTTTAGGCAGAAGATGGTGATCATTGATTGTACATTAAAGGTAAACCATGAAACAGGGTGTGTTTTTTTCTGTTTTAGTCTATTGTTAGCTAAATCTTTCAAACGGTGTTTTTACCAGTACCTGGTAATGACAGATATGCATGGGGTGATTTGCATCCCAGTCAGATAGGCTGCACCTCAGCTGATCTTACTCTATGCATGATTTATCTCTCCATTTCACAGTATATTCCTTCCTTTTAAAAGGAATTTTTTAAACTGTGAGATACAGAGTGGTACAAACCTTGAAAGATGGTCAAGAACTGAAACCTGCAACTGTCCTTAAGTTAAAAGAAAGCAATGCTAAGGAGTTAGTGTCCATGATGCTAATTACATATTTTTTTAAGTTATGTGCTAGAGAGGCAATTCATGTTTTAACTACAAGTGGCATGGCCAGCAGTTAAACAGTAGCATTCCTATTACCGTATCCACCACTGGGGACATCCAGGGGAAGGTCAACTCCAAAAGACGAGTCATAAAGGACTTGCACTTAATAGCCAATGTACAGAAATAACCTTTTTTACCCTCTTTCTCTTCCTGTTCTTTTGCTTCTGTACCAGACTGTGCTACATAAGACATTTTGCTTGTTTTGATTTTTCCTAAGCACTAAGGTTTATTTTGGATCAGTGAGGTGAGAAACCTTTGAAAGGCTCATGAGACTCCATAAGCCTGTGAGTCCAGTGTTTGCACCTGTCAGGATCATGGTTTCCTTCAGCAGATTGCTAATGTGAAAATATAGCAGACACATTTCTGCATTTATTTCCTTCTCTGTCTTAACAAGAAAAAAGTAGTATTGTGTATGGAATGTAATCAAAGGTTTCACTTGTCAGATTAAGTGGATTGTGTTTTTTTCAGAAGTGAAAAAAAGACTACAGCAAACTTGGTCTGCATTGCACAATCCCCCAGACACACAGACAATAGTGATCTTGGCTTGGAGCATGTTGGAAGGATTAAAAGGCTATATAAAAAATAAAAAATTAAAAAACACTAAAAAATAGGGGTTACTCTGATAAAGGAAAACAATGGTTGACTGTGTGTTTGTTTAAATCTTCACAGTCACATTAAGGGCTTAATAACTTTTTAGGTAAACATTCAGGTTCTACTGAGGAAGAGTACTACAAAGAGATAAAATGCAAAATATTCAGTCAAGGAACAGAAAAAGTTCTTGCAATATCCATTTCCCTTAGACATGTTCAAGTTAGTGAAAGATACATTCCATAAAATCAAAGACAGATTTCTTCTGCTAAAATATTGCAACATTGCTTCTTTTCTCCATCCTTTCCCTTTAGATGTAGATCCAGTATTTAAATCCCTTCTACATGTAACCATCTACAAAATAGAAAGAGAACAGATCCTGGGATCTGATCATTTGCAGACAACACAGATCACAGGTATAGAAAGATACAAAACAGACTTCAGTCTGGAGGTCAACACTTCCAGAAGCTCCTAAGCTCCTTAGCAGTCTAAGTCCCACAGATAAACCCCACTTTGAAAAATGAACAAATAAGAATTAAAGTTTCACCAAAAAAGGGAGAATTAGATTCCTGTGTCACTTCCAGAAAATAGGTATAGTTGAATAAATTGCTTGAAGTTTTCAGAAACCATTCCTGCAGTCACACTCCCTATTGGAAAATCACACTGGGTGCTTACATGAGCCTTCAGATACCTCCATGCTTTTTACAGGACAGACCTATGGCCCTACAGGACAGACCTATGGCCCTGAAGTATCTAAATCTGGCTAACTGACTGGCTATATCTGAGTCCCACTGAACTTAGTGCTGCTGTATGAGAGGGCCATTTGCCTTCCATTACATCAGAAATGCTCAAAAGCTTTTCCAGCTAATGCTTAGCTGTAAGATACTGTGAACCATAATCACAACCAACGGTTGAATGAGTGTGACTGGGACACTGCCCATTCCCTTCTCTCTTCATGCACCCTTTTGAGGTTATCTCAGCAACACTGTGGAAGAGAAATGTAGGTACCCCACAGCAGTTCATCATCTCAGAATTACATTTATGCTGAGCCAAATCCTCCAGCTTTCACGTTAGTTTACGCTGACAGTGCAGAGAAAAGCAGCTGCACAGTAATGGAGACTCCTGCCCTACATTTCTATTTCTATCTAGCCCAAAGGAATCATAAGAGTATGACCACATCAATCATAAACAATCCAAATAAATTTTGATGCATGCTATGAAGTTAGATGAATGTTGCATTTGAGAAGGTTGTGCCTATTTGTTAAAATAGAAACCATGAATGAAATTACTTTGTGCTTTGTGAATATTCACTAGTTATGTTGTGCTGCTAAAACATTCAAAGGAAGCACATCTGCATTAAAACATTTACAAGCACATGTGTGCTAATGTTGATGAAGGTAACATTCTCACTACCATCTTGGCATCTCTCGTCTTCATCTAAATTTCAGTCACCTAAATCAGGTGTTTGAAACAACAGTACATGCCCTACTTAATAATTCTTAAACCAAGCCAGCCAACCCTTAAAGCGTGAGGTTAAAAAAATTAAAAAATAAATAAATAGATAAATAGATAAAAAGATCACAAAAACTGAGATTGCATAGAACGTTAAACAAAGGAAAATAACAAGGCAATTACCAAATATCCTATATAATACATGGGAAATTCATAGATAAAGCATGAATAAATATTTCCTGGACCCTGGATGCTTCCCCAACTCATGATAGTGACACATAGGACACAAGGATCTAAGCAAATCATCTTCACTTTTTGTGAAGTCAAAAGTGTATTTTTTCCAAAATGGCCAGCAGAGATGACTATCAGGATGGAGATGATGTAGATGTTCACGTTAAATCATGTCACAAAGATCTGTACCCAACACAATGGAGATGCAATACCAAGGATAGCTGTCCCCTGCTCCACGTGGCACGGTAAGTGCTACCAGGTGGGGATGTGGGCCAAGAAGCAGAAGAGAGCCCAGCACAGTTTGCAGTACACAATTGGCAATCAGGGGCAAACAAAAAGATGAAAAAGATAGAAGCTCACCCAGCTTCTCATCCCCTACTAAACCCATGACTGTATGAATCACAGAGAAGTGAAACTATTTGTCCCAGTAGTCCAATTACAAAGCTCAGAAACTCCAGTCTTCCCAGCTCCCAGCCCAATATGTTCTCCATTAAAGCATAGTTCTTCCAAGCACTCTTTGAAGTCAAGACCACACTTACAGCCTATCTTACAGCTTGTTATCTATTGACAGGTCACCCAATTCCAGTACCATCCTTTCATCCCATCCAGCTTTCCATCCAAAAAAAAAAAAAAAAAACCAACAACAACAACAAAAAAACCACTTTCTTCAGAAATTGTATTCCTCTGTACTTCATGCCTTTGAATACATCATCTCTAACAACTGTGACAGGAAAGTTCAGTGTGAAGACTGCAGAACTTAGCAATAGGCTTGTGTGAAGTGCAAGCCACACATTCACTGCTGGCCTGTGTTTCATCACTGATTTATGCAGAGATGTACATAAACTACACTTACTACTCAGGATCTTGTCCAATTGTAATTGGAATCAGTAAGAGCCTTGAAGGAATGAGCATGGGCAAGTCTTCTGAGAAGGTGTTTTTTTCTAAAGAAAACATGGCAAACTGGCATCCAAGTAAAATATGAACCGTGTAGCATTTTATTTCCAAAGTCACACATTTCATGCTGCCTACCAGCTTTTAAAGGTCAAACATGTAAACTTAAGAAGTGTGTGTGAGTGTATACTAGTTGCAAAGCTCTTTTTTTGTCAGTTCTGTGAAGCAATAACCCATGAAATATAGTTGATATCTCATGGGTACAGTTCTCCATGCCTGCAAACATTTAAAATTGCACTTGTGGTACATAAAAGATTTATAATGATCTCACCCACAAATATAAATTTTATCCCACATAGGAGAAAAAGACCTAGAAGCAGAAGCAGTGAACAGCTGAATATGAACACAGTGTCATAAATTCATAACACTTACAGCTTTTTAACAACCAGTCATAAATGTGACTGATTTCAATTTAATTTATGAGAGTTTGCGATAGAACCAGGATTACCTTCTCAAAACTGAGCTTTCAAACACACTGGGTACAATTATGGCCCTACTAGCATGTCAGCTAAGGCAAATGAGGTTGGGATGACCATCTGGAAGAATGCCACGCTGCATGTGCAGGTTTAGACAAGTGGAGCTGAATGGTCTCCACCAAAGCGTAGCAGAGATCCTACTACTGTTCCAAGTCAAGCAGCACATTCCTTCACTACACAAGGCACCACTAAAGGGTGTGTTAACAGGGGGTATGCAGCTTGCCATCACCAAAACTAGCATTCTTCATATGGGTACACTGGGACAATGGATGACCAAGACATACAACATGATAGAGCCATGACTACTTCTTGTGCAGGTAAGAATCAGATTCACCTCACCTCCACCACTCCTTCATCTACCCTATACAATGACACAACTCAGACCTTGTAGTAGTTTACACATATTTAGAAAGTTTTGTCTGGACTGGATTTTTTAGTGGCAGTTATTTGAAAGGAAAGGGTAGTTGAGAAGGGACCAGAAGATAGGAAACAGCACCAGCCAAGAGAACAGGGGTTGAAAGAAGAAGTGAGACATGCTCAAGCATGCTCTCTCAGCCATCACTGGAAGAGTTCATGTCAAACCCCTGCCATAAAAGAAAAACCTCTGCTTTCCATAATGCAATATTGCCTTTCTCCCACTATTGTGTTGTTTCAGTCCAGTATCTCTTTGTTGTGGTTTAACCCAGCTGGCAGCTAAACACCACACAGCCGTTCGCTCACCCTCCCCCCTCCCTCTCTGGGATGGGGGAGAGAAACGGGAAAGTGAAGCCTGTGGGTTGAGATAAAGACAGTTTATTTAAGAGAGAAAATAATAATAATAATAATAATAATAATAGTAATATGTACAAACAAGTGATGCACAATGCAATTGCTCACCACCCGCTGACCGATGCCCAGCCCAACCCCGAGCAGCCGGCCCCCCCACCCTGGCTAGCCACCCCTATATATTGTTCAGCATGACGTCAGATGGTATGGAATACTCCTTTGGCCAGTTTGGGTCAGCTGTCCTGGGGCTGTCCCCTCCCAGCTCTTGCTGCCCCCCCAGCCTGCCCGCTGGCAGGACAGAGCGAGGAGCTGAAAAGTCCTTGGCTTAGTGTAAGCACTGCTCTGCAGCAATTAAAACACCAGCATGTTATCAGCACTCTTCTCATCCCAATCCAAAACACAGTACTTCACCAGCCATTAGGAGGAAAAACAACTCTGTCCCAACTGAAACCAGGACACTCTTAAAAATAGAAAATCAGATTTTCAGCTACATGTATCTCATAAAAACTCCAAGACAAACCCTGAGATCTGGCAAGTCATCAAAACTGTTTATTTTCTTGGACACAGAGATCAAAATTTATTTTGGGTCTGGCAAGAGGAAAATTTTTGAAATACCCTGAGGAATCAGAGTTTGCCTCAGAGCTCTCTCTTTCTACACCTGTCAGAAGTTGGATTTTTTTTCCCTCTCTACTGTACATACTGGCAGCTTGGAAACATAGCAAACAAACAACTTATGTGTTTTTCCTCTACCTTCATCAGGAAGAACCAGGAGGAAGAAAATATATTTTACTACCTAGGCTTTTTGCTTCCATTTTTATCTTACACTGCACTTGTTCTTACATGGGGAAGATAACAAACATTCCCTTCTGTTGCCTATGTGTATGCATTTGAAGGCAAAATATTATGTCACAGTGTGAAATAGTAATATTGTGCCTATTAAAACATCAAAACTAACTCAATATAGAAAAAGACATGGTGAGGTCAAGCTGCAGATGTATCTGCAAAGGTACTGAGGAGGACATTTTAGTCCCAATTATTTTTAAATGTGTATTGATAATGAAAATGTAATTCTTCTAGTTTTGAGGGATAATGTGTTTGCTAATGGTTGATGGCTATGTCATACAAAGAGGCAAAAAGTTTTATATTGTATTTACAATATATAAAAACTTCAAAGAACAAGAAGATCATCAATGAATAAAGGAGAGAAAACCTCTAATGACTGACAGTTTTATGATGTTTATTAGCTACTGATTTATATCTTAGTCAAACTAATTGCAAACCATTAGAGAGAGACAGGGTGGTCAATGTGAAATGTAACAATGATCTGAGTCTCTTGCATAAAATTGTAGATATAGCTGTAGTCAGTCCTCGGTCAAAAAATATTACAGAATTCACACATAGTACTTATAGTAAATTTCAAAGCACTGTAGAAAGATATAGAGATCATTGTTGCATGTTCTGTAATAAATAATAATGAAGTCACTGCAGATACCACCAAGTGGTGTCAAAACTGAGGTCTGAAGAGATATCCTCTGTTTTGTAGACATACGTAGGAGAAAAAAAAAAGAAAAAAGAAAAAAAAAAAAAAGCCAAATTGCCAAATTCAGCTTGTAGGACAGCAATGAGGAGATTGCAGAGCCTTTGTACTCAGAATAAAATGGTTAATATAGAGTTATTCAGCCTCTGAGGGGAGGCTTTCTCATTATGACACTGAAATCAGTGCAGTACCCAAACTATCTGGATGCATCCCAGACTACTATGGTGGTGCAAAGCTGCAGCAGCCAGAAGCTCCAATCATGGCCTCAGACACCATTGATCTGAACTGTTTCCAAAATCTCAATTGCCTTTTCTTAAGTATGTTGGCACAATAAGAGACATACCTTTCTGCCTTTCTCTGTACACTCATGTCAGAGTATATTCTCCAGACTGTCATGGCTAGAGCAACTAGGAGTGTTGTTTCATGCTCAAAGAACAAGAAAATCTCTGTCAGTGAGAGAAGCAAGAGAATCAATATGTGTTCAAGAGTTTCATTAAGAAGCAAAGTTTTGAAGACTACAGAATGGGGTGGGGGTTTTGCTTAAAAAAGAAATAACATTTATGACCAAAATGTCACCTTTCCAAGAAAGGCACTGAAGAAATCCCACTGGAAATCTCACCTGCTGCCTTCAGAAGAAAACTTGTTCTGGAATGATATTCCATTTATCTGGCCAAGGTATGCATAAGGATTTGGAAGATCTGATTTTCTGCAAGACTTTTACAATTACTTTTTTGCCTCCAGTTAAGACAAAAAGAAGCATCTGAAGGAAGAAGAAATATGATTCTCTGATTCTGTGATAGTTGTTTGTGTGATCAGCACATCAGTGGCCTCTGTCATGATTTGAGTGGGGCTTTTTTCCAACTGCAGAGCTGCAATTCTTCCATTTTCCATTCCATCAGAAAACAATCAGAGAATCAGCCTTTGTCAAAAGCATGGTTATAATGTTTTTGTATCCCTGTGTTTAGACTTCCACTCACAACACCTTGGATGTTAAATTTAGCATTTCCTCTCATAAAATACAGTGATCTGCAGGATAGAGCAGAGGACACGTATTTCTGTCTTGATAGATGGAGACATGCAACTCATATTTGCACTGGTGCTTCAACCGTTGACTAAAAATGAATATGAATTCCTCAGAGGCTGAGAAGAGGGAAGAAGGATAAGCTTTTCTTCTTAAATCAGCAGTCTGGAGAAATTACTGTTTTACATAAAACAGAATAAGAGGCTTCTATACTTTTAATTCTTCATGACAAAATATCATTAGTCATATTTGCAGGGTCTTTTCCAAATATAGCAGCCACAGTCTTACAGTTCTGATGCAGGTTCATTTCCACTGATACTGGTGGGCAATATGACCATATCCAGGAATCTGATATCAGAATAGCTTAAAATCTCACAGCTTCTAGAGAATCTAACTTTAAAAAAGATGGGAAGGCTACGTTACTTACTGCTGTCAAGTCCTGAGCCTCAGTTCATGCAGGGGGAAAGACTGGCCACAGCTGTCAAACTGGACACTGACTATAGACAGGCTGAAGAGTGTCTCTAATATCTGCAGAAAAGATTTATTCAAGAAGTTTTGAATGTGCCAGTGTAAAAATAACAGATCCCAGAAAGGCTCTGAAACTGTAAATATTAGGGTTATCAGAGCTAAACAGTTAGCAACTGAATCACACCAAGAGAGCAGTTACTCATGTGCACAGTATAATTTCAGTAGCAGATCCTAAATCTACACTGCTGCAGCTATAGTGACTAAAACATTCTAATTTTTCAGAATATTATGCAATTGTCATCCCAATTTATCAACCCAGATAAAAAGAAAGATTCATCTTAGCACTCTGATTACAGGTAATGGAACAGCTAGGGAGCTGCAAAAGGCCAGTGTACTTTTGCAATACTGTAATAGGTGTAACCATTTGCTTCTTTTTCTTCTTCTTGGATACATAATACTACTTTTTGTGTGATGCAAAGTTTAAGCTGAACAAGCCACCCTTTTGGCATCAAAAGTAGAAAACAGTGATTTGTTGACACCCTAGGTACAATACTTCCCAGATAAGAACTGAGAGAAGTATTTAATATCCATTTAATTTTTTCACAGGTCTGAACATTTCAGCTGGGAAATCAGTAAAAATAAATAAATAAATAAATAAATAATGTCACCTGGTCCAGAATGTTTTGTTAGTTTCTCAATAATCCTCAAATTTTGTCAGGCATTGAGTATTACAGTAGAATTTACCAAAGGAAAATCAAATTAAGTAAGTAGATGATTAGCTATTATCATTTACTGGACTATTCCAGCGTCAAAATATATTTTACATGCCTATTTGTTGTAGAATCCTTGTATGTAGATGTACCTCTTCACTAAGCACACCACATCTGTCAGTGATTGATTACCCATAAATTGACCTTGCTTGATCATCTTGAGCTTTCTTTGGCCTTTTTGTATCTGGAGACAAGTTGGGTGGTTACACAATGGTATGCCAAAATACCTTTCTACCATGAGATGTTAGGCACCAGATAACTGGAAGCACTGAAGGCTCCAGGCTAGCAGATCCTCATCAACCTAAAACATGAGCCAACAGCTCAGGAGTAGTAAAAGGTGGTGGTGGACTGAAATTTGTGGAATGTTGGTTCTGTTCCTGGCTCTGGTTTACTTTACCTTCAACAAAACAGAAAAAAGAAACAAAGATGTTCCACTCTCTGCAAAGTACGAGGAGATCTATGAGCCAGAAAGAAGTGACAAGAGCCAGATGTAATTATTATTTCAGCACAATAGCTGCATAGCCTCTAGATCATATTGAGTCACACAGTCTTTCATGTATCACTTGAATAGCTATGAAATTCAGAAAGCAGCTATTCCCTGGAGGAATTGCTTTAGTCACTGCATCATTCCTGGACACCATAAGGGTTTCAAAAAAATAGAAAGTAGAGGATAGGTAACTAGCTACCCCACAGTCTGACCGAAGAGCAGGGACACACATGATGCTGAAGTGATACTGAGTTCTGTGTGCCTAGCACTGGCTAGGCACAATTTTTCTGCTTCTGCAGATCTTTGTCATTCTGCAGAAACTTCAGTCCTTTCCCCCTTTTCCCCCAGCTTTTGCATCATGAAGAGGTTTCAGAACTGCCAGGAGAACACTGTCAGCGCAGGAATAAACCATGGCTGAAGAGGTAAGAGCTTTCATTTGTATTGTGTACTCATACAATCACAAACAGCAAAGAAAGCATATTAGACATACCTAAGAATTTGCTGTTTCACAAATGCTTTTCTTCATTTTCACACAAACAATACACATCCAGCTAAGATTTCCTTATCTACCCTATCTGCTAAGATTTCCCACCTACCCTACCTCCTGTCTGCTATGAAGAAGAACACCACACTTACTATTCTGCATATGAATGGGTATACCCACTAGCATTAGTCAGACCTTGGCTAATGTAGACCAGGTGACAGTAAAAATCCATGCAATATACCGATAGTTTAATGAAATATATTCATATAGAAGAGCTACTTCTTTTTATTTTAACAGCTCCACTCACTTTAATATGCAATCTTCCGTGTCCATGTCATTAAATCCACCAGCTTTCTAGACCATAGCCTCTACAGACATCTTCCACTCAGTTAATGAATATCTCCCAGACAACATTCATTTTATTGGCATCCATAAAAGTCCTAGTTTATTTGCTTTGCAAAAGTTAGATCTTTACTGGCTGTGTATGCTTCATTTAGTTAATTAAGAAGTACTCAGCAACAGCCTTGGCTTATCCTGGTATCGTTAGAACTTTCTCTGTGTCCATTTGCAGTGCTTCAGCATTTTATTTATTAATTTTATTTTATTTATTAATGGTCAGTCAAGCCTCATAACAAAGTTCAGCCTTACTGAGCCTTGGAAGATAACTTCATAGCTGTTGTTCAGTAATCAAGAGAAAAATAATTGAACTAAGTAGTCATTCTTGACAGTCATTCATGATTATTATGTGATGTCATCACAAAATCAGGCCTCTGTGAAGTTTACTTTTCTTTCATGTGCAATGCCAGGCACACTGCTGGCAGTACTGTGACTTGTTTCATCACCCCGATACCAGTGGCATAAACTGAAGGCAAGACACATGTCTGTAGCAGGCACGCTTGCCACCAAACCTACTGTGAAGCACAGCAGAGTCCTATGCAGGATGAGGGTTAATTTACCTCTTCATGAGGTATTTCTTCATGGGTGAATGGGAAAATATTTGTGATTGCAAATTGTTTCCTGCGAGTATGGAAGAAACTACTTTGTGAACATCTCTGACTGTATGTTTTCAGCAGATTTTTCATTTTATACCTCACATAAAAGAATTGGGGAGCCATTTTCTATCCCTATTCACTGTTATTAGTGCATTTACCTGTTAGGCGGATTGCTGCTTTGCACATAGTTGTTAAACAAGGGTAATATATAATGTCTAAAATACTTTACGCTTCACTACGCACAGATTGTTCATTTTTTGGGCATGGATTTTGTGCAAGGTCTGTGTGGTAGAAGCACAGGACATGGGACATTCAAAGCTCTCCTCTATAACTCACCGTTTCTGGTCTGCTGTGCCATCCCTACAGCACCATCCTTCATCTCCATTTTAGACCAGTGTTTTTGCAATGTAGAAAGAATTCAGAAATTCCACTCCACCCCATTGATCTTTTTCTTGCTATTACCTCCTTAAAGGAAATATATATATATATGCATTCATTTACTACAGTCAGGAATCCCCATGCCTTACTTTGTCCTTGACTTGCTTTTGGAAAGAAGGAACAAAACCCAGAAATGGCTTTTCTTGCCTGTTTCACATTACTCTGAGTTCGAATATTTTGTTGAAATACTGCACTGAACAGGAAGCCTCTCCCTGTCCCCTGAGGGTATTGCTAATGCATTGATATAGATTCTAAAGAAAGATTTGTGTTCCACATGGACCACAACTTCAAAAATAGTAGCAGCTCTGCAGTACAAAAGGTGCATTGCTCTGAGGGAATGTTCTGCAGTCAATCTGATGACTTCTGTGACCTTTTCCAATGAGATGAGGAAGATCATAAGACCTACGCATTGCCCCCTCAGTCCCCAGACTCAGAGCTGTCGATGTCTTGGTGAAAGCTGTAGCTATACATACTTCCCTTGCAGCAATTGCTGTCTGACACAAAAGATGGCTTTGAAGACAGAGCCAGGCTAGCCACACAGTGCCAAAACAGCACAAGTTTTAGACCGATAGCTCTGTTCTGACAATAGCACACTAACAAAATATTTTCTGAATTTATCATTAGAAACATTAGGTCTAAAAATAGGGATTCCAATGTGCAGTGGCCCATCATTTTAAAGGGTAACATAAAAATCCCAGCAATCAATGACTGCACATTGGTAGTGAAGCTGTTTGATGTCTCAGGTTGAGGAAGAACAGCAAAGACATCTGGGTTGTTTTCTAAGCTCTGCCATAGATTTCTTGTATCTCCTGGGGCTAGGCATTTAAAGTGTTGGAAAGTATTCCTGCAGTGTGCTTTGGAACCCTGGTCCTTCAGTCACCCATAATAGGGATCAGGCTGGGACACACTAGGGTTCTCTTCTGGAGCCCTTTGGGGGTTTCATCCACCTGTAGAGCTTGGAATGAAATTAAGCAAATCAGCCAGGACCTGGAAAATGTGCTTCAGTTTCCCTGGTACTGATCTCTTTACAAATAAAAGAATAGACAAGAGGAAAAATGGGGAAACCTCCAGTTCCAGTGAGTCGTAAAGTATCCAAAGTCCTCAGGTCAAAAAAATGTAAAAGTGGAAGGAATTATTGTTTGCATATACACAAGGTTCCGTTGTGCCTTTTGTGACTTATGCCAAAGGAAGACTGCATTAGCTGAAATAGGTCAGGAACCAATGACAAACAGCAGCTTTCATGCTTTGGGGAGCTGAAAAATGTAATAGGCAATAAGAATACTCCCTCAGAAATTCCCTGTCATTCATTTGCTTGCTTGAACTGTGCCCCCAAAATCTGTACAGAGGTCTAGGGAACATGCCTTACATTGTGACATTTCCAAACTTTAACTGACAGAGAGCAGAAATGTCACTGAAGAAAGGAGCATCAACAGAGCAAAGAGGAATATGTGCAATTAGGCCTTCACCCTGAAACATTTCCCCAGGCAAGCGGGTTCTGCAAAGTCAGAAATGCTGCTGGAGCAGGGTCTAAGACCCCAGTGCAGAAAACATTTAAACACATGCTTTTGATTTGAGCAAGACTTGACCAGATACTTCAAGTTAAGTGCAGTTTGATGAACTGAGGCTTGATGAATGGTTGCAGGATCAGACCTTTACACCATTCATCTCAAAGCCACTTTTAAAAACTCTTTGCTTCTATGTTTATAATGCTTCTTTCTAGAAACATCACCATTCAATATAAAACCTTGCTTATTTTCCTTTACAGTGGCATTAAATCCTGAAATTAAATTAATTAGTTGCTAATTTTCACTCTGTAAGAATGTGTTGACACAAGGAGTATAATAAACAGTGGTTGGGTCAGATAAATAGTGAAGCATTTACCTGACCCTGAGCCATTATTATAATTAGCTCGCTTTCACACATTATAGTCTGTTCATCAATCCACTGCTCACCATGCTCCAAAAGGACATCCACACAACAGTTCCAGTTCACAGTCCCAGACAGACTGGAGAGAAGTGGTTTCTCTCCTATAACAGCAAAGCAGAATGCAGCATTAAGTCTTTCTATGCCTTTAAGCACTGTGGGAATGGCTGTTATTTCAAGCTACCCTTGCTCTGCAGCTTTTTAAGACATGATTTTACAGGAAAGGTGGTCATTTCAGTGTTCTATCAGAGCACACAGCAAGATTCAGCACCATAGTAGCAACAATAGCAGCAAATATCCAGAACTCTTCCAGAACTGCACCCAGAATGCAATCCTACATGCCAAGTATGTATTGTGCTTATTGCCCCTTGTCATAAATTTCCTCTTATTTGAATATCTGGCAGTATTTCAGATGGGGAAAAAAAGTTTTAATTTAAAGAAGATTATCAGCTGTTCTGAGTTTTTGAGTCAAATGCCAGATCTTTCCAGCTTTCATGATATAATACAAACAGGTTATTTTTATAATATGAAGAATTTTGGATTGTTTTTTCATTCTTTTTTCTAAAAAAAAACAAAGGAAGATATGATGTCATGGACAAACAAATATTGTGTTAGTTTGTTTCTAATAATGGACACATTTTAAAGTTAGGATAACAGGAAAAAAAAAATAAAAGGAAAAAAAGATGAAGTTAGTGTTGAATGAATTAATAGCAGGCAGGTGGCTGGGTGGGTGTCATGGCAGATAAACACTGAGATGAATCCAAGGTAATTATAATTATAATCTGGCTAGTAATGCTTTCAGCTGAGGGTGTATAACAACCTCTGTAAGTTAATACTGAGATGTTCGGATCAATCTCCTTCTTGCCTGCTCCCCCAAAACACAATCTCATATGTTCAAACTCACTTTTAATGTTTTGGGTTTTTTTTAGCATTTTTATTATTATATTTTTAAGAGGGCTATTCTCTTGTAACTAGAGTTCAAGCAACTTTCCACTCTCGTGAAATCCTGGAAAACATGAGTATGCAATCAGCTGAGTCACTCCTGGCCTCCATGTTTTGCTGGACAGAATTCACCTCTTTCTACCATTGTCTTTCACAGGCTCTTTCTTTCCCTTCTGTGCTATTCACAGGGGTATAAAATGCTCAGGCTAACAGAAGTCAATGGCAGATGTGTCGGCAGCACTTCTTTTTGTAATTTTACTAAATGAATGTAGTCCATAAAAGCAGCCTTAATTAATGGAAACATTTTAAAGGCACTTATAATAAGCAGGGAAAACAACAGTTGCCAAAAGTAAACTTTATTAGCAATGTTTAAAAGTTACTTTCCTGAAGGTGACAAAAGATTTTATGTACACAGTATTTTTTTATTTTTTTATTTAAAAAAAAAAAAAAAAGGTATTCCTTTATTCAAGTATCATGAAAATCTTGGAGGACTCAGGTTTGGGACATGTTTTGTCTTGCTCCTGTGCAACAGGGGGGCAATGCTGTCACTGTGTCTCGAGGGTCTTTTATTATTTAGAAGTCTGAACCTGAAAGGTGCTGAGTGCTCTCAGCTCTCATTGATTTCAATGTCACCCAGCCCTTCAGCACCTTCAATGGGATCTAGGGGAATGCCACATCGTGCAGCAGATGTTTCCCCCATAGAGCATCTCCTTCAATGTATCGCATCTCCAGAAACGCCAGGGCTTCGACTTAGATTCAGCAGAGTTCTTAGGTGCTAGGATTTAGCTAGGTGTCTAGAAATTAGTATATATTTACATACTCTACCTTCCTGAAAGGAACATGTCCTTCTTTTTAAATATTAAGTCATTGTTTTGATAAATAAATAAATAAATTAATGAAATAAAATAAAATATCCCAGGTTAATTTATTCTCAGCAGTTAAATAACCTGAACCAAGCTCCTCGTCATTTTCTAAAGCCACCACAATTTCTTTTGGCAAGTACGCACTTTGCATTGTTTTATTGTGGCAGAGATGATGGTGGAGAAACTTGGTAAACCCTAGGTTTTGCTTCATCAAAGTAAATGGCTTCCTTTAGGGAAATGTCCCCTCACACACCATCTGACACCGGCTTTCCAATCAAATATAATAAGTAAAAGCAAACTGTCCCTACCATCTGTAACAAAGACCCTTTAATTCTTCAAACACTTCTCTGTAAAATGCAGCTATTAGGGATAGCCATACGTTTTGCTACACTTCTACATTAGAGTTGTTTTCTTTCATTCCTGATTGAGACAGTATCGTTGTATTATTAACCCAGAGAAGTTCTCTGTCCTTTTTAATTCCAGAATAATGAAACTCATTGGAACTTGGTGGCGCTTAGTCCTGCTGACAAATCGTTGGCAATGGCTAATGGCAATTTTTAATCAAATCTTATTATTAAATCAGAATATAAAAGATTTCAAAAATGCAAGGTTGCAGCTAGAGGTCATTAGTCATGAGCACAAGAAATAATCAATACAATTATGGTTGCTCAAATTGTGCTGGATGGGCCAGGTGGTGCAGTGTGATAATGTGTTACCCTTTCACCTCTGCTGTCCAACTTGCATCACAGATAACGGCAAGTCTGCTGCTTTCCACCTCAGCTCTAGTAGATGCTTTAACATGCTGTAATGATTAAAAGGAATTCAACCAAATGGATGAAACTAAATTATTAGGCACAGTGATGTAAATTTTCAATGGAGTTATTCCAGATTTACGCTCGCCCCATTGCAATTTGTTTTAGCCATACCTCATCTAAAACTAAGATACCACATTAGATAATAGGAATGAGCTAGAAATTCCTGCTTAACAAAACTGTGAACAGCCTAACCTACTGTTAATCACTGTAGTGCGAGTAGGAAGTAATTAAACTGAAGTCACTGCAGATTTATACTGATGCTAACAAATGCAGAACTGAATTGTTGAGCATTTCCTTTTCATTATGGGGATGTGATACAGAGGTTGCCTTCTTTTGCTTGTCTTAGGAATGTATTTAAGAAAGGATCCTCAGGGAGGAAAAAGGGACTAGGAGAAGCTAAAAAAAAATGGAAAGTGTGGGTAGCAGGTGGAGCTACAAACAATCTGTGAAAAAGCTGCACTTCATCCTAATAAATGAATTTTCCATCTCAAACTGGTGTTAACTCAATGGCACTAGAAAAGTTTACACCAGCTGTGAATCTGGCCCTACTGGCAAGTGTTCAAGCAAAAATATTACCATCCGCTAGCATTTACTTTCCAAAAGACATGCTTTTATTTATCTCTTTCTAACAAAATTATTGGCTAGGCTCCAGTGTTAGGCAATTTTTAAAAGATTCCACACATTGCATCTACCTGGACAAGGAGCAGGTCTTTCTCCCCCCTCAGTGGGGAACATTGGAAAATGCTTGGTTACCAGCAGAGGTCGATGTAGGGGGCTTTTACTGATCAGGAGTATTACCTTCACTGAGAACTTAAATACTTCCTAAAATACCTATTTTGGACAGAATTTTCTTTAAAATAAATGTTCTTCGTTTCATTTTGTGTCACTGTATTCCTTACAGTAAGGACAGATCTACCCTCAAAAGCAAACAAAGGAAATTCCACTGCAAAAATGCTGTGTTTATATGAAGGTGAGATTTCTTTATGAAAGACTGACAGGCCAAAAAAAAAAAAAAAAAAAAAGTGGTTTATCCTGTATTATTATTTTTTTCAGATAGTAAAAATATCTCCTTTTTCATACATAATGTTCCATCCTGTGTACCTTCATGTACATATGAATAAGAAATAAAAATTCAAATAGCATGTTAACTAGCCACCATATAGACATAATTGCTTCTGGAAATATTGTACTTGAAGACATTTTCATGTCAGCTGTATGTGTTCGGGTATCATCATAACATGGTGTTTACACCAGATTAATACCATATGCTGTGTGGGAATTATGTCAGGTTATAAATGGAAATACAGTATAATATCTGAAATTCAGGAGTGTGTTAGAGTCTGATTTATTTTAAAGTGCTGTTAATCAAGAAGAATGTAACTTTGAATAACCTTGCTTTTGACTTATACTGATACAGTGAGGGTAGAACCCAGTTCTGGCTGCCTTTAAGTTTCATTACCCAAGTCATAAAACTATCACCAATTAATATTATTCTGCATAATATTAATGGACTCTTGACCTCATTAAGGCAGCCAGCAGTGCTGCCACAAAACCATGGAGAATCCTCAGATCTGGTGAGAATCCTTTTTCTAGCTTTTTTTCTCCCAAAATGGCACCGCTTTTCCATGTCTCTTCTAGGCCTCTTGTGATGCTGTCAACACATTTTAACTCAAAGCTGAAAGCACTGTTTAATCTGCATTTTACTCACTGCCTAAATAGTTTAATAGTTGTCGCAAGGGTCAGGAATAAGAATAAAATCATAAAAAAAAAAGAAAAAAAAAAAGTGGAAGAAGATGAAGGATGTGAAGAATGCAGCAGCAGGAGTCTAAACAGAAAGTGGAGTTAAAAACAGATGAGGAAAGCAAATTAAGGAGTAGAGACCAAGTGCCAAAGCCAGGACAATCCAAGGGAGCTTTCCACTGATTTTAATCAGACCCCCAGGGAATGACTGTGCAGAGAATAATGAAGGACACTGAGAGAGATGGTATCATTACCACAATGGAGTTTAGCAAAATGAAAGTGTATGGTCACAGAAAGAGATGGTTTACCAAGGGAACACTTCCTGGCACTGCTGAAGAAGAGGCAGGCTCCTTCATGGGCTAAGATGACTGGCTCCTGAAGCCAGATAGTCACTTTAAGTTGGCCTTGGGCTCCAGGTCTCCATCCTCCTTTCCATAGGACTTATCAGCTTTGTGCCAAGCCAGGGGAGAACAGGAGCAGAGCAGACCTGTCTCTCACACATCTCTGCAAACCTGCCCCACCTTTTACAATCAGACTGCCTGAGATGAGGCAAACACCTGATCCCTTGGGGCCAACTCCTTAAACTGACAACCAAGTTCTTCTGAACAGAGAGCATTGCTACAGAGCTAAAGCTCTGAGTTTAAATAAAACTGCCTGTACAACATTACAAGAGAAGCTTTCAGAAAATTACAGTGTGTGAGAAGACTCAAAAGTAAAGGGTGCATTAATAAGGGTGCATTAAAAAGGGTGCATTTAAAGTATAAAAGTATAATAGTATAAAAGTATAATTCAGGATTAAAGAAAATTTTTATTGTAGAGATGCTACACATGCTATAGAATTACATCTTCTTGTGTAAGTAGTGAAGGTACTGCAAGGTACTCTATGAAATGTTTTTCTCTGCTACAGAAAGTTATCCCCTGTATTTTCCATTAAAACATGCTGTGCATTCAATGTTATTTGCTTAAACATTACCTAACTCTCTTAGTGATGACAGATTGCCATTTTGATTAAAAATTTAAGGGCATGCTGTTGGTTTGACCCTAATTCATATACTGAGTAGGACGTGGTATCTTTTGTGCTAATCTAGCTCCAAGCAGATTAATATATATATATACTTGTATATATATATGCATACACACATAAAAATATATGTGTACATAAAAAACAGTGTTGGAGGATTGAATGCAGAAGGAGAGAATTAACTCTCTCTTTGCACAGGACCTATTAATATGAAAATTAGTGTAATATGATTAACTGCTCCTTTTAACACCAAAGAGTGAGTCTTGAGAGATTATTTTGCAAGTTGATAACATTTCCCTATCCAGTTTGTAACCCTAGGGAAAACTGAAAAAATATGGATTTTGATTTGAACAATAATGAAATGGTAAGTGATATAGCTTTGCTGTCTTATAATGACTGTATTAATTTGCAAGCTGTAGTGCTAAACCAGAATAGAGGTGCTCGAAGAGATATGCCCGTTATCTAGGCAACAGTTAATATGATGAAAATGCTATTTAGAAGCAGCTCCATGTTTCTATCATAAATATAACTTTAATTCCTTGAGAATCTCCATAAAGTCCTGGTAGAATGTAATAAATGCAACATAATCTAAAAGAGAAGTGTGTCATTTCTAACCATTCCCAATATTAGTTATGGATCTTTTAAAGTTTGAAAGCACTTTCTGTAAGAGAATCTATCCCATATATTCCATCCTATATTACTTTCGCACCTTAGAAAAATGAGTTAACTGTGATAAAGAGATTCAATTTTTACCTTTTTCTTGCTTTTGAGTTAGCATGGCGGACCTTATCTATTAATTTGCCAGTGAGATTCTCTCTTCAATTGTGTTTTTCCCCCAAAAGTGAAAAAGTCTTTTCAATTTTAATTTCAGTGTGGGAAAGTACTCCACAAGCAGATTACAAAATGGAACTATATGCAGACTGATGTTTTATCACCAGACTAAAAGTACAAGGCTTCTTTGAATGCAGTGCTCTTACAATTGTCAGAATTTTATATTACTGATGTTTATATATGATGAGGCTGAAGTAGCCTTTTATTGACTAGTGAGACTACACTATACAGATTTCATGTCACATTTACTGAAGCTAAATTTAATTTGGCAAGACTGTAAACCATAGCCAATTTTTCTATAGGAACAGCCTAACTTCAGCCTCTGAAAAATATATATATTTTTAATTTCTTGGAGGTCAGCCTAGTGGCCTGAGAAATGCAGGACTGAACAAAGCAATAAACAGGTTTACACTGAGTTACCCACAATATGCCATTCAGACCTCAGTCAGAACCTCCGTGGTCTGGCCTCTCCTTGGTGTTCATGTTTTGCCTTATATCTTGTAACATAGTGCAGATATACTGGCACGTTCTACACACATTTTTGACTGGGCAGAAGATACTATATTGAGTAAGGAAGAGTCTGAGCAGTGGCCTTTACACACCACAACACATCACCAAACCTGGTAGGGTGCTGCAAGGGGTTGTTCTCATTCACAAGCCACTGCTCTCAATGGTTCTTTCCTGAACTTTACAGCAGCATCTGAGATAGGCTAACAGGCTGATGTTCATGAAGGGACAATATTTAGGTAGGAAGGCCTTGTTAATTGGTTGGTCTTGCCCAGGTACATAGAACAGACAGGTATTTTCTCTAAGGTTGTTTGTTTGTTTGTTTGTTTTTTATGGAGTGCTGGATGAACCTTAGGCGTAGACATTCTGGGAAGAGCAGTTCACAAGCTCAAGTGTACCATATGAGGCAGAGGTTTTCTGCAACAGGCTGAAACACATGGTGTTGCCACAAGGTCTGTAGGTAAGTGTGATGTTAACACATACTTAGCGATACAACAGAGGTAAATGAGGAGGTAAATAAAGATTTCCTAAAGAATGGGGAACACAAATCTTTCTGGGTAAGGACAAGGAGTAACCTCATTTCTCAGGGGGAGGTTGCCTCCTCTTGTCCTGCTTAAAATAAACAAGGAGAGAAAATGGGATTTATTGGTAAGCTTTAGAGCATGTGTTCTGACAATTATTTGTGCAGTACATTATTGTATTTTTTTCTCCACATGACAGTGGCAAAAAAATATGCTGTGATATGTTGAAACAGACTTCCAACTTTGAAAAGGAAATACACTGGGGGAAAAAAGTATGGGGAATGTATTAAAATGTATGTATTCCATTGACTTTTAAAATATTTATTTATATATATATATATATGTATATATAAAATACCTCTAACTGCTCATCAGCCAAGCCAGCGGTTGACTTATAATCACTGAGAATGTGACTATTATGAGAGGATACGCTCTCTGCTTTCTATCCACAAAAGAGTTACTCTAATAAGGAGCTGTCTTCCTTTCTATATATACTGCATGCTGACGTGATAGTCACAGCTTTTTGTATTGCACAACACAAAAGCTTTCACCTTTTTCTTCTCTGGAGATAGAACTGACAGAAAATGATCGAGGATATAAGGGAATCTGAAGGACATTTTCCCCACACTGGTATTTTTCTTTAAATGTGCTCTCCTGGGTTAGGGGAGCAGGAAGGAAGTTTTTTTGTTCAGCTTTGGTGTGCACAATGTCTTAGTTTCTGTGCAGATTGCAGGATGTTATGGCGTTGACTATGTCAATATTGTCTGAGTGCATTCTTAAATCCTGTAGCTCTGAGCAGGTAGAAGTCTGTCTGTAACTAAATGATAAGGCTCTATCTGCTATAAATACAATAACATCATCCACACACATGTACAGATGGCTACAAAAGAGTGATGAGACATCTTGTTTTACCAAATATAGAACCTAATAAGAAATCACAGACTCTACATTTTAGCACTCGAGACTTTTAATCTTAAAACTTTTGAGTTCAAGTTCTTCTTGGCTCTGGGAAAACTC
>CM021733.1:102620659-102745182 GCA_011075105.1 Heteronetta atricapilla
ATATAATTCTTCCTTCCCCCATTAAAATCCTAGGGCTTGAATTAATTACATGTAAGAATCTTGGTACAAGTTTCAATTTAAAGAGAAACATTTTTCTTCTGCTAGCTTTATGCTTTTCCTTCAGAAGATCCAGTGAAGGGACAAGTTCCAATTACAATAAGGAAAACTGTCATCCCAGAAACGTTTTGGGTAAAAAAAAATCTTCTAAAGTTTAGAATATTTTGCAAAACTCACTTCCATTTTTCATCACTCTTTCAACACTGTTATTGAAATATATGTGTCCATTTTCATTTTGGTTTACACTGAAAGAATCCATTATCCATTGCCATTTAAGTTCACTGCCAATTTCTCAGCTAGTGTAAACCACCATTATTCCAGCTTGGTGGAGTAACCTGCTGGACATCCAGCTCAGGATCTGATTCCTGTTTCTATTTCTTCTGATACAAGGTAGCTGGATGAAATTCTGTAATCTGTGTTTTATAGGTAGTTAGACTAGATGCTCTAATGGTCCCTCTTCTGCTTTTAAAATCTATGAATCTAATGAAAATTATGTGTGTGCATCAAGGGGAAAATATGGTTGTTTACTGCACAAAATTCTTGTGCTTCATTTCACAAGACTGAGAAACCTGACTATTTATTAAGCCAGGATTTCTTTTCACAGTATTGATAATTATATTACAAACAGTATTTAGCACATGAAATTAATAAATTTTTTGCTTCCTCATTTACACCAGTTTCCCATATTGTATTAGTAACCACACATTAGCTAATCAGCAGGTTGAGGGGAAAGCTGCCAAAAGCAGATCTGATAATTGGCAGCAGTCAAACAATTATAGCAGGAAACTTTACACTTCCTGCAGACAAGGCTACTGATGAAGACAATGCTGAGATACAACTTTAGGGAAAAAAAAAAAAAAAAAAAAAAAAGGATGTTTAGTTCTTTCATGTTTAATGATCTCTTGGAAAACTAGATCACTTCTCACAGGGAGGCAAAAGGGTTTTGCACAGAAACCATGTAGATAACCACCCAACACTGGTAAAGGGAAGTTTGGTAATCTAATAATCATCTAGAAACATTTGTGGGATTTCTCTGTGCCAAATTTTTCAAGTCATTTAAAACACCTTTTTATTTGTCAAAGTCCATGTATGGTACAGTTATTACTGTAATAGGTGAGAAAGTGACGCATTTCTCAACACAACATTCCCCTGAGATAGCTAAATGTTAACAAATCCATTCTCCAGGTAGGGGTTTTAAATACACATTAGCCAAGTTTTAGACCCATCAAGACTCTAGGTGATTTGGATGGGATTTAAATGACAAATCAGTATTCTAAATTTCATCTCATCTACTGCTTAGGTTTGACACCATCTGAATTTCATCAACTGTTTAAGCTAAAATTTCCCAAATCTCTTCAGATACTCTCTTTTTACACCCTGAGAGAGACACTTAATTTTTTATACTGTGAAGAAGCTGTTGCTTCTTTGGCCAAATAAGCTTTGACATCCAGCATTATCCACAGCTAGGCATCCTTCATTTATCTCATTTATCTCATTCTTGGCAGCATTCTCACTAATGTTTTACATCAAATACCCTTCGGATCAACTACAGCAACAGTGGCTTTAGAAGAACGGAGCTGAAGATCTCCCACTTCTGCTCACACTTGAGTTGACTCAGGCTCTCTGGACCACACAGCTGTAAGTTTCTTCTGCAAGGAAGAACAATTTCAACAGGAAAATGTGAAGAGTCCTTACTTCAAAATAGCCTGTATCTGGACTGGGAGAATAATTCCAAAGAGGTGGCAGAGGAACAAATACACAACCTAAGAACTGCACTATAGGGCTTTTAAAGAAAGAACTGCTACTCCACTACTCCATTCATTTTATATAGTAAAAGGGTAAGAGAACGTATAAGCTTATGAATCCTCAGAGATTATTTTTTTCCTGTATCTGAATACATAGCACCCACAATTCCTGCAAAGTAGATATTTAAGAATATCTATAAGATATTCTTAAGAAACACCCTTGGCACTAAGTAATTTTCACTGCTTCTCCCTAATACACATGGCTGATCCATGTATTCTAACCCCTTCACACCAAGTTGTCAAATTAGAGACAATATCTCCTTACTAATTTCTGATTATGCACAGAATTATTCTTTCTAGCCAGCATTTCTCTTTTGAAAGAAACAAAGACCTATTTTCAACCACATCATGAAATAAAGAATGTGGGCAGGCCAAAAATTGGGGGGGGGGGGGGCCCCCAGGGGGGGTGGGAAGAATTTGTGATACCTGCACTGCCTTAAAATATGATCACCATCTGCTCATGTCTCTTGAATTTCACTCTTATCATCTCCTTTATTGATCTGAGATGAAGTTCTTTGGCCAACATAGGAACCACAAATTCTGGGACTGTGTCATACCTTCATCTAGGGTGCACCCTAGGAATAAATACCCTCCAACTAAATGGAAAATGAGCCCAAAATTTTGCACATTTTCCTACTGAAAATTCTAGCTGAATTTCCTAGCTGATTCTTCAAGCTATCAAGCATATCAAAACCATAAATGATATTCTCACTACAGAATTTTAAAAGCAGAAGGAAAATGCAGGAAAAAAATCATCCCTAAGGTAATTCCTAATTTTGCAAAAATCTTTTGCTTTTATTTTCAGTGCAGGCAGACCAGAACCCTCTTGTAAGCCATGTGTTTTGTGGATTAAATGTTCACTTTTCCAAGGTCGCACAGAAAAATAGAATGATAGTCTTCCCCTACAAATTTCAGATTTACCATTTAATTAATTGACTTTGGCAGTTGGCACACAACCTTTAAAAAAAAAAAAATCTGAAATGTCAGCCTTGAAGGGGGAAAAAATCATTTGATGAATTTAATCTAAGTGCCAACCAAAGCACAAATGTTCCCTGTGGACCCGTTACAACACTGGAGTTCACAACTGATTGCTTGGGAATGAGCAAACTAATGCAGCAAAATATTTACTAGCTAAGTAGATGTAGTTTAATATATACACTCTACTCGCCAGATATTTACACCTGTACCCTGTAAAACGCTGAAATCTTCAGACTTGTTAGATTAATTAATTTAATGAAGGTAAATAAATAGAAATACAGGTTGTTGTTTTCCCAAATAAGAAGTTTCACAGACTGAGAGTGTTCATTTATGATTTCTTTTGTTGTTGTTGTTTTGTTTTTTTTTTACAAATGTGAGAAACCACAAAAAGTTGTTCTCCTGCTTCCTGTATATACATGTAGTGCAAATTATATATAGTCGACTGGATAGTCTTCAGCAGTGAACTTCAGGTACCATCTGTACACATTTCTGGCACTATTTATTTGCAATTAACCAGGGCCTTATGTTTTATCCCCTGAAACTTCAAGTCTTAAATTCTGGAGGAGGTAAGTTTAGCAGAAAGGAATACTGAATCCAGCATAAGGCTTTCTAATGAGCAAAACCTACCGTTGTGACTGAGAAAGATCACTTTTCCTAGGTAAAAAAAAAAAAAAAAAAAAAAAAAAAAGTTTTAATAGCACCTGCAAGTGCAGATTAAATCATTTGTAACGATTCATTAAACTTGATGGTTCAGCTACTCCACCAGTTAAAACAAGCTCTGCTGATTTCACCAGAACACAAGGACTTAACTAATAACCGGGAGGCCATGGCAATTTACCCCAGGTGACCCAAGGTGTCCAGTCACATAATAACCCTTTCATCTTCCAGAGCTACTCTTGAGGTCAGTGTTTAAAAAGGAGAACCTGTAAGAAAACAGATATTGATGTGAAGTACCAGAAACTTTACTGATGCCAGAGACTGTTTCTTCTCTTCTTTCACCCCACCACACTCATCCCACAAGTGCGTAGAACAGAAACTGCACAACTTGAAAGTTGCAGATGCACTTATCTGTCTTCAGAGACACCCGGATTAGGGACAACACTTAAGCAAAATGTAGCAGGTTCAGAAAAATCCCTCTATTCATAAAATCACATTAAGTATCTATGTGTGGATTCCCATATGAGAAGTAGTAGTCAAAAGATACTGCAAATGAAGTAGAGCTATGAGACATACCGACATTACCAACAAAGGAATAGGCAGAAAAATATCGACAACTGCATCACCTATTAGCTAAATCACTTCTCTGCTTCTAAAACAAGGGAGAAAATTGGACAGGCAGCAAATATTTCGTGAGAACATGGTGCACCTCAATTCTTCATAGCACCCCTTTCACTAATGCTATTCAATGTCCTAAATGCTGAGTGATGGGTGCTTTAGCACCCTTCCCAGAAACACCCACCTGTGATGGTAAGATTGGTGGAAATGACTCGTGATGCTGAAAATATAAACATTTCATCCCAGACATTGGTCACATTCTCCTAAGCTGAGTGAAATTCTCTGAAACGCTCTAGTGTACAAGTACATTTGTGTGTGAGCATGTATAAAAGTGAGTGAGGAAGTGGGTGGGGAAAATATGTGTGGTACAGAACAAATAAAACAGAAAATCCCCTCTTTCCATGCACAAGGAAAGTCTATTCATGTCAGCACAAGTACTTCAGAAGCAAACAAACAAGACAAGAGGGAGTATATGACCACGTTTCCCTCCAGTTTAGATACCATCCCTGAAAGCTGGTGAGGAATTATGTGTCAACACATTAAGGAGAAGGAAGTGATGAGTTGTACAATCAGAAGAACATGAACAAACATCAACACAAAACAGTGTCAAGAAGTGATGAGGAGTAATGAAATTTGACTGCCTGGCTACATTAAATAAGTACAGAAAAAAAAAAAAAAAAAAGTAACCAAACTACAAAATACTGGTCACATCGTTTCATAGAAATAAGTCTTATCACCTCCTGGTCACATCATTTCATAGAAATAAGTTTTACCATCTCCTGGAACAAATTTACCAGAACTGAGAAAAGGACCCAGAAACTCTTGAATTCCCCTCCCTCTTCTCAGGCCCAGAAGCACCAAAGGGCACAATGTAGAAGCTGTGACAGGAAAGCAGTGGCAGTGACACTGCTCTGAACATCTTCCCACTGCGGCCACAGCAACTGCCACCAGCTACCACATGCATTCACATATACACGTCGTATATCATATAGACAACAAACCGGGATATCTGAATGTACCCTCCAGATCCTGAAATTAGAATCATAGAATCATAGAATGGTTTGGGTTGGAAGGGACCTTAAAGATCACCCAGTTCCAACCTCCCTGCCATGGACAGGGACACCTCCCACCAGACCAGGTTGCTCAAAGCCCCACCCAGCCTGGCCTTGAACACCTCCAGGGATGGGGCATCGACAGCTTCTCTGGGCAACCTGTTCCTCACCACCCACAGAGTAAAGAATTTCTTCCTAATATCTAATTTAAATCTCCTCTCATTTAGTTTAAAGCCATTACCCCTTGTCCTATCGCTACACTTCCTGACAAAGACTGCACCTTACTTTTCATTTTGTACTGAAACACTGAAGTTGCGTTGGTGTTGCCATTTTATTTTAATAAACTTATATATATATATATATATATATATGCTGACTTCCCAACAGTCTCGTCTTTTGCATTGGATATTTTCTTCCTCCCCATTTGCATGTCTTGTGCCAGAAACTAAATAAAGTAAAGGAAACTTGGTCTTTTTTTTTTTCCCCTTTATTTCTTTTTCTACATAATGGCAGCCCAGTATAATTTATTTTTATTTATTTATTTATTTATTTTCAGTGGTTTTTTTTGGATTAGTATCCATCAAAATTGGTCAAAATGGATACTCAGAAGGCCTGGTTTAAGTTTATTCATCCAGTCATCCACCTCTGAAATACATTGGTATACATTTGTGATAGTCTAAATGACAGCATGTCAATCCTCCCATTTCCCCATTGTCCATTACTCAATAGTTTTCTACCTGATCATTAAGATACAGTGGTGATCCCTAGGAACACGGAGCCATTACTGACAGTGCCCAAAACTCAGGGCAAATTAAGTTCAGACTGGACCTCATATTTTTTAAAAGATGGTTACTTCCCATCACATCTCTACCACAGCTAGCTCATTCACATTTACCTTGCCAATCCCTTGAACAAATTCAGGAGAAAACCCAGTAAGAAAGCATAATATGACAATAGAAAATTTCTGGATGGGATAGGTGACTATCTGTTCCTCCTTCAAGTCTGGCAGGCACACAATCTATTTTATGAATTAGGATTTATGGTTGAACTCTGCATTGCCCTCAAAGCACCTGCATGTGACTTCAGGATGCTTCTGCCAGACGTGTAGTGTCAAGGTGTGAAGAGAAAGGCTGTGGGTAGGTGTTGAGCCCCATGATCAAAGGAGTTCCTCATGTAAGAATATTCCTCTCTGGCAGACAAGTGCTACTTCCATTCTGCACACAAAATGGAAAGAACAGACTCTAAATAGTTTGGAGAGTCTTTCACAGATCTCATTCATAGTAGACTGGTATTGGATACTTAAATAGTCCCTTTTATAAAGCACTCTTTTAACAGTAAGATCTGTGCTTGACATAGCAAGCACTTATCCCTAGCCGCTCTATAGGCATTACTACAATATTATAATGCCATTGATCTGTAAAATAAAGGTAAACCTTGAAAATAAGCAGCAACACTGCTTCTTCTCAGTTATTTTTAGTGAAACATACTCTTCATGTAGTGATTTAATTTCATTTGGACTAGTCCAATAAGTAAGGTCAAGCCCTTGTAAGAATTGCAGAGGCCAATGTTGTTGATCTAGATAAATTAGGCAGAGTGCCACAGCATTACTCTTGGATTAGTGTGGGAGTCAGATAAATGCAAGAGATGCAGTTTTAGGACATAATACTTCAAACAATGTTCCTTTGATTATCTAACTATTATTACACTTCGTTTTGGAGACTTGAACACGCAAATTGGAAATGATAAGGTACCAAGTTCCTTTCTCTGGTAGCAATACATTTTGTTGTCTTGAGGGCCATCTGCCTCTATAATAAAATCTTACCTGTCCCATAGAGGTGCTGTGAGCATTAGTTAATGACTGCTAAGTGCTTTGAACACATAAAGCCCCATGGCTCACAAATACATATATTATGAAATATAATTATGTAGTTATTGGAAAAGTCCCTGATTGTCTCTTAGAAACAACTGTCACACAGCACTTACTATACATAGGGAGTGACACATAATGATGAAGCAGTTAAAACTGAAAATTATATTCTTGCTTCTAGACAGAGAATTTGCATTTTTGGAGAATAGTCTTGTTTCTTTTTTAGGGATTGGCTTAAGAAGTTTTCAGAAAGGCTAAAAATACCTTTTTGTATTAACTAGCTTTCCCTTTCTTTGAGCCAAACACACAGAAGTACCAAACAGTTTTGATAAGGTCATGAATATTGACACTAGAACTAGAAAACTATAAATGCTAATATGTTATACAGGCTCGTTTTATGTAGCAGTAGGGACCATTCACTACTAAAGAATTAATATTGTTTGCATTTAGGATTGTTATAATCATATAGGTTGCCTTCAGGCACAACACATACCATAGCATTTTACCCAAGGACTTCTGCATAAACCCTGCCCTGTAATTACTGGTCGAGCTCAAACAGTTTTTGCAGAGATACATTTGAAAATCTTCATATGGCTGAAACTCCACCAGTACCCTAAAAAAATAAAGTAAAAATAAAAAATCACTGTCTAGCTTCTGCAGTCTCATACATTTTACATCTTGCATGAAGTTGTCTAGATTAAGCACTCAGACACAGGACCCTGCTATGGCTTTGTCTGCTAAATTAGAGATTCCCCATGTACTGGAAAACTGTTTCTTGACTTGGGACTTAGAGACCATGATCAAGTCAACTCTTAACCTTCTTTTAGATAATCTAAGTACATTGAGATTCTTTAATCTTTCAATGTCAGGCAGGATTTTCAGACTTTCAATTGTTCTTGCTGTTCTTTACAACCTTTTGAAATTACCTTAATTCTCCAGAAGTAAGGACATTCAGCAAAAAGGACTATGTGTAGAAATCCCTGTGTAGAAATCCCTGGGAAAAATCCCTAGCTCTGGAACACTTACCATGGGAATGGCATTAAAATCAGTGGCCACTGGCTTTTTGCATGACCTCTGTTAAGCCAGGCTGGCAGTTTGCTCTTAGAAAAGAAACCAAAGAATTTCCAGTATCCAGTGACTAGAGGAGAGAGCAAGGCAAAGACCTTCAGAGCCAGAGACTCTAGGATTTAAGATCTGATGGGAGAATTTATATTTTAGTATGTTTTCATATTTTCCAATCTGAATTAGAATCAAATAATTTTGATTTAAAGCTCAGAATCCTCTAGGAAATTGAATCAACTTCCCTCACACAATTTTATTAATAAAATAACTTTTATTTTTCATTCCTTATTCACTGCATCCCATAACAGCATTAAAAAGATTTGTGATTTGGAATATATCCCTTTAAATTTTAAAGATTGTTTTGCTAAATCAAATAGAAAACAATGTTTCTGTTGCAATAAAATGCTAGCAAACTGAACTAAAATGATAGGGCAATTAATGGTTGAGAATGCTTACATTCATTAATAATTACACAGCATGGTTATGAAGCATTCTAAGTATTTGAAATCCACCACTTAACCCAGAAACACCTTGGTTTCATAGACAATATAATAGTATTATTGCTTTATTTATAGATTTATGGTCTCATTGAGATTGCACAGTTGCATCAACTCCTTCCCATTCCTGATAATTCTCACTTCCCAACAGATAAAACAAACACATGATCATTAATAGGTAGAAAAGGGGAATGAATAACTGAAAGGATTAATGTTATTATCCTCATTCTCTCCTGCTGTAATCTGTAAACTGTTTTCTAGGCTAATTCATCATTGCCCTAAAGCTTGTTTACTTGTTACTAGAATGTGCATATAAAATGCTCCTAAAAGAGAATAATTCAATGGTGTAAATCAGATCACAGTGCCCAACAACCACATAATGGGGACTGAGATTCTATTCTTTACCTCCTGTTCTTTTTTCCAATGCCTGGAAGTGTTCAACGCAGGTTGGATGGGGCTTTGAGTGATCTGGGCTGGTGGGAGGTGTCCCTGCCCATGGCAGGGGGGTTAGAACTGGGTGATCCGTGAGGTCCCTTCCAACCCAAACCATTCTATGATTCTATGATTCTTCTGACTTCTCCTGCCAGAACCCACGTGTTTATGTCCAACCCACCAGCAAAGGGATTTGACATTAACTGTGTCTGAACCACACTTATGCTATTCCCTCTGTTGTGAGTGAAGAGACAGACAAGATGCTGAAGATATTCCTTAAGGACCAAAAGGCATGCATCCTCCTCCCCTTAATGACATATCCTGTTCTCATCCCTGAGAACCAATGCAGGAAATCCAGGTCCCCAGCCCAAATCTTATGACCTGCTCAATTTCTCAGTGGTCTCTGCAAACCTAAACAGTCCAGTAAAGAGTGATGCAATCAAAATGTACTATCAGCCAGCTCACTAAGGGAAGAAAAAATTAAAAAATAATGATAACAACACAGCTGTAGAGTTTTTCTGAAAAAAAAAAAAAAAAAAAAAAAAAAAAAAAGTAGTAAGTGGTGTTATGGCTTCATCTGGGGCACCAAATGCTAGTTTCAAAATACAGCTGTGTACCATGTTTCTGAAATGTTAATTACTCAAACTATGTGTCTAAATGTGTAGTTTTATAGGTGTCTTATGTGCTAGGGTGGCACCTTCAAGGTCCTGCCTCATGTAATGCTGGCATAGAGTCTCCACCAAGGTCAGTGCAGGAGGCTCCTGGGGAGTGAAATACACCTCAGAAAAGCAGCTCTGATTTCAGGCTGCAGCTCTATCCCCCGTTCTGCTTCTTACGTGCTAGAGAACAAGATAAAGGACAGGAAATAAAAACTTCTGCTCCCTTTGTTTTTAATGTATTTCTGTTTATCGGTTCATTGTATCATTTTGTGAGGCAGCTTTAAAGCTTTGCAGGCAGGCTGAATATTAACCATTCCACTACGATCCACTCAGTCACTCCTGGCACAGGTTAATCCCTGTATCATAGGCTGCCACCAGTTGGCTAAGCAGCTTAAAAGGACATGTTATAACTTTGACAATGACCTGCTAATGGTTTTACATTTCTCAGAAGTATTATGAGCTATCTTTGTCATTTTTATCTTCTAATGAGATCAATAAATTTAGGAAGCAGACATAGATGGAGCAAACTGCAATGCCACAACCAAGGACGTGGCATGTATAACTGCTATACAATAAATAATAATGCAGAAACTATAATCAAACCTTGACTTTTACAGAGGAAAATCGAGCTATAAGTGCCTCAGCATAAAATTAAAAAAAAATAAAAAAAATAAAAAAAGCTATCCTCCTTTGTTGGGAAAACAGTGTAACCCCTGATTTCGTCTTTCATATCACACCATGCCAATCTCTTAATGAAAAGCTTCACACTGAGAAACATGTTCCACTCACTGATTTTTTTCTTTTCCAGTGGGAAATAACAGTTTTTGATGTTTTAACCCTCCCTCACAGTCTTTGGTGCCTCTACGTGAAATAAGCATGTCAGGTTAAAATTTTTGCATAGCTGCACAGCACATTTTACTGTTTCTTGAATACATATCATTATCTCTGCCTTCACCCTTCCAACAGCTACAAAAAGTCCTAGGCTTAAAAAACACAGGGATCTCAGGTGATTTCCAGTGCAGGGGACCACAGCTGCAGGGTGATATGGCAGGGAACGTGTCTGTTGATATGACCCACATATACCTGTTATGCCACACTATGAGCAGTTTGGGGCAGGATCCCACACTATGACCAGTTTGGGGCAGGATCCTGACCATCTCTGTTGCGACATGAACATTAGAGATGCTCCTTGGGTGCTGATCCCCCTAGGAGGTTCACAGTCCCAATGGTTTCCAGAGATAGTGTTTGCAAATGGGGTCAATGCACCCAGTGCCTGAATGGCCTGGGAGCGAGGTACATGCACCCTTCTCTAACATCTGTTTTATTCCCATGGTTATCCTCCCCACCTGGCCCAAATTAGTCCAAAAATGTATGAACATTCAGCATATCTGAGACCCACATTTTATTTTACTGTGCCTTCAGTCTCCGTTCAACATAATGAATTGAAACCTTGACATCAAGCAGCTGCACCCAAAGGTGTTTATCCAGCTCAGTAACTACATGCACAAGAAGGTGCTATGTGACAAAATAGAAGTTTCTGGAAGCATAAGTATAATCAGCTAAGAATTTAAATGGTCCTCATTTCTGCAGCATGCAAGCATTTTTCATACAATGGTTGTATAAGAGGAATGCACCATCTTACAGAGCACCAGCTTCACATCTCAGTCAGAGTACAGGCCTGTTTAGCTCTGCAAACTCAACCTGAAAAATACCTTGTGACAAATGGCTCCACATCCTACCTGCCTATTCTGTTGAGAAGAACTGTTCCTCTTAATAGAGTGTGGATCTGCATGCTGGTCAGATTCAAAATTCTGACTATAAAACTTCATGGATTTATGCTTTGTATGGTAAAGACAAGTTTAAAGAGCTTGCCCATAACAATTTTTAGGAGGTATTCTAGTAGAGCACAGGTACTCTTCCCCATTCTTTAGCACAAAGCAACCTTTGCTGCCAGCTTACATAGCCTTCCTTTGGAACACAATTTAAGCAGCAATAGCATTAAATGTAGAAAGAGATTCATACCAGCTGCATATGTCTATAAACAAAGACAGGGCTAGCTAGTAGTTTGAGTACCCCAGAAATGTATGGCTTGGCTTGGCAAAGATTTTCCTACTGCAAAATAGAATGGTTTGGGTTTTGCTTTTCTTTTTTCTTTTTTTCTTTTTTTTTAGCAAATGATCACAGACGATGAAAATTAAGGCAATTGAGCACCTTTGAAACACCAGCAGTTCCTGCCTCAGTGCATTGCATTGTTGCAATGTCAGGAACAAGCCCCAGGAAGGCTTTCAGTGGCACTGCAGCCATGCTGCTCTAAGTGCTTACTGCTGACACTGGTGCAGATGAGCCCAAGCTACATGTGAGCAGAAAATCAATTACAGAAACTAAAGAATGGGGAAGGCAGAAAAACAAGTCTCCAGTTATCAAATATCTCACAAACTATTGTGCATTCACAAGCCAAGAACATCCTTGTTTCTCAGCTTCAAAAATGCCATTTTTGTTTTGGACAACAGATCTGGATTATATTTTCTAATAAGTGTACATGTTGCCCGATGAGAGTCACATTGCCGGTCTGTGCCCAAGAAAAAGCATAGAGTTCAACACACACATTATCCCCCAAGCATATGTGAGCAAAGATACATGTGCAATATTTAATCTAGGCTTTATTTCTCCAGCAGCATCTACATTCTGCTCTTCACCTGCTCCGAAATGAGGTTAGTAAGGGCTCCAAAACAGAAATGCTGGGCCCACCTCTGCCCCCTCCCTTAACAGAAGCAGGAGCAAAATCTCTTTGATGTCAATAGAAACAGGACAAACCTCATTGTTTGTTGGGAAGTTTGTGTTTCTCTGTTCCACATACCACATAAACCCACCTGGCCTTTTGTGGAAGGCTTGACTTCTTTTTTATTTACCAGCAAAAAAACAACTCTTGGAGAAGTTTCATTCCCAGACAGGTGTGGTGTCATAGATGGAAACCATATAGCATGTCTCCAGCATGATCAGGAAACAAATCATTTGATCAGGAAACAAATCATTTCACCTATTTCTGATTATCTATAATGTAGATGCCTGTGCCTAATTTAGCAGGATGGACTTTCCAATTGTTAAAGAGGAACACAGGCTTCACTAATCTGAACATTGCTATCAAATTTAGGGTGACACAGATCATGCCTCAGCAGTGCCTGTTTCTCTTTTCTATTAAATGAGTCTAGAAAACAAGCTCAGATTTTGAGCAGCTACAGCGCACTTATCTAATTTTGACCATGTCCTCCACCTATCCTCCAAATTCCATAGCCATGGCTGCAGGGGACCCTGCTCTTCCTGTACAGTTGCTTTTTTTAAGCCACAATTTCACAAACTTCTGATGCTATCTATATATCCAGCTTCCATTTTCCCAGTAACCACCCACTCTTTGAGATGTGTCCCTCTGCACACACAGTTGCAAGTGTTTAAACTCACATGGCAGCATGGAATTTAACATTGTTTAACCCATGCAGTATGTCTCAAGATCAAAATATACCAGTGAAAAACAACTATTTTCTACATGTTAGATGAGAGGGCCATTGGAAGAAAAACGCTAAAACCTATTTTGTTCTCTACTTCTGTCTCTAAATCCCATCCTATTTGTCTCTAGCCTTTGCGGAGGATTTTAAAACCTGAGGTGAGGATCACCAAGTTGATGCTATGAGACTTCCCAAGAGCTGAGTGTACCTACAGCTACTTTTGATATAATGGTCTGGAGGAGTAGGAGGAGATGGGAGAGACAGAGCCTCTGAATATTTCTATGCCAAAACAGATGCAGGGAAATGACAGCAAGGAGACACAAAGGATCAAAAAATTTTATAGCTATTGTCTTCAGCTGTGTTTCACCTTGTTTCCAATATTTCATCTCAAAATATTCACCTCATTTCGAATGATATCCTTTTTAAATATATGCATTTAAATCAATTATTAGCTGATAAAGCTATGGTATAATATAAACCAGAAAGAATATTAGACAAGCAATGGATTCATACTGTTGGAACATCATTCATATGTGGAACTTCATGACATTTGAACATTTAATATTTCAACACAAAGTTCAGGAGTTATATTTTACAATTTCTAAAAATCTTACATGTCCTTCACGGCTTTATTAATAACAAGCTAAATACAAAGGCCTAGTATTATTGTTAAGGATGAAAACTTAGTATCTGCTGAAGCCATTGACCTAAATGCATACAGAGAGCTACCTACATGTATTAAGGAAGGCCTTTGAAAATGGTATTACAATGCCAGATCACCCATTTGAGACTATAAAACAAGCCCCACCCTATGCACATGAAGTATCAGTGACACTGATGAATAAGAATTAACACTTCAGTGATGAAATGAGGAGACAAGAATGAACACCACCTGATACTGTAAATAAGCATGCTTCAGAGAAAGAAGGCATAATTTTTCTATCTAAAGTCTAACCATGACCTCAGTCCTGACCTGAAAAGACCACTTTCTCTAGTGATTAGATCAGAGATAATCCCACTGTGGCATGAACCCAGGTGTGTTGAACTGAGATGAAGTGTTTTTTAAACAAACATAGGATTTTTAATATTCAAAATCAAGGTCAGGAATATCTCCCAAACTCAATTCAATTTGTGCAGAGTGATCATCCATTATTTTTTACCTTGTTAGCTAACCACACCCAAATTTCAAACAGCTTATTTTGAAACCTTATAAAATGTTCCAAAATTACTAGCTTTTTTATAAATATTACTCACTACTTTGACTGCCTTATAATCTTTAAAACTCTACCAATAAAATTTGCATGGTGTTTTATGTGTTCAAAGAATCAGCACATTATTAGGCTGGCAGGTACACATTTTACTGATACAGGTACTCTACTGATAATTCATAGTCCTAAATTTAACACTCAGAAGACCAAATATTACATTCACAGTGTTGTTACCACAGCTCAAATTGCTGTTACCTAAACTTTTTGCATATAAAAGTGTTTCATCCCTTGACGCACATATCTGTCCCTGCCAACTCATCTCTATAAATTTGAAATCCCTGCCTTCAGATATTTATTTTTCTTTCTTGCTTTGCACACATCAATAACTCCTGATCTCCAGCAGTAATACACCTTAGCACATGAAGTGGTTATCCTTAAAGCATCAAGTGGAGAAGATCTATGACCCATGTGTTTCAGCTGAGTAGGCAGAGTGACCTACAGCAGTCACTCAGGAGGACTGTGCTCTTAACTGGAAAAGTGCATCTCAGCTAGACAAGGCATGGCCTTGTAGATGTTGCTTGCATGCATTGATCCACAGGGCTGTAGACCTCCCTCCTGCCTTGTGCAGAACCTGTGAGCCTGATGCTGGCTGCAGGCCTGGCACCTGATCCGTGATGCTTTTTAGCATTTATTTATTGAGCTGGTTCCACATGTAAATACCTGGCTATTGCAACAGAATTTCCTATGCTCCTATTCTACCAAAACATTTAAAAGTAGAGAGTGCCTTTGTAAGAGTTTCACCTGTACAGCAGCAGGTGTTTTCAGCATGCTGCGCAGTTTCAACACCATAAATATTTGGGTCTAATAGGAACAGTTTCCAATATACAGTCACCTAAGTGGTTTTATTTTAAATGTCACAATCTCAGTTGCATGAGACAAATCAGTTGTGATGAAGCATCTCCCACCTATCTGTTCTTGGGGTCATTTTTCAGAAACAAAACCTCACCCAAGAAGAATTCACATAAACCTTTTTCAGGTACAGCAATTTCCCTTTACTCTGCACTAACCATCAGTTTGGTTTTGGTATCATACTTTGCCACTGGAATCAGTAATGGGGCAGCTCAGCACATGAACTGGCTCGTGGTACATTTCTGCATACCCATAAAAACACCAAGTAACAAAAAGAAATGTAAAAAGAGTATATTGATGTACTGGCATAGTCATGCATTCTCCACACCATAGTTCAGGCTTGCCAGACACAATATTTCTTACCATAAATACCAGCTCTTCCCTATTAATGAGGAAAGAGAGATAGCTCCAGAAATACATCTATAGTAAATGACATCTGGGGAGGAAGCACTCCTCACTCCTTACCACAATACTGCTGCTGACCTTCCCTCTGGCTCTGTATCCTTTGAACCACTCAGAACTGTTTATCAAAATCATAAATGAGGCACAAGTCAATTACCTTTTTAGTGCATAAAGCCCTGAGCGTTGATTACATGTGTAAGAGGAATATTTACTTTTTAATCAGGGTTGACTGTGGGGTGTGGAGGTAAGGCTATTTTGAAGATTAATTAGTTAATATTTGTAGGTTGCTTTGAAGCTACAAGATAACTAAGTATTTTTATAGCACCCAGCTAATAGCCTTAACACTTTCAGACATACTAATGCCAAGGACTTGACGAGTGATCATTCTAAGAGAGACATTTTTTATTTAAACCTTTGGTAAGTGGTAAGCTGTACTGAGATGGAATACATACAAAGATGGAATTTGTACTTTCAATCACAAACACTATTTGAACTCCACCAAACCCAGTGAGGAAATGGTATATTGTTAAAACATCAGTAGAAGGGGCAGGTAGTTGCACAGAGTATATTTTTACCTCCTTTGATTCAGTTTTTGGACTTGGCAAAAATGAGCAGTTTATATGTTACAATCACGGTGTATCTGTTATCCTGACATCCTGGTGAAGAAAACCTGAGTTTACATTTGTAGATGAGATGTACTGAAGGATTTAGGATCTTGGAAAAATTGGACCTTTCTCCTGTCTAGGTGGCTAAATCCCACAGTGGGATTTAGGTGCATATGTAATTTCTGGATCTCAGCCTGTGTGACTTGCATGAGGTCAAGCACAGACCATTCCTTAGAGTAAAGGGAGGAAAAAGTTCCAGGTTACTGCTCTAACCACTGCCTTATTCCTCCTTCCTAGAATGTACAACTGAGCTCACATGTTCTGCGGTAGGACAGCCATTTTGAAACAAAAGTTCTGGAGTTTAGCTTTATTTAGTCTCATGAACAGTCAAATCTATGCAAAGGATTTGGGGTCATAAGGAGATATAAACACAGTCCATTTCTTAGGCGAGCACAGACTACAAAATCATAGAGGATATTCAAACACTGGGATGTACCAACTGCATCCCTTCTGTATACCTCATAGCAGCTGGCCAGAGCACAGGATCAAACCCTGGGAGGAAAATGGCTATTCTGTCAGCCACAATGCCGGTGTGCATCTGCCACTGTGAGAAGAAGAGATTATGAAAACAGGAAAAACAATAAAGGTGGCACAATGATGCCAGCCTGATATTCCGAGACCCATCCTCAGGAAAGTTAAGAGGCCTCTTGGCATATGGCTTCAGCTGAGACGATGGGCAAGATAAAACCCTAAGGTCTCCTGCTGAAAATATAAATGACAAATAAAAAGAAATTTCTGGAGGGGAGAGAATGGAGCGATCCACCATGCGTGTAACCAGCATTTAAAATCAGATAACAAATAGGAATATTGTTATCATCAATTATGACAAGTATAATGTCACAAAAAGGCTCAAAAATGTAAAAGAGGCAAGGTTCTTTGAATATGCTCTCGCTGCATCCAGCACAAATTACACAGACTGGAAAACTGAGCAGATTCTTACAGGATCAGGTATTATACGAAGTGTTCAGGATTTGGGTTGATGAATACAGTGTTCTCCCAGATGTTCCATCATTGTTCCAGAGTGGGAGGAAAGCTGGCTGCAGACCAAATCAAATTTTTATATTCCTCTTAGATAGTGCCAGACACTAAGATTTCATCAATATAACATCTGAGGCACAGAGACAACGCATCATGGTTGGATAACCCTATACTCAATCCATTTTTCTGAAGACAGGACAAATAAACTAAGAATCAGAACATTCAATGAGTCATATCAAAGGTATAAATTGAAAGTCAACACTTGTAGTGCATATAATCTAGCTGAAAAAGAATTTATAGTCTGGAATTTCCCATTTAAACACTGCTGCTGCTTCTTGCAGATATACTCCAAATGCTAACTTTAAACACTGCCAGTCCTTTCAAGTTGGGTTTTTTTGCTTACGTTAGAATATCTTTAGGATGCACATCCTTCTCCAGGGTAATGGAGAGTTTAAGAAAATAAATTAATTGCTAAAAATGCCCGATTTGCTTAGAATGAGTGCACCATTTAGTTTTTAGTAAGTAGCTAAAAATCATTTAAAATTATTTTTCTTTAAACATATCATCCTTTTCTTCTAAGCAGAATTAAACAAGGAAGCTTCTGGGATGTGCAGAAATGGAGATCAGTAAAGGCAATAAAGGGTGGTCAGCACAACACTCCAGAAATGCTTCAGAGGTGATGACAGGAATAAAGAGACTCAACATCTACAGGGGCCCAGAAACTCACCACAAGAAATAAACCAAGCTTTGCACAAAAATAGACAGAAATTAATAATAATTTATTTATTTATTTATTTTAAAAAAAAGTTCATCCTGAGTGCGTGACTGATCCTCATGCCCTGCAAGAGTCAAGCTGAAGTCAGAGATGAGGGTGTCCTTGGGGAAGGAGTCTCAAGTGTGAAGATTAAAAGCAGACTGGATAAGGCCTGTGATTAAAAAGCTAAGATCCAGTTCAGTTACACTAAACTGATTTGGACCACACTCCCACTTACCCTGTTCACTTAGCTTAAAGGACTCTGCATGTGCATGTGTGCTTACTTGTGCATACACATCCACGAGACCTAAACACCTGCACAGATTTTTTTATACTCTTCATAAGCAGGTCAGCAGTGAGCATTCACTGGGCATGAAACAACATTAGACTATAAAATGCTCCCTGTCACATGTTGGTGAGGATTTCAGTTTGGGGCAACAAGCAAATATCTGGAGAGTCTCCTTTGCATGCAGTTGTATTCACCACAAGTATTTGATGCACTGCTTCATAGCTATTATTTCTCAATACACATATGGGGTCACTTAATAGGAGAAAAAAAAAAAAAAAAAAAAAAAAAAAAAAAAAAAAAGGAAAAAAAAAAAAAAAGAGGAGGAGGAAGGCTTGCCAGAAGGCTACTGGCCAAGAGTGGGTCACACTTTGTGGACCCACTTCAAGTATAAGGGATATGCCAGGAGTGCAGTAAAATTCCTCTGCCACTTCAGGGACTAGGCAGAGCCTGGAGCTAGGGAGCTACTTCTTCACCATGAACTCATGATACATGAGAGACATGAGGTGGGGGACAGCTGACTGAGCACCATGTGTGGACCACAAGTCCAGCATTTAGCTGGTGTGACACTTAGGGCTGTACCTTCCCCGGATTCAGTGATACCATGAATCAGCACATCGAAAACTGAAATATAGCCACTCCATTGAGAATGTATGGAAATAAATCTAGCCTAAATTTATCAAAGCTGAAATTCAGCCAGAATGCAGCAATTATAAGATCTTCTTTTTTGTATGTCAGAGGGGAAAAAATGTAAACTGTCAGAGGATGAAGAAAATCTCACCTTCACATATGCCCCATCTGAAACCTTTCACTTCACCACTCACAGAAACATGGCGTGTAAGTGAAAAAGTATTGACTTGTTCTTAAAGGGAAAAACTATTTGCATAATATAGTTTCATGAAGCCTATTTCTGTGTGTTGAATAAATTGATAAAGACAAAGATGTATTATTGGAACTTCAGACCAGGTTTTGTTGATGATAGCTGAAAATCTTGAGCTGTATCTATTTTTCCAGAGACTATCCTGCCTTCTTAGCATAAAGCATGTTCTCTTCAGCCTGCATTTACCTGGATATATTTTGGATTTCCATTCAGTTCTGACTTGTTGCTCTTTTTTCTTTAAAGTAAATATTTACAAATTAAATTTCTTGAGAGTAAACTATCAGAGGAGGCACACTCCACCTCTCTACAAATGCATGCAATAGATCTAATTATTTTTCTGTAAAACTACAAACAACATTCTAAATAATGACAATCATTAGGAAACATTAGGGTCTGTCACTTATAATCTCTGCCAAATGCTGATAACATTTTATTACTGCTTAGAAAGGTTGATTAAAGCTTGTAATAGATTTAGTGAGGGTGAAAGATTAACAAAAAGGTATTTATGATAGAGACACTAAAACATAATATGTTCTCAGTAAACACTCAAAAAAACCCAGCCCTGGGACATTTATAGATGTTGCTCAAGACTTAGCTTTTCTTCTGCACAATGAAAACCGATAACAAGTTTCTACATGGTAGAAGAAAAAAGAGAGAGAAAAAGAGAGAGAAAGGGAGAGGAACACATTACCTTTGCATGTCTCATGTCAGAGCAAGTGAGAAAGTGCACTTCATAAATAAATCAGATGAAACCCCTAAGTTCCTGGGACTGCTCTTGTTGGACTACTTGAACAAACTGCTCACTTTAATATCATGGCAGGGGAAAATTAAAAATCTGCTTGGATCAGAAGGTAGTGACTAACGAGCAACTACTTATGCCTGGCCTTGGAGAAGGATATTACTCACACCTCTCAGTCCATGTGCCCCACATCCCTTCATGGAGGGACACTGGCTGGCATGATGGGCATCAAAGCTTTCCTCCTGCTTGTCTTTCACTAGGAAGGCACTTGCAGCATTAGGCTAGCATTTTGGAAGAGCACATTCCACTATGCAGCTGTTATAAAGTACAGAGAGGATTGCAGGAGCATGCGGAAACACCCTCGCCAGTGGTGAGGACCACAGATCTTCTGGAGAAGCCAACCTTGCAGCTTATTGCAAAGATGCCAGAGTGGCTTCAGGATCCCTGGTGCCTCGGGAGAGAACATGTACTTCTGGGGCACAGTAGAATTCCTTCACAAGATGTTTGATAATTTATCCAGCCCCTTGCAGATACTAATTCAGCATCAGCTTGCTCGTTGCTTCAGAACAGCCTCTGCTGAGGTCAGCTGTGAAAGAACTGGTGCAGGTGAGAAGCAGGTGCTCAAACTGAGCATTTACAAGCTCAGGCTGAGGGTGTCGATGCACATACCATGGCAAACAGTTTCAGTTGTCCTAGCTCAGACTTGGCCTTCCATTTTTTGCTCTGCCCCTCTACCACTCCTCTAGTCAAGAAGATGGAGCAGGAGGGTTCACCTGGCTTCCACTGCTTTAAGCATGCCCCAGTAAAATAAAATGAGGTCTATTCCAATTGTCTGTGCTGAGTCTGAGCCTGCTGAGCATCCCTACACAGACATCGGGGAGCAGGGCAAACCTCCAGGAGAGGGCTGGAGCAGACATCTGGGGAGTTAACTGGTTCAGCCTTCCTACCTTAAGCCAACACAGCAAGACTGGACCTCTCAAGGTCCTTTCCAACCTGTAACATCCACTACGAATTATAGTCTCTGTTGTTTTGATGATGATAGGCCAATACTTAACAGTACTTCTCAACACCAACCAGCAGACACCATGAAAATAATTTACCAGCAGCAAGAGACCAGACAGATCACAACCAAAACCAAACACGTTAAAAAAATAAAAATTATTTCTGTGATTTGCGTGCCATGGCAAGTTTATAGCCTGATATACATACACAGTCTGTAAACATATTAACTCATGGCTCATCAGAGAGGTCATATTTTGGTGAAGTAGAAGGAGCCTGTGGTTGATTCAAGCAGAGAGCCACTGTTAGCGCCCTGTGAATATGTTTATGAGTTAAAGTACTGCGAGGTGGATGACAGATTACAGAACCTGTGAATGCAAGTCAGCCTGCCCCAAACCATTCCTCAAATGCACAACACGGGCAACACTGACTTCAAGGATGACTAATGGCTTTCATGCTGAAAAGTGGAATTTTTTTTCTTTAATGTCAAGAGATGATCATTTAAAGAGTGCAGATTTCAAAACTAAAGTTGTTAGTAACCCAGAAAGACATAAAAACAGATCTCTCTCAGGTTTAACCATAAGGCACTGTGTCATAGCCACCAAATGAGCCCAAACACCTCTTCCGAGTTGAGATTATACAGTGATTTCTTTCTCCCTCATTCTTTTATACCTGGGAAATGAATAAAGACTTGAAAAAAATATTTCCAGGCTATTTAAAGATACATAAAAACCAATAAATGTAAACAAAAGTCTCATATTTATGTGTTGATGCAGTGAGTCAGAGTAAACATGACAGCTTTACCTGAGAAGCTAAGAGTCTGAAAACAAACCCCGTGTGTTTGGCAACAGGCACAGAAGATTTTAAAAAGAAATACCAAAAATAAGCTCAGTAACATACTTTGCAACTCCCACAGGTAAGCCTCATTCACCCAGGCAGAATCACCAAAGTCAAGAAAAAAGAACCTTATAATGCAGGGAGCTGAGCATCCCTCAGACCTGTGTCCCTGCATCCCACATGCTCCCTGTATCCCACAGAGCTGCTAGCCAAAACCTGTTCCTACAGGGCTAACCCATTCTGACAACAAGATTTCTCTTGAAAACAATAAGAAATTAAAAGACCAGAAAAGGCTGGCATAGCGAGCGAAAGCCATACGGCACTCAGAGGAAAGAAAAAGACTGTAACAGCCACTGTACTTCATTTCCAGCATTTATGTGCTGGGACCAGCACAATCAGGATGTGACCAACTACAGGATGACAAGGACTTGGTCCTCACCAGGGAATTCTGATGTGAAGCTGGCAGCCTCCTCTACCTCCCTGGCAATGCTATTCCTGACCCCTGTGGCACATGAATACTTTGAATATGATCCAGAAAGTTTTTCTACTGGTGCAACAAAGATGAGCAGATGGCAAAATACTTTGCTAACACCTAACTGTGGTTATGGAAAGTTAATCCTATGTAGTCTAAACCATTTTGGAGTAGACCATAGACAGGGTTTTCTCTAAGCTGATACTTAAGTCTGGCTGAACACAGGAGACTATGACAAGCCTAGGAATGGAAGAAATTAAGGAAAATTTTGAAAGCTAGTTTGTATGTCCAACGTACAATTACTTTAAGGGATGGAGAGAAGATCAGAAGAACTATGAAATCCATGAAAACTTCCATATTACCAGTGTCTTAACAAAGCTAAATATCTTGAATGCTGGTGTATCAGTTGTGAAAATGGAAAAATATCAGACAAATCCAGGCAGGTTGGACTTGGTGGAATTTTTTCCTCCAATATTGGAGAGGGGCAGTATTTCAATTTCTGCCTCCCAATTAAAAAGTGCTGTATCACAAATACTTATCAGAAGCATTGATACTTTGTTCATATCTCCTTGATTCAATAGAATTATTTTGGTGGCAGGTATTCTTTGTTTTAACATTTAATATCAAAGGGTACCAAGCCAAAGGTTAAACCATGATTTTTTATCAGGATTCTTGCCTATTCATACATCTCAAGCTGGGGCATGGTTATAACATGGACCTCTGTATTTTATATGTAGTGGTCCTAATAAGAAAATGAATGAAACTTTCATTCTCCATATTCTACTGCCTAAATAACCAGGGTTTTATTTTATCTTTCCCTGAGCTCAGTTCAGTGCCAGTAAGAGGTTTGTTTTGTTTTGTTTTGTTTTGTTTTTCCCACTGGCTATTAAAATAAATAATATATTAAAATAAATAATAAATAATGAAGCAAATGAATACACACTTGCTTGAGATTTGTGGTATGTTCCCTAGATATCAGGAGAGCTTTCTGTCACGTTACTCAGTTTCATTTTTTCTACTGCCCAGCATCCACTCTGTGCTTGCACCCAAAATTACGGCACTAATTTTTTTGTTAAATTCAAGGGAACATTCTTCTAAAAGGTCTCCTTTCTTTTGGTGGCATCCTAGCTGTTGACAAAGGCAGTGTTCTTTGACAATTTAGGTCTCCACATCTGCTGCTGTCAGGGTAGGAATACACCTCCTAGAAGAAATCACCACTGGAAGAAGTGGGATGGGCCCTGGGTAGTGAATCCCCTTCCCTGCTCACACAGGGAGCCCCCACTGCTCCTGGCTCCTAGACCTCATAGTGCTCTGGCAGCATCTTCTCTTGAAGTAACCCACTGTTAATCTTCTTGTACTGCTTGAAATGGTAAAAAAGCTCCAAAAATTAGATGTTCCTAGTGTCTTTCTTGAGGAAAGGTCATTTAATTTAAAATATTTCCTCATGATTACTTTCTTTCTCCAAGTCACTTCAATTTCATGAGTTAACAGTATATAACTTTAGTTCCCGACCTTGAAGTAAATCTCATTCATCAGCAGCAATCCTATCTATCTCCCTCCCATTAGCACAGAAAGTCCAGAAACAAATTCGTCTGACAATAATAGAACTCGTATGTGTATCAAATATGGTCAGTCCTGCAGGAACTACTGCATATCTTTCAGTATACAAGGGGCAGAGCTGTTAAAGTAAAGCTAAAACATGTTACCTGTTTTTTACCTGCTCCTGAAGAGCCCTGGAGAGGAACCTGAACCTAGAGGGTCAATATGCTCTTCTATTTCCTCTGTATGCACTTTTCTGCTATGTACTGTTCAGTCACAGATTCTGCTTTCACTTTATGTCCCTGCTTTACCAGTTCCTGTACTGTCCCAAGCAGAGACAGAAATTTCTGTTGATCACTGGATATTGTGGACCAAAGTGTTGGGGACTTATATGTTAGTTGACTGTGCCTTTTGGGGTAGATTTTCTATGATAGACAACATCCTGAAATCATCCTTAGCTCAGGCAAGGGAAAATACTTATTTATCCAATCCAAAATAAGTAATACAGTTGCAGAGGTTTATAACATTAAGCTGGCAAAATGGAAAGAAAACTTTAAAATAAAGTCCAGATAGGCCCACCACTCTCTTTTTCCCCCTCCTGTCTCATCTTGTGTCTACCTGCCAAACAATCTCTAAACAACATCAAATCTACATGTCCAGCATCTCAGAGTTGGTGTACAAACTCCATCCTAAATATATATTCATGAGAAGGAACTTGCATCTGAGGAGAAAGGCTGACTTATAACCCTGCACTCCTTCTTGGAGGTTTGCTTGAAGTTTCATTCAAATTAATTTCCCCTCCCTCCATTCAGGAGGCATTTCTGTGTCCTTTCCCTGGACTATTAACTGGCCTAACTTCTTCAAATGCAAATATGCCTTCAATAGGCCAGGTGCAGACTTCCCTTAAGCTCTACTGAGCTATCAGTAAATCATTAATCCACAGAGGAGTAAAAGACTCCCACTTAACAAGACAAATCTCAGTGTGAAGCTTTTCCTGGCTCCAAATTTCATATTTCTTAAAAATAAATATATACATTGACAATCACAGCTGATGCAAACATTTGGTCCTTTTGGGCTAGACCAGGGTAACAAGGACCATGGTACAATTGCTTTGGGATTGAACCCAGCTTCTCCCAGGGGGTTACTGTGAGCCTGATGTGACATGCCCACCAGGAAAGCAGCAGGAACAGAAAGCATGCCTATTACCAAATGTGAGAGGGGCAAGCATTTGAACACTATTAAGTGTTTGAGACCATTGGAATTTGTGGTGGCCATGACAAAGGGTCTGAATAGATTCATTCTTCCACCTGCTCCTACCATGTATTTATTAATCAAACATAGCAAAAAGGGGAACAATTAAACCACAAGAGACTCTAAACCTAAGAATGTCCTAAACCTCACCGTCTTCAAGTCACCCCATAAAAAACTCCAGAGACAGCCAGAGGCACTGCTGCTAAATTGCCTGTCGCATCTGGAACATCCTGGGAACACAGATTCTGCAGGAAGCTGAATGAGGGGCAGATGTGCTGAACATCAAAAAGAAAACTCAGCTCCATTCTACCCGCAAAAAGCACCTCAGCCTGCATAGATCACACTGTCCCACTCTTGTGATCAGTCATCTGAAACCAGATACTTCACAGAGCCATGCTGAATGCGGAACTGCCGACACTGATTCACTGTTTGGGGCTGCCCCCACATATAAAAACATTTTGGTTATTGATCTAAAGATTCATGACTCACAGGCTCAGTATAGCACTGGGTTTAAAAGGCAGCTTTGTTCTTGGAAGTGACACATAAGGTCTCCTTGGGGCAGCAGCCCTCCTCTGTGGCACCTGCTCCTTCCAAAGAAACTCCACAGAGTTGAAGAGCTGCCCAAAAATGAAGTAACTGAGGAAGTGGGCTGTGTAGCTCTCACTCCATCCATCCACCCTTTTCCAGCTTGCCAGGCTTGCATGAGGCATCATCATCCATGTCACAGTGCATCACAAAGGATTATCATCATGTCTCTTCTCATTTCAGAGTAGAGGGATCTGAGATCCCTGGGACTGTCAAGGATCATTCACTATGTGAAGCTCTGTTTAATCAAAGAGCTTTAGACCAAAAGACAATCTCAAGTCAGAATCCTTATATCTAAGATGTGACCTTGACCTACAGAAGCACTTTCTGGAGCCACAGGAATATTTAGGGGGCAGATTTTGAGGCTCTCATAAAATTTGTATATGAAAGCTGTAGCAGCTGCAAGTAACTTCTTATGGCACTCAATCTGTTACAGAATATACAAGAGCATACTCTTCCAGTGTACTCTACAATACTTTCCTTGCCTGGGGAAATTCATTTTGAATGTCTGATGCCTCTTTGAATTAACTGGCACCAGTTTTGTAATCAAGCACTGTTGAGCCAACAGGAAGACAAGAACTTAACGGTATTTTGGTGTGGAATACATACAAAACCAGAAGAATTGGCCCAATATGATACAAAAGACCACAATACATGTTCTCATTCATACAAAAATTAAGTATATAATCACATGATGAGCAAAGGACTTCGTATGATGGTATACAAATTTAAAACATACAAACCTATTTAAATAAACTGCACACTGTGCTATATTCCAAAAAAAAAAAAAAAAAAAAGATGAAGTTACAATAATTGTCACTTTCAGTTTTATATAATTTTACAAATAAAAATGTGAGAGTTGCCATTAACTAGCACTGACAATGCGCGTACAGTACACACATTTGTCAATTTCATTAACCTTCCAAATTAGGTATTCACAAGGAGCTAATGGCAGCATAACACATCATTACAATATTCAATGCAATTTCATGGATATTATGTATAGGGAGAAATTTTAGGCTCTCTTGTCCTTACAGCTGTTAGAAAATATTATACTTTGCAAATATCCCATTAGGGATCAGCAAATGCTAAATAGCAGAATCTGAATAGCATGAATTATGTCCCCCTCTCCCGCCTCTCCTCGTCAGGAACAGGGTGCCTCTATTTGTGTCATATTTGGCCACGAGTAAGGAATACAAATCATCTGCCTGGACTTTCCATCCTCCTCACCATTGCTATTACAGCCTCCATAACTAGGATTAGGATCCATAAGGTTTGGGCTTAATTTACCCATTAACTTTCTTTATGACCTTGGGCAAATATATTATTTCTTGCATCTACAATTCCCTGCTTCACAGGGCACAATGTAGATAAAATCTATTATGGATCATGAGGGACTGAAATACCGATAGAAGGGTTACTGTCCTCCTCATAACTCATAGGAAAAAATAGGTTTTATTGCATGAGAAGAGGAAGTCTTCCAGCTGGGACTGTGTGGGAAGGCGCTGGGTACAAGAAGAAAGTTGAATGTGGGCAGGTGTGGGAAGGAGAAGAAAACAACAGATATTTTGAATTATCTAAAGGAAGATTTATTTGGTGATGTGATGGGGGAAGATACTCAGAAGAGAAGCAAAATGAAAGAATTTGAAGTAAAAGGAAGATTCTTAAGAAGTGAGTGTATAGGAGAAAGTAATTTGTGACACACAGAATGAGAAATGGGTCATAGCACTGTACACATCAGAAAACAATATGTTCTTACCAGAAGCAGAGAATATGAAAGGAAAACTTTGTCCTGCAAGACCAGAGGTGGATGGAAAGTGGGTGAATGACAGAAATCTGATTTTAGCTTTGAACTACTTCTTAGAGTTTTCTTTTCTGGACCATTTTGAATTCCTCAAACCAGTCATCTGTGAGTCAAGTGAGCAGGACTAGGTCTTATGGAGACTGCTCTAGCATCAGCAGAGAATCCTTAATTACAAGATAACCAAAAAGTTTTTTACTCTCCTTTTAATTAGGACAACTTTAAAAACAAATAATGTATGTTAAATTCTCAGTCTTTTTCCTTCCAATCTGCAATAAAATATTCATAAAATAAAAGCCATCAGCAGTAACATTACAGCAAACTAAACAAACAAACGCCCATGTGTGATCTATAAGAGCAACAAATTCCCACACAAAGCATGCCCTACAGAAACAGTCAAAGTTACCTAAAGCAATTTTAATTGAATTTTGCATTCCTGCTCAATGCAGCTTTCCCCACAGGTCCCAAATGGAACTCAGCATTCACCTTGTTCACCTTGTCAAATAGGACTAGAACTAAATGCCCATGTAGCTTACTGAAGAAAAACATTTTTTTTTTTTTTTGGTAGTTGGTGACAAGGCAAGCAGTGTTAGCAGCCTCCCTTACCCATTGTTTCTAACCCAGTTGGCTACGTTGAATCTTGCGATATATGAGGTTCTCTATTCATGGGAAATGATGGTCCAGCTTCGAAACAGCCAGCTTGTGTTAATTTGAATCACTTTGGTTTGCTTTTCTCACTGTTGCACTCACTGCCAAGGGCTGTCAAAACACATTGTCCTGCTTTCAGAAAAGAGCCACATACTGTGTCATGGAGAGATACAAAACACAGCTGATAAAACTACACAGAAGAGTTCAGCTGTCTTCCTACTCTATGAATTTAAATAACAATCTCCTATAGAAGAGCATGAAGAAGCAGTTTTTTCATTAATTTGTCATTTTCCCCTCCATACAGAGCACTAGCTTCACTTTGCCACCTCATTTTGCATTTAGTTTTGTCTATTTTCCATTTTGGATATTTGATGTCATCTAGCCTATTGGAAAACTGAGATCTTAACCATCTTTGTTTCAGTAGAGTTCAGTTATCCATCCAACCAGTTGTGGCAGTTTAAAGTTAGCTTTATATTATAAAGTTAGCATTATATAGCTTTTTAGCCTTTTATTTCCCTGTGTCTTTGCTTACTGTTATAACATAAGATGGAACATGGAACAAATGGGAGACTCTGCATCTCCAACAATAGGCATAAAAGAAAATGTAATGTTACAGCCTGTTTAAATTTTGGTCAGTATAAAACTGTTTGATAACTAGGGGAGAGGGAAAAAAAAAAAAAAAAAGGAAAAAAAAAAGTAAAACAGAAACATTTTTTCTTATAGTTGCAGATTTACCACAGACAGGAATAGAGTAATCTTTGACACAGGACAGAGGGAATATTTTTAATAAGGTGTTGTGCCAAATTGGCTTGTTATGCTTATACATAAAGTATCCTCATGTCCTTTAAATTAAAAAAAAAAAAAAAAAAGTTCAAGCCGGACTGAAGTGCCAGCAAATGTTATAAACCAGTGGATAGTGGGTGGGTGGTGTGAAAACGTTTCATAACTGCTAACAGCAACCCTGTTGTGAACCAAACAGCTGTGCGCAGAACACAGGTGTGCTCACACAACAAGGGCTATTCATGCCTTCCCACAGGGTGCTGGCCAGGTTTGCAGAGCCACAGCTGACCACATAAAGCATCAGAGATGGAAAAGGCTGCAAGTGAAATGTCCACTAAAAGTGTAAACACCGGATGCCACACAGACGCATGCGCACACACACAAACACACGTACGTGTTTAGCACATTCTGCTCACTATTGAAATGAAGCAGAGAATATAATGGCTCAGGAAGTTAATAGGAACATTATTTGCATGGAAAAATAGGTAAGAAAGTACTGGCATATGGCACGAAAAAAAAAATAAAATTAGTATTTTTATTGACCTTATCAGTCCAAAAAAAAAAATAAAATCATTCAAATGATGTATCCAGGAATTTATAGTTAAAGAAAATTTAGAAGTTCCCAATAAAGCTCATGAAAGGACTGCAGATTCTCTTTTCCTGTACAGAACCTCCAAAATAAAAAATAAATTTCTTAAAAGTAAAATTTTATAATTAAATATTAAAATTGTTTATATTTGATATGTTCTGCATAAAATGTTTTTGCAGCACTTCTTCAACAAATATCAGCACAGTAAATGGTTGTGGGGTGTGGGGGGTGTTGGTATTGTTTCTTTTTTTTTAACAGGATTGTAACTAGACAGTTTATAAAAAACAATTTATATGAAAAAGGAGTGGTAATTAGAAACCCCCAAGTTCTAATTCTGACTACAGAAATCCTGCTTTGGGCATTTAAATTGAACACACTAGAAAATATAATGGTTCAATTGCAAAAGGTAGGATTCCTTTGCAGAAAAGCACAGGGCTACCTGCCCAAATAGGTCTTCTCTATCTATTGTACCTATTATGAAAAAGCAGCGGTTTTTGATTATTTTTTTTTTAAATATAGTCTCCAGATATGATAGTTTTATTCAGGTGGTACACATCAGGAGTGAATGGTAAAATGCTTTCCAATTGTAGATATAAAAAAGATACCTCTTATTAAAAGAAACGTGATAATGGAAGTAAAACAGCATAAACATGATGGTGACTAATTCTTTGCATTTAAAATTCTCACTAGCCAGTCTGAGGTGAAATCTCACACAACACCAGCTTAGGCACAGCAAAGCCCTGGCTGGTTCCCATGAGTGCTGGTATTCCTGGGTTCAATTCTTCTTTCAAACCCACATATAAGCTATCCACACTGAGCACGGTCCAGCTAATAAATCTAATGATCTAGCAACACTCTGCACCTGGAATATCCTCCAATTCTCTAAGTACCTTTGGGCTCAAACAAAGTTATGAATCCTTGTTCCTCTCTCTTTCAAAGGCATTTAAATATCGAATCACAAGCTCTGTTCCCAGCAGATGTAGGGCCTCAGCACTACAATTAGAAAAGCACAACAGCAGTGATAAAGATATATTCAAGGAGCTGCTGCAGATGCATACTTTTGGCCGCCAGCACCAGTGACCTAGATGTGTATCTGGCCAACGTTCGGAGCGTGGCTGTTCCACTTCTATTAGCAGCAGCTAGTGGTCAGCCTCCCTGAACCACACTTCAGAAAATAGCATGCATAAGCCTCGCTGTTTACACGTTATGGCCACTATCTGGGGTAAGCTGAACATCCTCTCTCACCGACTACAAAGCCCTACAGAAATGCTTTTATCGCTGCTGTTGTTGCTTTCTTGTAAGATGGCCCCAGATGTCACAGGAAAAATAGGTCCCGAGATCAACCGAGATCAACAATTTGCATGTATATTTTTGATGCTGCTTGACAATCTGATAAAATCCAATGTTTATCACCATTAAAACACTTGCAACTGAAAAGTGGCCCGTGGGTCTTTGCACAACCATAGAGCAAAGGTAGGTGTGTTTCTCATTAGTCTGTTTTGTCCATGAACCTCATGAGAAAACGCTATCTCAGAAAAACAGAGCATAATTCAGCCTCTACCTCCATACAGTTCCCTGCCATCTCTGCCAAGCTGGTGAAAAGTCCCTGGAATAGCTGACCACCAAGGTTTTGTTTGAGATCTCCAATTTACTACCTGTGATCCGAGAAATAGTGATCATACTCAACCAAAGGAGTTAGTTTGCATTCCTCTCAGTGTTAGTCCTTCAGGAGTTTACTGATATTACAGGTACTAATTAATCACAGCTTATTTCTATAAAATATGCTGTAGTAATTTAAGCAGTACTTGGGCAAAAATAGTGTTAAGATTGGCTAGCAGCTTGTAATTATGAACATTTTCTTCGTCACAGCTTACTTAGAAGTGATTTACACTTGCCTCAAAATGTTGAGCAAACCTGAAGCGAATGCTCGCAAAATTCTCAAGTTCTTTTTTGAGATTTTCCTGCAACCAACAAATCCAGCTTCTTTCCAAAAGCAGCAGAATTTGATATCTTCCAACAGAATGACATCTATCTGCCTTGCAGCACACCGTTTAGCCCCTGTTCTGTTTAAAGAGTCAGCCAGGGAATTACAGGGTCATTGGATCTGTAATCTTTCAGTAAGTACTGGCACCAAAACTTTTGTTTTATGTATGATGTAAATTGTTTCAGCTCCAGAAGCCTTGAGAAAGATCTATAAAAAATGAGAAAAGCTCAGGATCTGGCCCATGTATACAAATGTTATGAGTTTACACTAGCTATACTTGTGCAAAAGCCGGACTAGTTTCAGCCTAAGCAGATCTAACACCTTTAAAGAGAAACCTTAACATTGGCATTCATATCTTAAACCTTCCACTCAGTCTTACAGAAACCCTATTTTTGTGCTTTTTCATGTGGAAATGAATAACTTGCTGTTCTTTTGTGTGATAATTTAGCTAAGCAACAATTATTACTTTGTGTCCTCAGCTGTGGAAAACACAGGGTTGAGTTACTTCAGTTCATTTGCCTTTCTCTCTCTGGATTTATGAATTATATATATTTTTTCTTTATAAGCAGTATAAGGTATACATTACTCTAGAAATTCACATTCTAACCTCAAACAAAGATAAAACTTTGCACTCATATAGGGTGGATATTTTTTTTTTCAAATTTTTTAATCCATTTTTCATATTCAGGTCAAATTCTGCCCTTTAGCTTTCTTCCATCTTAGAGGGATCTGTACATGGAGATTAAGAGAAAAAAAAAAAAAATGGATGGGATGGAAGTACTGCCATGGAAAGAAAAGACACAGTGTATGAAAATCTTCCGTCTTTGGTCATAACATCCTTTTATTCCAGAAATGTGATTTTATAGAGTCCTTAGAGAAAGACTGTAGATAAATTAAAATATGGGTTAATATAAATGCTACAAAGTTGTCTTTATAACAATGCATCCAGCGAGTCACACAATATGGTGGTGAGCCCAGTAGCACAAACATAGCTAATGCTACTGCAAAAATTCAAAGCCCAGTGAAGACTTCCATGTACAAACTACACTAATCGCTTCTCAGAAGCAGATTACCTTCAAATGAGAAAATGTGAAGAAATAGCATCAACTGCAGCAAACAAAAACCCCACCAGTTATTTAAAGAAAATTGCACACAGCAATGCTGCCAAGATGCCACAGTGTCTCCGTCACAGTCGGAGGTGGATGGCTTCTGTAGGCTTGGGCAATTCACGTTTCAGATTCTTTTCCCACTGCCCACATGTTCAATTTTACTCAACAGCAAGCCCTATTTGTCCCTTATTTACCTTCTAAAGCAAAACCCACATTGGTGGGAATGAACACCGAGGTAACACTTAGAAAAAGCAACATCATTTGAACAGCTGTAGACAGTCTGTTATTTATCAGAAATTTTAACAAAGGCCAAAGGAAAAAAGCAGCACTTCAGTAGAGAGCGAGTCCTGCCCTAGCACAGCTGTTACACAAGATGGGAAAATTTCAAAATGAGAAAGTAAACACCACTCTATATTCTAGCAAAGAGGGAAGAGATTTTTCTTCCCAATCCTTGGAAATGGCAAACTTAACATTAATGAAATGCAAACATTCCCCTAAACCCCCAAATATATATATATATAAAAGGATCCAGTTGTGATTCTTTTCTTGTGGCATTACTTTGCCCACACTACCCACAGGGTGAAAAGCTGTGGATGCTGGAGCAGACCCCCAGCAGCAGTAAAATAGGATTGCCTTATTGATTGTCACGCACTGACAGTATTGCTGGGCAGATGCAGAGTTCCCAGCCAACCTCTGCCAAGCTCACTTCTTGTTGTGCTGAGATTTGGGGAAATGCCCATGGGGGTAAATAAACTATTCCTCCAGTAAACAGCTATAATAAAAACACTGCAGAGAGATGCTGTTGAGAGTCCTTTCAACAGGGCAGGAGCCAATGATCCTTTGATAGCAGTAGTAGGAGCTCAGAACTGCTCCCCTTCTGCACCAGAGTGCAAACTGATGACAGAGCCAGCACGAACCGGCCTGACTTGGCTCCTCTGTCATTCAAAGGCTCACATCCCTCAGTGACATTCACTTACTACTCAGGTAGCAAATGCACTGTAGAAAAAATAATCCCAAGCCTCTAAGAGACCTAAAAGACTCCCTCCCCACAATGTGGGAAGGTGAGCAGAGCACAGCTTTGCAACAGGTAATACGTGGACCTGCAGTATTAGACCTAGAGACATGAAAGGACTTTACAAGTCATCTGTGGAGCAGTGTGGTCCTTGCAACACCCACCCAGCTCTGAGGAGAGGTGAGGAGTGCTCTACTGCTCACCCATGTGGACTCCGGCCTGTAACCGATGCATTGGGCCTCTCCTGGGGATGAGCAGCAAGGGGAGCAGGGAAGGCAGAAGCTCCCTGTCCACGGTCTCTTACCATGGAGTCCTCCCAGCACCTCCATCTCCCTGTATGTGGTTCCTGGAAGTCAGAATGGGCTGTTTTTCCCAAGGCAAAACATGCACCTGGGAAACCACTCAGAGTTATGTATCCTGATCCCTATATCACAGACAGCCTCTCAGGCTGCCAGAGGTTGTTAAGAAGTAGAAATAGTAGCTGCTGTTTCTACCACAGATATTCACCACCCTTACCCCTCAACTGGGGTAAAACCAGATTTGGGGCATTGGCCTCCCTTACACATCCTCCTTCAAGAAGAGGATATGGGGCTGCCTCAGTGCTGGCCACCATGCAGCACCCAGACGTCCACCACCACTGGGATGGCACAGGTAAACTGGACTTTGCTTGATACCTTAGAAGCTAGTAAGAGATAATTTAAAAGTGGGAAGGGATTTGTCGCTTCATTTATGGGAGGATGAGATGAGCTTGAAGGTCTTTTCCAATCTTAATGATTCAATGAATCTTAATGATTCTATGATTTAATGTTGTATTCTGTTTTTAGCAGTTTCCTTCTCTTGTTATGTCTGGGACAATATAGGAAACAAAATGTGGAGATCTGGGCATCTACAAGAGCAGCTGTGTTGCACAGAGACTTGTGCCTCACAGCACTGTCACAGCAGAAATCAGGCAATAAACAACACAGGCAATGGACAATTTCTGAGCACCAATCACGTCCTTTGAGTATTTTTCTTACAAGGAAAAAAAAAAGTCAGAGCATCACAAGAACAAACACAACCTGGTAGTTAGAGAATACCTAGGAGAACACTGGATACAAAGTAGGGTCTTAGACCTTAATCTTCTACCTCCCATTTAAATGCCCTAGTCATTAGTTCAGGGGTATTCTGAGCTAAGCTCTACCCACCTTCCTCATTGGAACAGCTTCCTTCTGTGTAAACAATCAGATGTTAGTTGGAAAGGGAATGTTAGTCATAATCTACCTCTTCCACATGAAATTCTTCACTGTATAAAAAGTAGTCTTTTTCTCCATGATTCGAGGTATATTTATTTTTACAAACAAGAATAGCTTCTATTCAGGGAAGTGAGAGACCCATGACAAAGTGCTTCAGGGGTCCCTTCAGCAAACTACACTTCTCACCCTGCCTCTAACTACTGGGATGTGGTGAGGCTGGGTAAGTCCAGGGTAGGTGGAGCATCTTGACCAGAAAACCTTTGCAAATGTTGTCAGAGTTAATGCATCCCAGGGAAAACCTCTGAGTTACGGCAATGTGACATTTGTGGATGAAAAACTGTTTAGTCAGAATTTTTTTTCTGACAATCCTTCCCCTTGACTCTGTTGTCCAACTATTTCCCCTGGTTATTCAGTGAGCAGCAGCCTGCTGGAGCACACGGAATGCTCCGTGCCTTATATCATACCCCAAAGGTCCAAAGCAATACGCCAAAGAAATAACACTCTAGCTGTGTTTCTGAGCTGTAGCTTAGTTATAACACCATGGGTAATAAGAAAACTCAGCATTCCAGTTACTAATAGAAATTTTACTAACTTCTGAAAGGGGAGTTTTTAATAATTCACTTGTAATATTTTCCTTTTTAAAACAAATATTCAAGTTTCTAGGAATTTCTGACTACTAAGCTTATGAAATGGAGCCCACTTTTGCTGTGTCTAGGGAAGGATAAAGAAAACATGATGCACAAACCAGGAAAACTGTAGAAAAAATATTGGCTGGAAAGTCTGTGTTCCTGAAGACAACCAAGGATAACATTTAACCAGAAACTGGTTTTGACATTCAGCTGTCAGTAGTTCCCCTAAGCACTGGAGCCTCTCAGTCTGCAAATAAAATCCTGATTTATAAAAATGCATACACTAAATAAGTGTATGAATCCACCAAATTTCTTCAGAAAATTCAGTTGGAAATGACCTTTCAAAAACTGATTTCCAAAACTCCAAAGCCTGTTTCTTATGCATGCAAATTGATATATGCACTCATGTATATATAATGCATGATTTTATAGGTTTCATTTCAATTTCAGTGTAAAATCTACTTCTTATTAGGAGAGAAGGATTAGCATCTAAATGTTAGCCAGGTGGTTACAGAACTTGCCTGTATGAAACATGATAGGTTAAATCCCATTTACGCTAATTACATCCACAGCAGCACTCACACATACAACCACACATGTGTTTCAGCTTTGAAACTTAAAGCACATTAGCTCAAAGTTAACTTAGGACATCCATGTCTTTCTCTGAAATAAGCCAAAGAATTTTCCCTTGATTTTTTTCTTATCCATCAGCAGCTCACTAGAGGCTCAACATGTATTTTCCTGTTCACAAATTACACCAACTGAAATGCACAAGCTGTGAAATAGAAGAGATGAAAACAAAGACAACAAAACTCCAACACTGGTCAATCTGCACATAAAATCATACACCAATATAATTTATCATAAATTCCCTAACACCCCCACTTTGAATTCAACACTTGTCAGTGAAACTGGATATATTGACTTCTGAACAAATATCAGTTAACAGAAAATGTTGCCTGTTTCTCTGGTAAAATAACTTCTGAGTTTTCTCTTCAAAGGATTCTCCTGTCACTAGTGGGTCACTCTGCCATACATTCAGTACTCCGTACATTTTTTATAGCTAAAAAGCTATGAATACCTTCACCTTCATAGACAATACTGGCAAGGTTCTAGGATCCATTACTATGTAGGATGGAAAACAGAAGACAAAAAGAAAAAAGGCATCTCCTTTCCGGAAAAAAAAAAAAAAAAAAAAAAAAAAAAAAAAAAAAACAAACCTAAACCAAAGTAAGTCCGTCAATTTAATGGAGAAAGAAAGAAACAAAAAAAAAGCCATTGTCACACTTACTTTAAATAAATTAATAATAGAAGGCATAGAGATTTTGAACCATATCCTATCTAAGTCAGTGGAAAGATACTTAATGGCTACAGTGGCTAATATTTTATATTTTTAAGCTGAGATCATAAAACATTTTAGTTCACATGTAAATTCTGTTAAACACAGTGAACCTTACATTTTACAAATGCCTGATGAATGTCTTTGAATAGGCTATGCTATGAATAAGGTGGGATTCAGGGAGATACCTAAATGGACAGCAATAACTTTTTCTTGCAGAGCACTTTATTCATATGAAAACCCTGATCGTTAAGTTGCTGGAGGCTGGGATTGCATGATATACTGGTACCCTGATCCTACACCATCCATGAGCATCTCCTGCCAGTCTCTGCCAAAAACAGGACACCAAACTGTGTGGACTTTGGCTAAAATGGCCTAGCTAATATTTTTATGCAAGATATGGAAAATCAAACAGGTATCTTCACAAAACTCCTCTCCTCTCCTCTCCTCCCCTCTCCTCTCCTTCGCAGTCACTGTTCCACACATTTTCTTTCTAAAAAATTTTCATTTAAAATCACTGTCAAATTAAAATCAGTCTCACAGGACCAGCCATACCTGACTGTAACAAGCAAGTGGCTTAAACTTATTTCTTTTATTAACAGAGTAGTGTAGTGCTCTTCCTGCCTAACATTTTACCAGAGCATCTTTCAGAAGCATTAGCAGAAGATTACACAGTCCTCCTTGATTATCTCAGACCTTAAATTTATTATGCCCCTATCGCACACAGCTATTATAGTCAACTGCGGGTTTGTAATTGCTCTCAGTGGGAGAAGGTTCAAGCCCTTTATTTCTTCCTCAGAAGGATATTGGGCTTGATCCAATTCAGGCCAGGCTCATACTGTTTTGTTCTCTAAAAATCTTTTTCTTTATTTTTACATTAATTCAAACTACAAGATAACCATCTTTATCTCTGGCCCTTGACCTTAGAGATAACCCATCTATATTCCAGCAAATAATGGTGTAGCAGAACATAATATTAATTAAAAGGCAGCATACCTTTGATTTAAGCATCAAATAAAAATATGGTAGCATCACTGAAGGAAAAAATCCCAAATATGGTTCATCATATAGACAGTGGGTAAAATCAAAGTGCAGCTGTGAGCCAGTACCAACAACACTCTCCTCTGACACAGATGCCATCATAACTTGAATTTAGGGGTCAGATCCTTGCACACACACAAGCTGCTTAATTTACCTTTGTATCCCTATTATGTCCTGCCAACCTCCTCAGAAGAGAAAGAGCCACTGTCTCAAGGGAGCCTTTCTGTGGGGGTCCTTGACTTGATGGTGTTATGAATAATATGAGATGCTCACCCCTGCACACACATATACATCACCTGTACTTGTACTCTGGTCAGTTTGCATCTGGGAGTTTTCTTAAATGAAGATGCATTTGTCTTCCCAGTTAGTTGTTCTCTGTGAAAACAAACTTTGATGTTTATTTCTTCCAAGGTACCTAAGAAATATCATTTATTATTAATTAATGGGCATAAGAAAAAATGTAGCTCAAAGATTTTGTGGGAGGAGGCCAAATTAAATAACAGTGGTTGGGGAGGGGGACAGAAATCACTCAGTTGCAGCCACTCTTATTTAGACTTGATGGGGTTTCCAAGAACACAGGGTTTAACACTAGCTAAGCAGTGCAAATGGTCAGTATGTAGGCTTGGCTTTCACATATTACAAGTCTACCAAAACTACCTCTCCGAAAAGATGCCTTCATTACTCATGGCCCTCCCCTGGGAATCCCACACAGTAATTGCTTCCAAAGAGGGAAATCAGCAGAGTTCTTCATCGGACAGAGAGACACTATAATAAGGTTTAGGAAGTGATTATCATAGAGAGATGCCTGATTTAGGAATTAATGTGTGACAAGTCCCCTAGCACTTGATTTTGTTCATAATCTGCACTGCAAAGGCTGCTACTCATTCCCTCAGTATTGAGTTTAAACAAGAAGAGGAATAAAACCAGCTTACAGTATTTGCCAACTACAGCAGCTGGTTTTGTCTTCTGTTTAAATGCTATGAATTTCTCTTTTACTACATTCTCAGCACAAAAACAATTGAGGGTACAAAACCTAGATTTAAAAATCTTTCAAAGCTCAGGGATTTGGGATAAGGAATTTTCATTTTATCATCCCAATAGGTTTAGAAAGTAACAAAATTTTAGTGTACCTATTTTTTATCAAGCAACTGACCAAGCTAAGCTGTAATAATGAATATTTGAATGCTTAATTTATGTTGGTGAACTAAAAATGCCTAACAGTCAAAAACTCATTGCATGATGGTTGATAGTCGGCTGAATATGAGCCAGCAGTGTGCTCAGGTGGCCAAGAAGGCCAACATCATCCTGGCCTGTATAAGAAACAGTGTGGCCAGCAGGGCTAGGGAGGTGATCGTCCCCCTGTACTCGGCACTGGTGAGGCCGCACCTCGAGTACTGTGTTCAGTTTTGGGCCCCTCGCTACAAGGACATTGAGGTGCTTGAGCAAGTCCAGAGAAGGGCTACGAAGCTGGTGAGGGGTCTGGAGAACAAGTCCTATGAGGAGCGGCTGAGGGAGCTGGGCTTGTTCAGCCTGGAGAAAAGGAGGCTCAGGGGTGACCTTATCGCTCTCTACAGGTACCTCAAGGGAGGCTGTAGCGAGGTGGGGGTTGGTCTGTTCTCCCACGTGCCTGGTGGCAGGACGAGGGAGAATGGGCTTAAGTTGCGCCAGGGGAGTTTTAGGTTGGATGTTAGGAAGAACTTCTTTACCAAAAGGGTTGTTAGACATTGGAACGGGCTGCCCAGGGAAGTGGTGGAGTCACCATCCCTGGAGGTCTTTAAAAGACGTTTAGATGTAGAGCTTAGCAATATGGTTTAGTGGGGACTGTTAGTGTTAGGTTAGAGGTTGGACTCGATGATCTTGAGGTCTCTTCCAACCTAGAAATTCTGTGATTCTGTGATTCTATGATAAATAGCACTACAGAGCAAAGTTGTTATTCTATGGATGGGTGTCATATTTGTGTATTTTCATAACTTAAAATGTTTTGATTTCATTGATTTGTCATTTTAGCACTAAATTTCCTGTCTCACATGCTTGTTTTAGGGTTAATTTCAATACATGTGTTACCAGAACATACTGTCAATTTTAACTAAATTTTAATATTTTTTCTACTTCAGAGTACAAATTTGTACTGCTTCCTCCCAGCATCTCCAATCAGCTCCATCACTAATTACTCCCAAGACCCCAAGTATTGGTGTAAACATTTATAACGTAAGTGCTACAATACCTAGTTTTGTATTATATGTATTTAAACACTCAAGTTTTGATATGGAAGGATTTCTACTTTAGTGAAGCTCTGAAATCTTGACAATTGATATGCTGGACTGCCAGAGAGGCTCTGGGAAGGCAAAAACTCAGCAGTGATGCTGTGGCGTGACAGAAAGATCCAAACTGAGAATGTTTGTGAAAAGGCTTTCAATAAGCCAAAGAGATTTTATGAGACTCCATTCAGTATAGCATTATCATGGCAGAACTATTAGGGCAGCTCAGTTTACACAGCACAATCATATTCCCGGTATATGTAAAAAAAATTGTGAAAATAAAAGACTACTTAGGTTACAAATACAAAACCTATAATGCTCATCAATTTAGGGAACTTTCACTGTTTCCTATAACAACCTTATCACATTTTCTAAGATCTGTCATAATAAGGAAATACTTACAGCATTGATGAACTTAAAACTTTGCTACTGAGAGCAGTCCATTTTACAAATTGCCAATTAGTCATGTTCAAGTAGTTACCACTACAAATTTGCTGGAATAAATGAATAAAATAACAACAGCTTTGATTTTCTCATTTTTTAATCTTCTGCAACTTGATCCTTGGGAAATTGAGATTTTGAAAGTGCTCGACATGCTGATTTAAAATATGGAACCTGGAATTTGCCCAAAATGATGATATCCTCATAAAAAGGCAGGCTGGTCAAATTTGTTAGTATGAAGCATAGACATCCAGGCTTTAAAGACCCATGTGCTGAGAGAGTCTCACATTGACATGGCTTTAAAGGTCACATACATACTCTGCCTCAATTGAACCCCAAGGGATGCTGTGGCTAAGCACACAAGATGTTCAGATACTACAATTAGGTTTAAATGGGCATATGGCAGAAGAAATCTGTTCCCATAGGAGGAGGAAAAGGAGAAGTAATATCAGAAGCAAAATTAAGAAAAATCAGGATGACAGCATATTACTAAACTAATAGAAGGGGTGATACAAAAGGGAGGAGGTTGAATTGCAGGGAGACACTTGAAATTAAGAAGCCAATGGTGGGAGCATGGCAATGCATTCAGCGCTTGTGTTGACCTTCAGCCAGAGGAAAATGTCATTCCTTTTCATTCATTTAGATTTGGGTATTTTTCACATTTATCTAGTGTTTTAGGTACAAGGCAACTAATCTCAAAAACAAGCTAGGTTTGAATGCTTAATAAATGTGGGAGTTCACACAAGACAAAGAAGTAAATGAGTAAGGAACATTTTTTTTTCCCTCCTGATCAAAGACAAGCTGTCCTCATACACTAGTCCAGATCTCAGAATCTCTCAGATAACTCTGTCTATATCTGCCAGGCCTCCTTCACAGACCAGAAGCTAAATTGGCTAACAAGTTTGATCCCAAATCTAAGATACTTCTTGAGTAGTCCTTTCCTTGAGCTAATAAGATACAAATTAGCCTCAGAAAGAATGAAAATTTTGTGCAACAGTTTTACTTCTGCCATGTCTAAGCTCAGCTCTAAAACGTAGTTGCAAACGCAGAAAGGGTCATTTGTCTTCCAAAATACATTTTGGTGTAGCACTTAGCTCTGCATTGTCAATAAAAGGGCAAGCAGCAGGGCTGTGTTATCCTCTTTGCTATCTGCAAAGAAGCATGATGCATCTCACTCATTTTTCCATTCAACAATAATTCAGGTGAACACAAGAAATTCTTCATATTTCTACTATCTATTTTTTCAATACATAGTATTGAAAAAAAAAATCCAGAAAGCATGAAAAATTCACAAGCCCTCCCATTTAAAAATTCCTCAGGTCTACAAAGTGCACCAACCTGGAACATCAGCATTTTGGGAAGGATTTTTCCATGTGGACAAAAGATAAATGATGCAAGAATCCTCTCCTGACACTTCCCCGACTGTATCCATAAAATAGGGAGTACCCGGTAGCTCTCAGCAGACTGGGAGCCAGTGGAGCTGAATACGGGGTAGGAAGAGGAGAGTCTGAAAAAGCCTACACCAAGGGGGAGGGGCAAAAATCTCAGTATCCTCTTGGAATTGCCCCTCAGTTTAAGCTCTGACTATGGTGTACAAAGCAGAGTGCAGATTGCAAGCATCCTTGTCGTGACTTTGAAGGACTGCATGGAGTCCTTCATCCCAACTTTCACATTTTTGTGGTCCATTTGTTTGCTTTGTTTTCCTTAACAGCACATTCTAACAAGATTATTTTAATTAGAGTCGTATCTATATACAACTTTGACTGCATCTTAATGAAAGGCTTTTTTTGTTGTTTTTTTTTTTTAGTCTGGTATTTTTAATTTATAGCTAAAATATCTAATTACCAAAAAAAATATAATGAAATCCACTAAATGTGAAACAACAAACAGCAATTCCAATTAGCAGGGGGACTGATAAAAGAATTTACATTTCCAAAGCTAGAGCCAGATACTTTTTCTTATTATGTTACCTGCTATTCATTTCATGGTATCAAAGCTCCTTTGCACAACAGAGAAGCATTTACAAATTCCACTCGTGATTCTTCCCCCAGATAACAGCACAGAGGGGGAAGAAGCAGTGGGCAGCAAAGAAAGAAGAAACCAGGGAAGTTTCAGTGGAGCTTGTGGGGAAAAAAGTTGGAGATTTTTTGCCCATTCCTACATGCAGCTTTTACCTGCAGGAGCACACACAAATCCATCAGACGCTTTTGTAAATGTTGTCTGTAGAGCATTGTGACACTAGCTTCAGCTCCTAAGGCTCCTGTAAAACACTTTGCCTGCACATAGGCAAAATTATGCCAAGAGACACCTGACTACAGCTGCTTTCATTGATTTTGCTCCCAGGAAGACTCATCATCTACCGCAATGTCACTCTGTATCACTCTGCTGAGGAGCTGCACCCCAGCTTTTGTGTACAAGCTTTTAATTACTGAGCGTGGCTCCCACGAGTGCGGGGACTGATTCACACAATAAGCAGCACTGTCACCTTCCCCGTATTCAGCCAGAAGCTGGAAATTATTAGCCCGATGTGATTTCTTACAAGATTGAATTGCAGGTTAGACATTGAAGAAAAACAGCTCTTTTCAACATAAAAATGGGAATTTAGCAGATTTTAGATGAGAAACTACAGTTGTAATTACATTATTCTGGTGCTTATCACATAAAACTCCAGTTTCAAAACTTGGTTCTACAGCGTGTTTTAGCTTTGTCAGTCAAAATTTTCAGCTGACATAAAATCAGTCAGAGTGAGGCAGGAATTTTTTCATGTTTCATCTCTCCATCCTGAGGAGCCTGAGGACAAATAACTACCCATTTCTAGCCTTGTATGAGAAACCCAAACCATTCTGTTAAAATGAAAAAAAATAAAGTTGTGGAGGGCTGTTCATTTTTATTGTTCTGTTTTGATGGGAAACTCTCCTCTTTCTGTTCACTGCCTTTCCTTGCTCCATCCATCTCTGGAGGCATCAGTGACAGCCTACAGGGCGAAGGTGGCACAGGAGCGAAACTCATCCCCCTTCCAGGCCTGATCAAAGCATTCCTTGAAAACATTGCATCTGGCCAGGGTGTAGCCTTGTGCCCAGTGCCTTCCTAACTCCAGAACACAGCAGGAATGGCTGCAGGGAGAACTGGTTTCTGATCCAGAACCCCAGAGTAGCAATATTTCTTGCCCACATGCCCTTGTTCCAATCCTGGGAACTCTCCTGACAAATATTGTGAAGGTCAGCTACGGCTATCAATAACAACATGCACCACCAGCTCTGATGACACTGCCAAATAAAAACATGGAGCTGACATTATCCTTCTCCTCAGTCCTCTTTGAATCTGAATTTTGATCTGTTTCATCTTTTCTTATCTTGTTCCCTTTGTATTTTCTGTTTCCTGTCCCAAAATGTTGGGTAATACTGCTATGCACTGGTAGAAAAAACACTCTGCTCCCCAGAGCTGTTGGTAATTCAGCGGTGTGGGAACTGATTCATGTAGCCACATGTAATTTGTATAGCACTTTGGGACCCTTTTGGAAGAAAGACACTATAGAACAGCAAGATCATTTGCATTACAAAGGTTCTGGTGGCTGTTTTTTGGATTAGACACTTTAGATTTGTATTATGTTTCTATGTCAGAAGAAATGGGAGCTGAAATGAAGTAAAAAAGTCTTTTCCCCGAAGTCAGATATGCATTCCATATATTAAGTACTGTGTATTCATTAGGTTTCTGATTTTTCCTTTTCACTTCCAAAAAACACTTCTTTTCCGTATATCTGTTTCATTGTTTAAAAGTGCAAACCTTTAGAACATTCAGATTAAGGTGTTGCATTTTGAGTTTAACATTAACATTGCTCTTTCACAGTAGAAACCCAGCCTTACAGGCAATTCCAAGAATTCAGCTTTCTAGATCATTAGATGAAATAACAGTTGTGCTCTCTGATGGGAGCGTCCCTGTCTTGCAGGAGAAAGCATTCATTAGTGCCTTCTACCATTCAGTGTCCAGGAAGGGCCAGTAAGGTTGTTCTCAGGCAAGATGCCAGATTGCCTCTTCCTGGGGAAGAGTACCTGGAGAAAAAGGGGGCAGGGGTACATGTGAAGAGTCCTGGATTTTAAATGAAGAAAACAACACATTTTCTAGTATATATATGTATATATATATGTATGCATATATATATATATATATATAATGTAAAGAAAGGGTTAATATGAAGAGAAGCATAAGGAAAATTGTTCCTGAATCCTCTGGCCCAGATGTATAACTGATATAAATAAGATTAGCTTCACTGACTTCAAACCACAATTTATGCCAGATAAAGACCTGGCTGACTTACTTTTCCCCCTCAACTCATTAAAACAATTAAATGACACTATCTATAGCCCTGCCTTCAGCAACAGGTGAGCAGACAGTATTCTCTAACAATGACAAGAATCTGTCCTCTTCTAGATAGCTTTTAGTTTAAAAATGCCCCATTGAGTGTTCCCTTAAACACACCATAGGACAAACTTCTTCCTTTTACAACAGGGATATTCCAGACTGCTGGAATTACTTCGAATACATTCAACCGCAAATGACAGTGCAATCATTCAGTATCCCTCTGACCACACTTATATATACATACCATACACTCCTCTGACAGCACAACACTAACTGTCACATTTTCATGTCATTCCATATAAACAGACCCTTTTCCTATTTTAACTGATTTTTTATAGTGAAGAAGTTGTTTAAAGTGATACTTTTGAGTGGGGGACATAGTCAGAGATTACATTTTACGTATACAAAGAGAGCATCCTATTTTAAGATATTTCAAAGAAGTCCTGTGGTTTATCTACTCACAACATGATGACTGACTCAGTCTGCCTCCTTACTGCATGACAGTCTAATTGTTCTGCACTTTCTCCCACTTGGAGAGGGACCAAAAGTCCACTGACTCTACCACAGCTCCAGCTTTGGGTCAGGACCCTATTTCATAAGAAATGGTCTGTCTGCAGCAGGATTTACTGCTGGTGCAAACTGCTATTCAGTGTGGCTATGGATGACACAATCTGGTCTTGAGTATTTTTAAATGCATTCTTCCATAACTTATCATGTGTGTTCAAAAAAGTTTGAGTAAAACCTTCAAAAAAGATGATGCTACAGCAAGCTACTGCAAAGAATACCACAGTAGAGAGTGTGTCAGTATTATCAAATAAAAAAGATATACATCTGTTATTTAAATTATTACAAAGCATTTGGTCTCATACTCAATAAATAATACTCCAGGAAGTTTAAATGTTACCCTGATGGACAGTTAGCAAAGAATAATTTTAAAATGAATAGCATATGTGGAGAGTATCTGATGGTTTTCCACTCTGAAAACTGAAAGGGAGCTATTTGTGCCAGAAATTGACACTCTTCCAGTCATCACCGTGCTAGGGTAGCTGTGCTCCAATACAGTATACAGTGTGCATAAAATATTCTCACAGTTAAATGTGGGCCAGAAGTGTAGGAGAGAAAGAAGAAGGAAAAAAAAAAAAAAAAAAAAACAAGCAATGTAGTTAGGAATTCCAGGCTGCTGGTTATTAAAGTGCCCTTCGTTCACCTGCTACATCCAAATCACAGCACAATGATTGGCGTTTGCTCTTGTAAGCGGGCATTGTGTAAGCAGTGGGCAGCTGGAACCCTCCGAGAATCTTCACTTGTCAGAGATGAATCAATCATCTCAAAAGATGTCAGCATCTGCCCAAACCATTTTATATTAGAATAAATGGCAGATGGTGGTGTTTTTATATTTAATCAGTTCCACCAAATGCAGTTTCATCTCTTATAAAACTAAACCATCTGCAGTGTGTAGGTGTACAAATCTAGCTAAATGCCCACTGCAGAGCCTTTCCTCTTAAAGGTAAACTGTACATGTTTAACGTTCGTGGATGCTAAGTTCAATAAATTTCAAAAGCTTTAAAAAACTGATCTGTTTTAATAAATACTTTTTTATATTTTAAATATTTAGTATCAGTGGTCTGTGCCTACTTCTCACTTCTGAATCTTATTATGTAAACTGCTCATACTTGACAGTATTAAAATACTTTCTATGAAAGATCATGCCTCTTTTCTTTCTATATAAGTGCAAACCTCAGGTCCAGCCTTGTAAAACACTGCACAGGAAGAAACTCAGTGACTTTTCCAGGACAAAAGACCCCAACAGTGGTATAACTCAAAAAAGAAAAGGTCATCCTTGTAGGATCAGATCTGAAAGTCTTGATCTTAGTAAGGTTTTATCTTAATTTTAGCAATACTTTCAACACTGTCTTCTAGAGTAGCCTTATAAACAAATGAAGCACGGACTAGACAAATGGACAGCAAGGTGGTCTGAAAACTGGCTGAGCTTTTGGGCTCAAAGGATTGTAACCAGCAGCACCAAGTCCAGATGGAGACCAGTCACCAGTATCACATGGATTGATACTGGGGCCAGTGCTGCTTAACTTCTTCATTAAGGACCTGGGTGATGAGACAGAGCACACCCTTAACAAGTCTGCAGGTGATACACCATTGGAAGGAGTGGTTGGTACACCAGGTGCTTGTGACATCAAAATATCCAGAGGGGACTTCGACAGGATGGAGAAACTGGCACAAACTAAAATACAAGAAATTCCATTCAAACATAAGAAAGAAAAAAAAAAAGTGTGCTTTTATTATTATTTTATTATTTTTTTATTATTATTATTATTTTTACTGTGCATGTGGTTGAGCACTAGAATAGGTTGCCAGAGAGGCTGTGGAACCTCCATCCCTGGAGATATTCAAAGCTGAACTACACGCAGCCATGGGCAGACAGCTCTGCTGCTGACCCTGCTCTGCACAGGGAGATCAGACTAGGCAGTCTCCAGGGAGCCCTTCCAACCTATTTAATTCATTCTGTGATCCTATGGAAATTAGTGTTCTTTGACTTTCCCTTGATTTTTTTTCCTAGTTTCTCCCTGTGTGGCAGGCTGTTGCTGTCAGCTGCATGGAGACACCCATGATACCAATATAAATTTCCCCAGCACCACCTGGGTGAAGCCTGACCAACAGCAGGCTAGACAGCTGATTTCCTACAGTCAGATGGGATTTGATGGGAGTGAGAGGAGTAGCAATAAAGCAGCCTTAGCACTGACTTCAGTCTTTGCACTTTTTACATTTCATTCAGTCAGCACCAATGCGGGTGCACAACAACTAACACAAATCAGAACTACTGACACGTACTGGACTCTGCTCAGATTTAAACTAATAGTGAAATCATTTGGAAGATCTCAAAGTTCCCAAAGTTTCATAAAGAAAAATAGCTATGTTCTCTATCAGAAAAAAATAACAATCCAAAAATGGAAAATATTAAGCATCTATCTAGTTATCCAATATTTCAGTAGCTTTGGAAAGTGATCTAAAAATAAAAACTTGCCACAAGTTTAGAAAAAAAAAAAAAATCCCTTGCTCTGTCATAAATCTGCAGCACTAAAAGTAACGTTTTCCTTAGCACAGTGTCAATAAATAGAGAGTCAGGCTTTTGTGTATCGTTAAATAACCCGTACTTTTCAACCTAGCAAAGGCTATACTTTGAGGAATGGCTACAGACTACAAAAAAACTAGGGAAGAGGGAGGAGGGGAACATTCTACAATTTTTCTACTTTTCTATACTAAAAAAAATGAAGAAAATTAATGAGACTGAAACGCCCTTGTAAAGCTGCCACCCAAGCAGTCCCTGGAAAGGCAGGCACAGAACATGTGAGCAAGCGCTGCAGCCCAAGGTTTGCAGGGGAACAAGCTGCCCGCAGAGGCTGGACACCCCAACAGCATTGGCAGGACAGGGACAAGACTATGCCAAGAGCAGCTGGCAGGGAGAAGGGCTCAGCTCAGAGGGATTTACACCTCCCACCTTACACCCCACGCAGGAGAGGAGCAAAGTAGGGCTTGTAGATGAACAACCATTCCTTCCTGGCATTGTATCTAGGACAGCAGACTTTGCTCAAGGTCACCTCCTAGGGCTTTGTTCTGGTCCCCAGGGAGCAAGCAGAAGGAGGTATCTCAGCTGGGAAGTAGGGCACCCATCTAGGTTATCACAGTGGTTTCCGTTTGCAGCGATTCATGGAAAGCTTTTCTTCAGTTTCAGCCCAAGCGCATTCACAAACACTCCAGTCGGGTTTCAGTCTGAGCTTGCCTGTCAAATATGGCTCATTTGAAACTGTGTTACTCCTGAAACTCCTGCTTGCTGCATGAAAGTGAAAATTGTTCCTATGCTGCATTGTTTAAAAAGTTGTCTTTTTTTTTTTTTTTTTTTTTTTTTTTAATCTGGAGAGCTCAACACTTATTTTTGAGTTACTGATTAAGCTTTGGGCCTTGCATTCCCCCTAGGTCAGTCTTTTTCCAAAAATAAATAAATAAATAAATTAGGAGTCATCCAGCACATGCCTATACACCTTACCAAATCCTATGTTCCCTGTGGGAATCATTTGTACTTTCACATCAGGCTGTCCTCACCATAACTTGGTTCAATACAGTTTGTGTTAATAAGCAGGAAAAGTAGGCCAAAAATCCATCTTTGAAAATGTCTCTTCTGAGGGTTGGTGTCTGGGCACCACAGACACCAACCCTCAAAGCAAAGAGAAGGCTAAAATCTAGGAAAAGTCAGACTGTCTGCACTGAGTGCTAGAGCTGGAGCCTGGGAATTTTCCTAGAGGCAGAAGAATGAAACGGAGCATTGATACAACCCTACAGAAGCACATACTTTGCCCCGATAAAATCACACATATTAAGAAGCTGGGGAGGGCAACTTAAGCAACAAAGAAATCAAGACAAAGAGATGGAGAAGGCAGTGGGCCAGGGAAGAAAGTAGGAACCAAATGAAACCAAGCCTGTGAATCAGAGAAGTTGTACACCACATGAGGACCATGGGCTGCTGAGGAGGTTCTGATATAGAACCGCTGGGAGTGGGGAGACAAAAGGCAGAGAGTGTACATATTATTTCTTCTTTTGAGACAGAGAAAGATGCATATACACACATACATATTTTTGTACATAAGCACATATTTAGCGTTCATCAATTTGCATGCATACATATATATGCATACATGCAAGTGCATAGATGTGTTACTTTTTGTGCTATTTCAGTAGCAAACTGACTGGTGTGTAAAGAGCGTTTGCCTGTTTGCTATCAGCTGCCACATCCCCAAAGAACAAATTGTAAACTCACTTTTCCAGTAGGACTGACGTTCTCAGAAAAGATGAGATGACGTTAGTCAGAAGCTTGGTGGGGAGGCCAAAGGGGCTGATACAGCTGTGAAAGCATAACAGGCAGACAGGCTGTTTATTGGAAAACCACCAGAGAAGCCAAGGAAAGAGACCATGCCACAAACGACTCATTCAAAATGGAGCTTGGGAGTGCACCACAAGCGTGAAAGCACAGCTTAGGTCAGCCAGAGGTGTCCTACCAATGCTGTGACACATTTGAAATAATAGCTTGATATTTGTATAAAATACTCACTCAATTCATTCTAACTGGCAGGCAAATCATTGGGCCAAAGGAAAAGTCTCTGCATTATTAATTTAATAATCAGAAACATTATTCAGAATTTCCAAACAGATTTTTTTTTTCCTCCCAGAACTGCACAAGTGTATAAACACTTCATCTACAAAATCTACATGTTTAGCTGCAAGGGAATGCTATAATTATTTTAGCTGTGGATAACACCATGAAGTACTGTATCCAGCCACTGTCCTCAGATCATCAAAATTAAGATATATTCAGAGATTTTATTATGGTCTACAGAGATTCTGTATATGCAGCTTTCAAAAAATGCAGCACCACAAAAATAGTACTGATCTTAGCCCACCCAACATACATAAATATACAGCATCTATGGCAAAACAAAACAAGCTATTCCGTGACTTAAAGGCCTAATGTTGCTAAATGCAGAAGGCAAGAAAAAAATGGTAGGCAGGCCAAAAAAAAAAAAAATATATATATATATATACATATATATATATATTGATATACTGACGTATATATAGGTTGGTTTTCCAGGGAAAAAACATGCCAGAAACAGGAAGTACATGACAGAAAGCACGAAGCCCCACAGGCAGGGGATGGACATCAAAGTGATAAATTGGTACACGAAGGTGCCATGGCAATGAAGGCAACTTCTGTAAGGCCCTGAAGTTGAGCTTGGGAAGTTTGTGTTTGGTGTAGCTGAATGGGAAGCCAGTGAGTGGCATAAAGGGAAAGCAAAGCTACTACTGGATCACTTCATCTACTGTCATGTCAAGTCTCTGTTCAATTCACAGCTTACAGATTTACCAGCTAGCACATTCCTGACTGCAGCTTTCTAACTGAGCCAACTGTGCAGAAAGTTTTCAGTTTGGCTCTACCAAGAACTCTGTTTTGTTCACAGAGCAGAGAAATGCAGGAAGAGAGAGCTCTCATTTTCTGTCACTGCCTTTGCATGACATTCAACACGCTTAGGGTGGCATCCTTACCAAAATGCACCATGCTTTGTGCAGCCCTGTGAGGGACCCGCATGCAGAAACAAACCCAGGGTCCTGTTCTCCAGATAGCAAAGACCAGATTCATTGTGGTCATGACCAATTTTGCCACTGGGGACAGGAAGGAGGATGGAGCCAATTAATTTGCACCAACAATGTTGCTTCCCAGCCCATATATAGCGTGACATATATAGCGTCCCTGGGGGACACAGTGTTTGACTATCCAACTTGGAGAACATAACTGGAAAGGAAGGAGGGGAAGGAACAACAGAGGTAATGGAAATCATAACAACACGTAGGTTACAGAGCCATGAGAAATCTTTTGTTACTCAGGAAAATGCAGCAAATACAAGTAGAGAAGGTGGGCATAGGGGTTTAGGGCATAATCTGCAGTTAGTCACACCCAATTAACACAAATGAACTCCTCTGAGAGAAGCAGAGCTGTTCTGCATTTACACCAATATAAATGAGAATGGAGTCTTACCAAACATGATAACTACTGCTGATGATTTCTTCTGGCTTGTTTCTTTCTCACCCCACAAAATGCTGCAAAATGGACAAATGAACATGGAGCTCTCTTACAATAAATTGGATGAGTGAACAGAGGAAAATCAATTTCTTTATGATGGCTCCTACTATGAACAAAACCAGAATGCCTAACGAGTGCTGGAATGATAGATGGAGTTTGAGGACAGAGTCTATTATTACATTATGTTAAACTAAAACAGCTTTGTTGACTTCAATACATTTATTCCAAATTTTGCACAGATAGAGATTGTGACTGGAATATATACAGTATACAAAGTTTTGGAGCAAGTTCTGGAAAGTAGGGGCTTCCTGCTTCCCTGACACTTAGAACTAAACTGGACCAATCACCAGTTGCTCAACACATCATGAAAATCATCTAACATTACTATCAATGGTTATGCCAGATGAATTATTAGAAAAAATCTCTAATTTATGAGGTTTAAAAAATAAATTCTTACCAGGGTTAAAACTATAGAGAAACTTTGCAAGGAATAATTCATTTAAAAATAGTAAAACTTGCTCTTTTCCATTAAGTGCAATTGACCAGCAGAAGACATGTCTATAAGATGTTCTCTAGCTCTCAGCTTAATTGGAAATTAAAATGAATGCCATATGCAATAATTATGATGTGTTCTCAAATCTTTTTTTTAATATATGTTCCTTTGAAGCAATAGTTTGCTTACCCTGCTTCATACCTTTTATATGTATTAAACAAACAAAAAGAGGTATACATGACTACAAACATATCCAGACTCCTGCTCCGAAGTCATGCTTCCAGGGGTTTAGAAGGTTTCAGGTGGGCTGTCTAATAGGATCACAGAATCATCTAGGTTGAAAAAGACCTTCAAGATCACCAGGTCTAACCATCAAGCTGACCTACTGAGTCCCATAACAAAAATATGCCCTATAGTGCCACAGGATCTTCCACATTGCAACTGGACAGCCCACCTCAAACCTTATAGGTTATATAAGACTATGATAGCAACGTATCAGAGATATATTAAAGGCAGCAAGTATCACCTGTATCAAGGCCTAATCAAGGCCTTCAAATAATCTTTCCTGTTGCCAGGCTGTTACAGTATTGCCCCCTGGCAGATCTGAAGATAGGCACCAGACCAGAAAGTGTTCTTATCTGGAATACTAATTTCTACAATGCTGTGTAAGAATATAATGGACTTATTTTGTAAGAGAATATGTTTCATACCAATGCTAAAAAAAGCATGTATACATTTCAGGAGCCATCCTGACTGACATTACTATGGCACATTGAGTCACACATCAGGAAGTTACCATTTGTGGGACATTCCTTACAGTGCATGTTTTGGAGAGTAGATAAGGATGATTGGGTTCTTCAGTTTGCAGTGGCTAGGAGATAGCGATGTTTCTGGTCTGCAGATGGCAGGGGAGGAAGAGAGATACCGCTGCTGTCAATGGCATGTTGAAGTGAAACGTGTCCCATGTTCCGATTGCAAGCATCTTTGTGGAACAGACCTTGTACAGTTCCAGTAACAGCTCAGCCAAATATGGTATTTCTTACACATATTAAGGTTGACTAACAGGGCAACCTCCACAGCCCTGATTTCTTACATCTTTTCTCTTTTCCTGACAAGGAGTAAAGAAATGTTTTTATCCCTGATCCCTTTATTCTGACTCCTTATGTCTTTATTGTATCCTACAGTGCAATACCAGAGGAATAGTGGAGCGCAGCACAAAATCTCAGTGTATTTATTTGTTCATTTTTTTTTACATTTTTTAAAAAAACAATCTTTTTTTAAAAAATGACAGACATTCCCTTTCTATCTGCAGGCATATAGGCATAAAACAGACCCTGAGGGCTACAAAGTACTGCAAGCTTTTTCTGAATTGCAAATATTTCAATATTTTTCAATATTTTTAATGAAACATTTTCTATGTTTCAAAATTTCAATATTTTGACACTGAAATGTTAGTCTTTCAAAAAAAAAAAAAAAGTCTTTTTATATATCCAAATGTTAAAAACTAATACTTTTGCTTAATTTATACCTACTCGTATCCCTAGTTGTTATTTAAAAAAGGGTTCTAAAATCTCCTGCTAACTGTTCACAAGTAGTCATGGTTTCCAATGACACCTTTTGTGCCTGTCCCCTCAGTAAAACTAGAGAAATCTTGCACTGTGAACCAAATGATCACGACTGATTTCCGCAAAGTTGAAACCTAGTTTTGTTAAGCACATAAACCAACTTTTAATTTTAATCTCTATTCCTGGAGCATGTATTCAAAGTTTAAAGTTTTGCTGAATAGAGATTGCCTTAAGCACATCTTCAGTGCTTTGCTGAATCAAGTCACAAATGCTGATTAAGATGGAAAGCTAATTCTTATCACAAGGAAGTTGAATACAATCTTAGAAGACATCTACTTTTTAAGGTCAGATTCTAAACCCTGATATTCACTCTCTATCTGTAACATCTCAGAAAACGTATGAATACATCTGACAAACCAGGATGCACATCTGTTGGCCACTCCTGGTTACTAGACAGGCTAACAGATTTGTATCAGACACGCATGTGCATTTCCTGGCTCCCCTCAGTAAGTGACCTACTTGAGCTGCCTGTGTGGAAGGTTATGGTTTAAGAAGCTAAGTTTGTGAATTCCCCTCCTCATGTAGTCTGCACACAGACAGCAGTGCCCGTGAAGCTCCTATGCATCATTTCAGCAGACATCTTGAAAGGTTTGTGCATGCCAATATCTACCTGAAAGTAAAACCATACCATTAGAATAAATTTAGGACATTCCTTAGAATAAATTCAGGACATTCCCTGTCAACTACAGAATACAAAAAGTACAAAGAGTTAGCGCGGCAGTTCGCGCAGGCAGGGCGAGCAGGAAGGGCGGAGAGCAACCCCCTGCCCACACGAACACCTCTTAACGACAGTCTTTAGCTAGGTGATAATGGTCTCCACCAGGCACGGAGCGCTCTGCAGGAGGTCGGTATACACCCAGACCGACTGCCCGTTAAAGAATGCAGCGGTTCAGGTCACCGGATGCAGGGAGTGTCAGAGCCTGCTGCTGCCATCGGCGGGAGGCAGAGACGCTGCGTGCGTGAGGTGCGAGCAGGTGGATGACCTGGTCCGCATGGTGGCGGAGCTCAAGGAGGAGGTCGAGAGGTTGAGGGCCATCAGGGAGTGTGAGCGGGAGATAGACTTGTGGAGTAACTCCCTGCAGGGCCTCGAGGAGAGGTACCGGGGTGAGACACCCCAAATGGGGGTGGACCCCCGGCCCTGTCGCTGTCGGGCAGAGGGAGGGGATCTGGGAGTTGAGGAGGAATGGAGACAGGTCCCTGCTCGACATCGCAGGCGATGCCCTCCCCTTCCGGCCCCACCTTCCCAGGTGCCCTTACGAAACAGGTTTGAGGCCCTGGAGATTGAGAGACCAGCAACTGAGGAAGAGATAGAAAGTGTTCCCAGGAGGATGCCTAGGGTGAGGAGGTCGACTCCACGCATCGGGACTGCCTCCACCAAGAAAGACAGGAGAGTGATCGTTGTGGGAGACTCTATCCTTAGGGGAATAGAGGGCCCTATTTGTCGGCCTGACCCTACCCGTAGGGAAGTCTGCTGCCTCCCTGGGGCCAGGGTCAGGGACGTTGCCAAGAAAGTCAAGCGCCTGGTACGGCCCACTGACTACTACCCGCTACTGGTCTTTCAGGCTGGTAGCGATGAAGTAGCAAAGAAAAGTCCGAAGGTGATCAAAAGAGACTTTAGGGATTTGGGGCAACTACTTAGAGGATCAGGCGCGCAGGTTGTGTTTGCCTCTGTCCTTCCGATAGGGGGGATCGAAGCAGAAAGGTGTGCTGTTCACATAAACTCGTGGCTTCGAGACTGGTGTGATCGGCAGAACTTTGGGTTCTTTGATCATGGGAAGGTCTATGCTACACCAGGCCTGATGGCACCGGATGGGATGCGCCTCTCTCGGAGAGGGGTAAGGATCTTTGGTCAGGAGTTGGCAGGGCTGATAGATAGGGCTTTAAACTAGAGTTGAAGGGGGAAGGGGCTAAAACCAGGCACGCAGGTGAAGACCTAAGGGATGGTACACTAGAATCAGAGGGGCTGTGTGCCAGTGAGGTCCTTCGGTTAGATCTACAAGGTGCTGAGTGTAAGGAGACACACCTGAAATGCTTCTACACAAACGTACGTAGTATGAGGAATAAAATGGATGAGCTAGAAGTACTGGCCCAGTCCCGCAACTACGACATCATCGGCATAAGCGAAACCTGGTGGGATGAGTCGTGTGACTGGGGTGTTGCGATAGATGGTTACAGGCTTTTCAGGAGGGACAGGCAGGGTAGGCGAGGTGGTGGGGTGGCGATGTACGTGAAGCAGGGGCTGGACTGTGTGGAACTTCAGGTCGGCGATGGCAAAGTTGAGAGCCTCTGGGTAAGGATCAAGGGACGAACGAATAAAGGGGATGTAGTTGTGGGAGTCTATTACAGACCACCTGGCCAGGACGATAGCGCTGATAAATTATTCTTTACAGAACTAAGAGAGGCCTCGAGATTAACTCCCCTTGTCCTTATGGGGGACTTCAACTTGCCAGACGTAAACTGGGAGTGCCACACGGCTGACACGAGCAAGTCCAGGAGGTTCATGAAGCACCTAGATGATAACTTCTTGGTGCAGGTGCTAATGGAGCCAACTAGGAAAGGTGCCCTCCTAGACCTGTTGCTAGAAAACAGAGAGGGTCTGGTGGGAGATGTGGTGATTGGTGGCCGCCTCGGTCATAGCGACCATGAAGTGGTTGAGTTCAAAATTTACGGTGACAGAAGGAAAAGTGCCACCAAAACCTCATCCCTAGATATGGGGAAGGCGGACTTCAGGCTGCTCAGGGAACTAGTCAGCAAGGTCCCTTGGGAAGCTGCTCTTGAAGGCCTCGATGTACACCAGTGCTGGTCATTCTTTAAGCGATGCCTCCTAGAAGCACAAGATCAGGCAATTCCTAAATATCGCAAATCAGGCAAGCGGGGCAGGAGGCCGGCGTGGCTGACCAGGGACATTCTAATGGAGATTAGGCGGAAACAGAGAGTGTTTCGCTACTGGAAGGAGGGCCAGGTGACATGGAAAGAATACAGGGATGCTGTTCGTGTTTGTAGGAAGAAAATTCGTGTGGCTAAAGCACACCTAGAGTTGAAGCTGGCTGTGTCTGTGAGAGATAATAAAAAGGGTTTTTTTAGATATGTGAATGGAAAAAGGAGAACTAAAGAATACATAGGGCCGCTCCTTGATAGGGAAGGTCTCCTCACAGACAATGACATAGGCAAAGCAGAGATGCTTAACGCCTTCTTTGCCTCTGTCTTCAATGCCGATGATGGGCTTCGGGACCCAGGGTGCCCTGAGCTGGAGGACCGGGACGGTGGGGATGACAAACTCCCAACTGACCCTGAACGTGTGCGGGATTTGCTACTCCACCTGGATCCCTACAAGTCCATGGGTCCGGCTGGGATTCATCCCCGGGTGCTGAAGGAGCTGGCGGACGTCATCGCGGAACCTCTCTCAATTATTTTTCAACTATCCTGGGAGTCTGGAGAGGTCCCAGTAGACTGGAAGCTGGCAAATGTTGTGCCGATTTTCAAGAAGGGTCAGAAAGAAGACCCAAGCAATTACAGGCCTGTCAGTCTCACGTCAGTGCCTGGTAAAATCATGGAGAAGATGGTTCTCGAACTTATTGAGGCGCACCTGGGGGACAAAGCAGTCATTGGTCCCAGCCAGCATGGGTTTGTGAAGGGTAGGTCCTGCCTAACTAACCTGATTTCCTTTTATGATAAGATCACCCGTATGGTGGACCAAGGGAAACCAGCTGATGTGATTTTTTTGGACTTCAGCAAGGCTTTTGACACGGTTTCCCATAGGATCCTACTGGACAAAATGTCCACCATACAGCTAAATAAAAACATCATCCGATGGGTGAGCAATTGGCTAACGGGCAGGGCCCAAAGGGTTATGGTGAATGGGGCTGCGTCAGGCTGGCGGGCGGTCACCAGTGGGGTCCCTCAAGGCTCCATTTTAGGGCCGGTACTTTTCAATATTTTTATAAACGATCTGGATGTAGGAATAGAAGGTATTTTGAGCAAGTTTGCTGATGACACCAAACTTGGAGGAGTTGTGGACTCGGATGAGGGTGGAAAGGCCTTGCAGAGGGATCTGGATAGGTTGGAGAGCTGGGCGATCACCAACCGCATGAAGTTCAATAAGAGTAAGTGTCGGGTCCTGCACCTGGGACGAGGAAACCCTGGCTGCACGTACAGACTGGGCAATGAGACACTGGAGAGCAGCCTAGAAGAGAGGGATCTGGGGGTCGTGGTAGACAGCAAGTTGAATATGAGCCAGCAGTGTGCCCTGGCAGCCAGGAGGGCCAACCGTGTCCTGGGGTGCATCAAGCACGGCATCGCTAGTAGGTCAAGGGAGGTGATTGTCCCGCTCTACTCTGCGCTGGTGCGGCCTCACCTCGAGTACTGTGTGCAGTTCTGGGCACCACAGTATAAAAAGGACGTGAAACTGTTGGAGAGTGTCCAGAGGAGGGCTACGAAGATGGTGAAAGGCCTGGAGGGGAAGACGTACGAGGAACGGCTGAGGGCACTGGGCCTGTTCAGCCTGGAGAAGAGGAGGCTGAGGGGAGACCTCATCACAGTCTACAACTTCCTCGTAAGGGGGTGTCGAGAGGCAGGAGACCTTTTCTCCATTAACACCAGCGACAGAACCCGCGGGAACGGGGTTAAGCTGAGGCAGGGGAAGTTTAGGCTTGACATCAGGAGGGGGTTCTTCACAGAGAGAGTGGTTGCACACTGGAACAGGCTCCCCAGGGAAGTGGTCACTGCACCGAGCCTGACTGAGTTTAAGAAGAGATTGGACTGTGCACTTAGTCACATGGTCTGAACTTCTGGGTAGACCTGTGCGGTGTCAAGAGTTGGACTTGATAATCCTTAAGGGTCCCTTCCAACTCAGGATATTCTATGATTCTATGATTCTCCTGTGATTTTATCTCAGTGCAATTCCCATTGGCTTAATGAAATTATAGATAGCAAATCATGGCAAGGCTGAATTCAAGATTTGCAGGGAGGCAGTCAAGATACCATCCCTGCAGTAGGAAACAAACATGCATCAGCTTTGCAGGAGACCTTTGTATGTAGTACAATGCCTCCTAGATCACTGAACAGCCTGTCCTATCACCTACCCCCTGTATTATAAAATATATGCTGCCTCCTGTCCTCTGAGCACAATTTGAGGAGCAAAATCACCTCTCTTTCTGTCAACTCCAACTAGGCAATGAAACTTGTTATGACCTCCCTCCTCACTCAGCCTCCTTGGAGAGCAGTGTTCAGATTTCTTTTCTCCATGGTACTACATCAGTCACTATTACCAGCCTTCAGCCTTTGCTGGATCTATTACACATGATTCTGTAAAAATGTTCACAAAGATTGCTTTCCATCCCAGGTCAGGATTCAATGCATATCAAGAAGGCCTATAAAAGGAATAGAGCCGTCAGACATCACGTCATGCTGAAACAACCCCAAAAAACAAGTCGGCTTTTTAGAGGAGACAATGGGCTTTGAACTTGGTAATTACCAGTTACTCCTGATGACTGTACATAGGGAAACCCACAACCTCTTCTGTTCATGGAGGCTGCAGATGTAAACCCTTCATTATTGTTGCTGCTATACAAATGTTCTTTTGCTTTTCCGTGTATTTAACCTTTATAATGGCAAAGAAATTCAATCTTTAAATCTGCTTTAATTATATTTCTTCTTGACTGTTGTAATAAGGTCTCTTGAGTGACATCTTTATTTGTGTAAATGGCAAAAGAGTTTGCAAAAATGGGTTTTAAAACACTACCCTGGCCCACAAGAGTATTTCTCTCACAGGACACAATAGACAAAGAAACAATACAGTGTTTGCCTAGGGGAAAAAAAAAAAAAAAAAAGCCTAAAAGGGAAAGAGTTTTCAGGGTTCCAGTTAAACCTCAAAGTGTTATGAAGATTACAGATGGCACTGCAACCTGAGAGGGCTTCACAACATGGCAGACCCTTTTCAAGGCTGTCTAAATTCCCTCTAGTATCCAGGACAATATAAGATTCATAAGGCACAAAGGCATCTTTGCTCGTCTCCTGTTAGATGTGTTTTTTTGTGGTGTCATTTATGAAACCATAAGATTCCACTTTTTATGAAACCATAAGATTCCACTTGTAAAATGACCATATTTTTAAAGATATTTAAGCACCCCAATATTCAGAAAATAGAAACTCAAATACTTTTAAAAGTTCGGCCCGTTATCAACTGCAAACATGGTCAGATTCAGGGAACAGGTAAATGCAATTTCATTCACTTTTTTTTTCTCTTTTCATCATCAATATCTTTTTCATATATTGGTCTAATTTAGACTGCAAGCTCTACTGAGCAGGAAAATGCTTTTACATTTATAGAATGCCCCATAAATTAATGGCACTAGATGTGTTTTTATAATAATACGTAAGAAAAAAAAAAATCAATGATTCAGTGAAATGATACTTTCCTCACACTAGCAATTGATATTAATGCCTCCAGCAATAGCTGATGCTGGCTATCAATATCAGAGCCTCAGAAAGATCCCTGAAATTGTGCTTGTGTGTTTCTACAGTGTTTGCATTTTTGGACACTTGGAAAGTAATTGAATTGTGATAAAGCATTGCAATACAAGATGTCTCTTGGCTCCTTGCTGACATGAAGGCACTCTGCTTATCAGTGAATTAAAGGCAACTTTTTACATTCACATGGATAAATCATTGCTGATATATTACCATTACATAAAATGGTTAGGATATGTGCAACACCCTCAGCTTTTGTTTCATAGTAAAATTCTTTGAACAGTGATAAAACTGCCGTACCTCCCTTTATACAGGCCTTTTGTCCTCTCCCAGCTTTTCTAAGTGCTTCTCTGGCCCACATTGCAGGACACACAGTGTGGTTTCAGGCATATAGTTTGCTCCAGTGGTATGTATGCAAAATGAATGCAAAACATGCAGCCAAGAGAAGCCCTGGCAGATCTGGAAAGCAGAGCAAAAGAGATCATTTTGCTGTTAGATTGTTACCTTTAAAATCTCTTCTGTTTGGTAATTATACCACTAACAGAAGGAGAAAAAACTTTTTTTTCTTTTTCTTTTTTTTTTTTTTTTCTAGAGATATTATCCTGTAACCATATAGAATTTTCCAAGATGACTCGTGACTGTTTGAATGCTCAGGAATTAATCGTTTTATCCACCTATTTACATAGTACAAGGCTCCTAAACAATGAGACCCAGAAACCTTCATAATTAAAGAAAAATACGGCTAGCATAGAAACAGGCACAGCCTTTGGTGGCATAAAAGGACACCTCTAGCTAGTTAACAATAGTCAATGCATTCCTGATCATAAGTGCAATGATTTTAACAGCTGGTCTCATAAAATAGATCCCCAAATTAATACATTTAAGGCAAACTTGAGTTGCTAGATTAGGGCACTCTGCTCAAGCAGTGGGAGCATTCATTAAATTGCGCATCAGATACCTATTGTCTGAATGTGGTACTGATAGTCACATTGTAAATCTGATTCTCTAATATTCTTGGGATGCAATACACTGCATTTTTTTCATTATTTCCTCTACATGTAAACTGATCTCTTGCATTGAAGCAGTACTATTTAAAACAAAAGGATTTGATTTATAGCCAGTCCCCAGCCTCATAAATCACACCTGCAGTGTGGTGCTCTGAGCTCCCTGTGTTCTGCCAGCATTTACCTTTTATAAATGATTTGGGTTTACCTCCCATTGTGATGGAGTCTAATACAATTGCATTCTTTTCTCCCAGCATTCACTCTTTCTGTTGCTCATTATTCCCACTGGGAATTCAGTCCTAGTTTTTGCAAGCCTTTCAGGGGGGAGGGGATTCTTGGTGGTGTGTGTGTTCTTTTTTTTTAATTAAGGAACATTGAGTTATAAATTTATATTCACATTCTGTAGCTTTTTCTATCGCTAGATATACTATGCTGTGACTTCTTTCCTCCCCATTGACTACGCTTATATTTAAGTTCTCAATTGCCAGGCTAATGATTTGGAACTTAAGCAGGATTGCAGCTTGAAATGTCCAACATAATGAGTATTTGACCTTCAGGGTAACGCAGGTACATACATCAGCCACTGCACAGACTGCATAAGGACCTTGAATTCTCACTTTAAAATATATACATATATATAGATAGATAGATATCAAAAATAATGTTTTGACGCCTCCCCAGGTGACCAAAGTCCAAGGATTTTCTACTGAAATCTCAGAATCCATGAGTGCCCGAAGATGAAGTGCCCAAAAGACACTTATATAATATTTTGAAATTGTGTCTCTACTTCTCAATCATATTACAGTTCTAGTTGGTTAAGCACAGTTCAGAAACTGGGAGATACAAGACTTGCCCCTTCAGGCTGACAGTCTTAAGTCCTCATTCAGGGAATGATTTCTAATTCATGGCATCATTTAACTGAGATTGATTGAATTTCTGCACTTGATTTCCCCTGTACCAAACCAATAAGAATTCCCCTGTACCAAAACAACAAATGACTTAATTTGTTCAATTAACAGCCATCATCACTGTCATTTTTACTGTTACAGAATACTGCTGCTGTCATACCTACATCCAACAAAGAGTTAACTATAGTCTGAGATTGGTAAAAGCCACAAAATCAAAGTTATATTTCTTTCACAGATATTCTATACAGTTTAGGTTCCGGTTTGAGTCCAGTCTTACAAGCTTTTTAAATGCTGTCTCTTATTTGATGACATGGTTGCAAAATTTAGACTTAAGATTTAGAATGCTGCAACATGTGTGAACTGAGATCAGACTCAGACCTAAAGTAGCTGGAAAAACATTTCTGAAATGAATAGTTGTTATTCAGAAAAGCTACTCCTTTTCCAACATAACTCACAGGTGGACTGGAATAAGTGGACCTGTTCCAGTTCAATGAAGGATTAAGCTAAACACTTCTATTTTCAAAGTAGATTAAGTGAAACAAGAAGACATTTTGATTCATGTATTAGAAGTGTCCACACATGGACTTATGCAGGAAGAGCTTCTGCACTTGAAATGCAAGCCTTACTTTCATCCAAATTAACTTTCAAATGAAGGAAAAAAGCCTTGAATTACTGAGTCCATTGTCTGTAAACTCATATAAAAGCATTTTTATGAAAAGTAGTCTTCTCAAATACATAGTGTGGGCATAAAGATAATCAGTTGTAGTACTTCTTACTAGGTAATGACTAGCCTAATTTTTAGAACCTATTTTGGACTTACAGTATCTGATGTATAAAAACTAGTGATTCCAATAATTGCTTCCAAAAAAAAAAAAAAATCAGCAAATTCAAATGTTCTGAAGAACTGTTTTCATTTTCCAGTAGTTCAAAACCAGATTTTGTTCCAAGCAAAAAAAGGTATCTATAAATTGACTCATAATTACTGAGAAGCAAATACTACTTTTTAATGCCAACATTTGTTACCTCAAGTTTCAGTTTCTTGGATTTGTAATCCAAATTTGAGAGAGCCACGAGAAGAAACGGTAACTCTGCAAATAATGTCCATCTGAAATTTCATCTTGTTGCAGGACATAGTAGTAAAATCGCTGCATGAACCTCCTCACTCTTTGGAATTAGTCTTTGATTCACAAGTTAGTTTTACTTTGGGATTTAACTGCAAAGTGCAACTATGCAAATCCTTGTACACATGCATAAGGCTAAACTAAGTCTTGCTGTCTAGTCTTGTGCTGCCCCAAAAGCAACCCTGCAAAGCATGTAACTCCATGGACTGTTGCAAGTCCTCCATTCTGATTTGTTTATTTGTAAGTACCTTCGTATATTCAGCCTCCCATAAAAAGAGGTCCAGGATTATGGGCTTCATTCTGAAGTAGCTTCACGTGCACTATGCCCACTGAAGTATATGAGAGCTTTAATGGGGGTTCAGTCCAGCTTCAAGTGCTTTTCATCCAACTGCACGTTAGGCAGCATAGTCATGACATACAACATATGCTTATACACTGGTTTCAAATAGCCCTAAAATTCCAGTGTTTCTTCTTAAAGACAGTGTCTTTATATAAGGTCTTCTCAAAAATAAACCTGCAACAGAAAAAAAAGATGCTGTATGTTATGTAATAAAAAAAAAAAAAAAAAAAAGAGAGAGAGAGATTTTTGGTTGAATACATGAAGTCTATATGGTATGTCATGTAACAAAAAAAAAGGGGGTTTAGTTCAATATGTAAAGTCTAATTCTCTATCAAAGGAGTCATTTGGGTTAACTTTGAAGCTTGATTTAAATATTGATTTAAATATTAGCAAATGCGCAAGATTCTTTTTTGTCTTTACACAAAGCAAAAAGACATTAAATGTGCCCCAGTGTCTACCATGAATGAAAATTATTTCAGTAAATGTAGATATGTTTTACTTAATGGTTTTGTTTATAGTGTGATACCGCAACTATATGCTATATCTGGAACACTGATAAATTCATCTGATCACTTCTTGGATACTGGCACAACCAATTTAAAGAGGACTTCTAAATTTATGCACACTAAATTTACGTTTGCTCACACAACTGTAACAGCTGGAAATGTGCAGTTTGATTTGCATACAAAGCTTTGACTCCTTCATGGACTGCACTGAAGACTAGTATCTACAACTCTACTGGAAAGTTGGCCCCCTGTGATTCTTTACATGCTAGTATTTTGGACATGGTCCAGCCAGCTGGTTTCTGAGTTCACATTTATATCACAAAAAGTCTTGCAATCATTATATTATTGGAATCCAAATGCCAGCACCAAATGCTTCCGTAATAGATCTGATACTTTGAAAATACATTGAAATATCCAGACCTAGCAAAGTAGGAGTGGCAATCTCCACTTCTCCTGCAGCCTGTTCACCCCTGGGAGAAATCTATTAAAATAAAAAAAAAAATCAACCAAGAAACTTGCAAAATAAATATCTGATAGAGCCATTAATATGCAATAATAATCAATATGGATGGCTTTTCTGGCAGTAAACTACTAGCTGGAGGAACCATTAACTTCAAGGAATTTTAAAACATAGGGTGCAATATGATTCTGAAAACACTTAATTCACATTATCAGTCCTTATTCTAACAATGTAATCCTGATTTGTGAGAGCCAGATTTACCCATTAAATTAACATCCTATGCAAGTACCATAACATACTTATTGTGTTTTAGGTACACTAATAAAGTACCATTTTGAGATCATTTGTTTAGGAGTTCTGCAAATACTATTTAGAAATCTATTTTTAAAAAGGGAAAGAAAAAAATATTTTGCTTTCTTAAGAGCTTAAAATTTTAAAGCTGAGCTATACATTCACTGTAATGGTCTTGCTTCAGTACAGTAAGCAGGAGGGAAACAGGACTTACTCTCAATATTTCAATAGGCTTAGCACCTTCATTAACTAAGTGTTCCTCCACTGGTGCTCAGTTGGATACTTTTTTTTTTTTCATTCTGAGAAAAAAAATAATTCTTGTTCGTTGCCCTACAACTGATCTCAGCACTTTACAAAAATATGTACACAACTTTACTATTTCTCCCCAGTAAACCCTAGCCACCTTCTGGATGGGTTGAGTGGTTGCAAACTACTTATCATCCTAGATCATTTATGCAACACTTATGCATCACTGACCTCCCTCTAGAAATGTGATTTTTTTTGTTTATACACAAAATCCAGTTTTCCAAAAGAATTCTTAGAATGATGGAAGTGATTGCCAATGCAAATAACAATCAAATGTTTCTGCTGCAAAAGAAATTACTTATTCTCAGATGTAATATCAATCTAATTTTATCTAATTGCACATGGGGAATAATTCGCTCAATGTCACAGGTTATTCTGCTTTCTTGATCCTTGATAAAAATGATTGGTATGCTCCTCAGAACAGGTCTTGAGACATTTTTAAAGAAAGCACTTGACAAAGAGAGAGCAATCTTTGAAGAAAAAGAGCTTATAGAGAAAAAGAATTTTCCTTAAATGCAAAGCAGGTAGAAAAGGGTAATATATTTCTCAAAGGCTCAGTAATGGAATGCACAGCTTTTCACTGCTAGGTCGCTAGTTCAGATATAGCTGAAGTTGTCAGCCATCAGAAGTGGTAAGTCTAGGCTTAGATACTGGTAGGCTCCAAATATCCAAGAGGCAGAGTGATTATTTACAGCAGCACAGAAGACTGAATGGAGGGAAAATAAGGAGAAATTAATGTTAGCTTTCAAAATTACATGAAGACATCTCTAGATAGAATACAGCTAAGAGAAATTCTATCTTCAGGGTGAGGTGGACTAGTGACCTAACAGCCATTTTCTACAAGATGCTTTCAGATCTAATAGGACTATTGATGCACTCAGGTCAAATGAAAATTTTCCCTAGACTAACTTAGAAGATTGCTGCTGTCCTTCTTTCAAATATTCATCAAAGCTCCTCTATCACCCAATCCATAAAAAATTAATCATCTATGGTAGCTAGGTTCAGAATGGCTGGCAAGGTTCATTACTAAGTCTTTTTTAATTAAAATATGACCATTAAATTCAATACTTAAAATATAATTACTATGTTCATTGTTTTGAAATTATTCCAAGTGTCGCTGAATCTCAATGATTATAGAGCTAAACTGTGTATTCTATATCACCATCAACACCATTACTTTCACTTTTTTTTTTTTTTTTTTTTTTTTTGTCTTCTTTCAAGTTTCATGTAGCCTCTTCAGGCCTGGGGCTATGTCATCCTATCAACTAACTAGTACATTGGTTTCTGATACTGCCTGGGCCTTCAGTACGCTGCTGCAGAACGAATAGCCATCGTGATCAATATCTGGAGAGCTATGATAATGCTAGATGAGAGCTTGGCTCAGTGACTCCATTAGCACCACCAATACACATCCAATGGCCACGTGAGCAGCTCTGTGATGTAGTAGAAGTCACTTCAGAAAAATCATTGACTGACTTAGTGCACAGACACAGAACTGACAATTAAATGAACTAACAGCTTCAATTTATTTTCTGTGATCAATTCAAGCTACTATCTAGTCATGCGGGGTAAGGGTAGGAGCAGCATGACCATGCCTGATCCCCAGCTTCCATTTTGTGACACAGTCCACCAACAGAGAATTTTTCTGTCAAGGGCAAATAATACATCTTAAAAATTATTTTTCAAAGTTAATCTTAAAGTTGCTCTTTCAGACACAATGAAAAATATTTTGGCCAAAAAAAAAAAAAAAAGTGGAACAATTACATGAAGCAGCTGTTGAGTGAGCAGCAGATCTTGTTTACAGTGGGCAAGAAAACCTCCTGCATCTTGAACAGTCTACTGAGTATTTGCAGATAACACATACCTGGGTCTGATTCATTGCTGTTTCACTTATTGGCTATTTAAATCTGTGCAAAGACTGTAAAACTTGGTCACTCTATGCAGATTTTTACAGCTACTTTGCACCCCACCGAGCAGGTCTACAGTGCCAATGCAGCAGCTCTTGTGCCATTACTTGCAGTAAAACCTACATTTACAGTATGTTTTTCCACGCTCCTCCTCATCCACTGTTTTTCTTCATCCTGGGTACAGCAATGGTTTATTTACTTTTCATATCCTATCCTGTCTGAAAAGGGTACAACACTCTTTAAAACTGATAAAACAGTAAGTTGCACTGAAGTGGCTTTCTGAAACTCATCCAAGTTCTTCTGTACAATTGACGCTGTTTCCTTTTAACATAGATGTGGCAGAGTTGAATAGACTCCCTGGAGACTCCACAGATAGTTTCAGTAGTGACAAGAGCCCATCCCAAACATAACTTTCAATCTGTTCATCCCTCCTTGAATACTAAGTAGAGCCTTTTCCTCTCACAATGTACCGAAATGTACAATGTGTCTGTATAACAAAAACACCTCCAGCACTTCAATACCACCTGAATTGCTTTCAAAGATATGCATAGTAATGCCACAATTATTCCCATTGTAAGACGTAGATCAGTCTAAGAAGACTGTATACTGCCTTTTATCTGACCAGCATAGGAAGTTCCACTAGGAGGTGCACATTTGTGTCAGGGACAGCTTAGAGCATCTTGAAATTTAAAAGAAACTCTAATGAAGAAAGGATTCACCCAGAGGACAGTAGAGATTTTATGCAAGCCAGAAAGTGTTGGAGTCCTTAAAAAAAAAAAAAAAAAAAAGTTCTAAAATAAAGTGCCAACTTCATAGTAGATCTATGTATCAGTCAAAAGTAACTTCAGAGAACATTTACACTTTTTTCATAAGTGATTGATTGGCAACTATGTAAAAGAATTCCCTATCGTTGGTCTTGTAACTCATTTGTATAGACATAGGATCTCCAAGAATGCAGTGCAAATTCAGTCTTGGCAAAGCCATGGTTATTAGGGAAGCAGTATCTTTGATTTTTCCAACAATTGTCTGCATATAATCTCATCTAGAATCTTACACTACAACAATAAAGTTTGGAGACTGTTTTCATAGAGTTTATATTATTTTTTCTTGGGCTGCAAGATAATTCTAAAGAAAAGAAAACAATTAAGATGCATTGTTTGAGCATGATCACTCATTTAAATAAATACATCATTTACAGAACACATTTCTCTCACATTTCACATGTTCCAAGTTTATATGTGTGCCCCCTCTTTCCAACAATTTGCATGCAAAGTCTGAAAATTCCTCTCCTACTAGAAAAATAAAACCCTACCTACAGACATGCTAGACCCCCTTCTAATGTCTTTTCAAAGGGAGATGGGTCTCAGGATAAAATGCAAGACATGAAAGGCCGGAAGATTGCACACAATTCTCTTGTGAAACAAGAGACATGCTCTGACAGCACAGCCAGCCTTTCAGCATTGCTATACGTCTGCAATCCAGCCTTTCTTCAGTCCTGGAGCACAGCTGCAGTCCCAGGGGGTTCCTTCCCCCATGCTCCAGGCTGGTTCCTGGCTCTGACGTCCTCGGCGTCAGCCCTTCCACAGTTCCCTGAGTCTCAGCACCCCTTCCTCGCACACGCATCCCTGTGCCGGGGGCTGATCACCTGCAGCACCCAGCATGGAGGCACCGTGACAACACCATGTAGCAAGGATGCAAAAGGGGTCTGAAGAATAACTTACTCTGACAGATAACAGAGCCAATTAAAAGCAGTAACATGATGCATGTGCAGTTCTACAGAAATTTATAACAAAGGAACAGAAGAGCAGTGTGATCCTGCTATCTCAGCTCAGAAGAGACTTTCTACTGACTTCGTGGGGCATTGTATCAGTCAAAGAGTAGCAAAGACACCGTGTTTTGTGGTCTTATGAGATTTTGCAGTTGTGTGACATATGTGTGATATGCATATGACATGTGTGACATATGCAAGATAATTTCAGGTTCCTATTGCTATGAATGCATTCGGCTATGTTTAATAGCAAGCACAGCATCATAAATATTTCTGAAACCATTTTGTTTATCTTCTAGCATTGAATTTGATATGACTAGAAACACTTCAAAATTTGTTAAAATAGTTTATAAGTCAAGTATTGTAACCATGGAAGCTCATGCAAATGCTCATGCACATGTACTTGAAAAACATGCATGTCACATTATATTTGGCATGATTACTGAGTGGCATTTAAACAGTGTAAAACTGGTTGCAAGAATAATTTAGAGTTGTACTGAATGGCTGTATTACTAAGTATCATCATATTGTTTAAGACAGAAAGTACAGCACCTACTTCTACTTTTTAAATTATTGTTATTATTTATATGGATTTAGCTATCCTCTGTCAAATAATCTCATACAGCCCTTGACCCAAAAAGTAATTGATCACCTAAACAACATAGAATGGTACACTACACAACACTGTATCCTTGCAGTTTGTGGGGCTAAGACCAAGTGCTGTAGAACGCTACTAGTGAAAATTCAGAGAACGCATCTCCAAAGGAAATTACTTGGAATGACAGGCTGTCTAATTTGAGGATTGAAGCCTAAGCCAAATTGTGCCAGGAAACCAATCCTGATTTCTTCCTATTCTTGTTGTTTACTGGGGGTGAACAGGAGGTGCAGGGGGGTGGACGCTTCACTTTGCAAACATTTTTTTAATTAATTCACAGTTCCCAGTTTCCCGTAAGTTTGACTTCAATGGGAATAGTGACCAAAAAATGAGAGTTCAAATGCACAAATGAGAGTTCATCCTCTGAGTACTAAGTATTACACAGGGTATTAACAACCAACTTTTGAAAAACCTGACAGCATAGGCTTTGTTGCAAATTGTTGAAAAGTCTCAACTACCTAGCCAGTTAGCAGTGTTCACCCAGCCTCCTATGGTCTTCACACATCCTGCTTGGAGATGGGTTCTCAGTACAATTGTTTCTCCTGCACATTCAAAAGCTATACCACCAGGAATCAAAACAGTTCTCCCTCTGAAGCTGAACTGAAGGAACTCATTTTTTTTAAGTGTGCCATGCTCTTTGACACCAAAAGCAACATTTTCAAGAACAAGACAGGGTAATACATTTTGTGCTGTGCCTTTAAGCCACAAGATGCCTGATCAAGGAGTCAAAGGGCCTCAAGATCACAGAGTGGCTGAGGTCGGCAGGACCTCTGGGGCATCTGGCCCAACGTCCTTGTTCCAGCGGGGACATCTAGAGCCCGTGGCCCAGAACCATGTCCAGATGTTTCCTGAATATCTCCATGGAGGGAAACTCCAAAACTTCTCTGGGCAACTTGTGCCAGTGCTCAGTCCACTCACACACACACACACACAAAAAAAAAAAAAAAAAAAAAAAAAAGTGCTTCCTGATGTTCCTCCTGTGTTTGTGCCTGTTTGAGTCCATAGCCAGACAGAAAGATGACAAGGAACAACCAGATTGCTTACTGGGTCAGGTGGCAAGACAAGCAGGCATTGCTATATGAGAAGACAGAAACTACCCCCACACCTTTCTCTGCATAATCATAGCATCCATACGTCTAGGGAGCAGTTTTTCACTCTTTTAATGATCTTGTCATGAGGTTTGTGATAGATACAGTTTTTGTGACAAGCTCAACTTGCTCCCTTCACACTCTCCTAGCCATATCAGGAGATCATCCTCCATGTCTTTCATGATGGGCACACTATAAATAAATTACTGTGAAACTTCTGCAAACTGTCATCTCGAAAGGGCCAAAAAGCCTAATTTTTCTCATTATGGAAGCTCTGGGGCAGAAGTTTGAATCTTTGTTCTGTTTTTTGTTTTGTTTTGTTTTTCCTCTGGTAAAATGTCAGTTTAATGTTTTTGGAAAGATTTTGCCTTTTTTTTTTCTTTTTGTGGGCATATCATCAAAGCCTATTAGTGTAATACTTGCTATCGTTCATTTACTGGAGAAAACTCGTTAAACACATGTCACTTCAAAATTGCGTGACATAACATGAAATTAAAATGACCTTTATTTTGGCACACTTCTGCACTGAGTTAGGGTATTACTAAGTCCCAAGTGCTGCCTGTTTACGAATGCCAGTCAGGCTACTATGGCTCTAATGCGCTCAAAGATTGTGCAGCCTATGCACAACTGTAACTAACTGCAAATACTGAAGTAACTGTGGAGTAAAATCCACTACTTTGTGAAAATTGATTATGTTGAAAATCTGACCAAATAGAAGTGGAAGCATTGATCAATTACTCACTTTTGTCAGATGCTGTTTCAGTGTTTGGCCTCCTGTCTTGCAATCCTTGATCTTGCATCTTGGGTCTAAGTTACTTCTTCCCATCCATATGTTTCTCACACTACGTCTGTAAGAGTGGCAGCTGAATGAGTTATGGTCATGCTTAACTTTAACCACAAAGGTGTCCAATTCTTGGTCTTAAAAATGCACATGACTGCATCATAAAAAAACACAGGCTACAACACAGAGCTTCAAAACACTGCCACAGAGTGCACAGATGTGTACACCAACACTCTTGCACCCACCATCCCACTTTCAGGACCCAAGATAGCCAAACAAGAATCAAATTTCCACTCATTTCCTGAGGTTGCTCAACAACTTTGGACAGCATCAGATAAATGCTGTGGATCACTAGGTTTCTGTCCCCTGGACCTTTTAACACACATTCAGCCGTCTCCCTCTCACATCAGGGGACTCCTCCAGAAGAGGTGCCAAGCTCCAACACAAAGACATGACTGATTCTTGTATCTGTTCCAACAAGGGGCTCCATGGCTATTGCAAATGCAGGATTTCACTGTGTCCAACCGTGGACCTTCTCCTGAGGCCTAACAACACAAAAGACATTTTGTAAAAGCTCCCTTTGAAATCAAATTAGTAATGTTTCAAGGCATGACCCGTAAAGGGTTGCTGTCCAGAATCTACATGTGTTTGACAGATACATCTTCCACCTAACAGGCCTCTTCAAGAGTACAGATGGAATCAAGATGTGTGAACATAGCTCCAAAAAGAGAGCCATGGGATATCAGGATACACAGCAAAGCACTCTATCTCAACAGATGAAAAGGAAACAATATCAGATACAGTGTGAAATAGCTCACTCCAGCTGGTAGGCCAGATTCTGACACCATTATATAGGTGAGATTATTGCAGACGAAGATGCTATTCCATATGTGCAAAAGCTAGCAAAATATAGCCCGAAGTAAACTACAAAACCTTGTGCCAACTCCTTACAAAGGTCACACAAAGTCACAATCTCCTTTTCACATATGCTCATACACTGCAAAAGGCAAAAAGTTGCTGTGGGCTGCAGTTCTCTATGCCCAGGTACATTTACAGGCTGGAGATTAGAGTCTTCAGACAGCAGCTTATCTTTACCTAGCTGGACAGTTGTTTGTTAGCTGAAGGACTAAGCATGGTAACTTATATATGGTGTGTGTTTGGTTTGAAAAGGCTAATAAATATCCAGAGAGGACATTTTGGAGATATATATGCTAGTGTATCTCATGACCCAGAAACTGTGGGCCTTCAGGATAAAACAAAATGAACAGAAAGGATAGAAAAGAAGATGGGTTTTCAAGTTTGCCATGATATATTTGCTTATTTGCCAAAAAACTTACCACCCTACTGTCCTGAAGGGTGAACCTCTCTGGAGCAGGGGTATGAAGATGAGAACTCCTTCCCGCAGTGTATGATAATAGGAAACTCTTTGATAGCTGGCCTTTCCAAACACCCACAGGCCCCATTTGACTGTAGAGAAAATTAATTTAAAGCAAATTAATTTAAAACAACTTCCTAATGCAGGCCAGGCCTCAGCTTCATAATTCATTTTCACATGAATTCACAGACAAGAAAAAAAATAATCATGGTAGTGTATCAAAAAAAACCCTACAGCACCCAAATAAAATGAAAAATCTGCTGGCAGGAACTCCACCAGCTACTTCTTGCTGCCAGTGTCTCCTGCCTGAGAAGGGGACACAGCTAGGGATTAGCTACGTGTATTTTACAAGCAGAAACAGAGTTCAAGGCATGTCCTAAAAAAGATAGGTTGTGCAAACTACACTATGTGTCAGGACCAGCCATTTCTGAAAAGAAACTAGGTACTTCAGGCTAAGACTAGGAAAAGCCTGGGAATGACAACAGCAGAGTTCTCTGATAGTGTATTTAACTTACATTAGACTCCCAATGGCTCATTTCTTCAATGACCTTCAAGTTCTGCCTGCACTAACAGGCACAGCAAATGTTTCAGGAAATTGAACAAATTTCTGCCTAATTACGAAAAGGACAGAGAAGCATGCAGTGCTCTTAGGCAGTTCTGAGATAAGGTTATACCCACAACTTGGCCTAAGTTCTTATATATCAACATTTTCAGCTGCATTTGATTACATTAAAAAGCCATAAATCACTGATTAACGCACATGATTTTCACAGGAAGTTACTTTAGTGAGCAGGTAACTGTCACATTGATTACAGAACTAAATGAGAGTGCCATCCTGATAAGCCTGGAGAATGACATCCCTATGAGATATGTGCAACACAAGACTCATATCTCGATATGAATGAACAACCCAAAAGAGGTTGGAATTCAGTTAACTCTCCAGGTTCATACAAATCTTCCTGCTTGGGCTACCAAAGCAGTCAGTTGTCACCTTGGCTTTGGTCATTAACAGCAGTCCCTCAGCACACGAGTAAGAAAACCACATCATTACCACCAGAATTTGATGGTAAATAACTTTGCACATGAATGCTACTGTTGCAGCAGCTCTCTCTCTTGGATTATAAACCTAGTTAAACCTTTGACTAAAAAGTTAATAAATGAATGGTAACCCGATCATTCTTATCAGTGTTTCTGTAACAGCAGCAGAGTAACAGCTTCCCATTGTGTCTGAAGCAGTAACTGGCATTCTTCATGTGATTGTGATTTGTAAATAAGCTTGGCCATGGAAACTGTGCTGTTGGAGTAATGGGAAAGAGGAAGTTTTACAAAAAATAAGAATAATACATTAATTACAAGTAGAACGGAAGCCCAAAGGCAACAATCAGCCTGTCTTACAGACTGTCACTCAGGTTAGGGAGTGTTAGGCAATGCTTATGCACTGAATTCTCCCCTACAGTGGTACCTCTTTCTTTTCAGTCTATCATGATATATTTACAGCTTTGTCTCTCAGCAGTCTCTACTGAGACTCCAGGGATCCACGCTAGCCCATCATGTTATTTTTCTTGTGCTACTACTGCGTAGAACCAACAGAAGATATTCAGCAAGGAATTAAGAATCTGTGTTAATGTGATTTCTGTCATCCTCCTATATCCTGGATTAGATTAAACAATCTTGTTCCCCTTACCTGCTTCAGCTGTTTCCAAATATATGGTGTAGAAATAAAATTGAACAAGCCTAGGACTGTGTTGGGGGATTACAACTACTGGTTACAGACAATCCCTGTCCATTTTATTTAACCCTCTTAGTTTCCAAAACAAGATGGTCATGTACCTACGCAGGATGGGGTCCTGGTTGGAGCTAATCCCTGAATGGCACCAATAAATTATTTGGGAGAATTATTAGCTAGACCTGACCGAAACCCAGCCAGGGACTCTTCTAACAATTTAAGTGTAGACAATACAGTGCTTGGGAATGTTTCCTGATGTTATTTTTTAAATGAATATACGTTGCTATAGAGAACAGAAAAGACACAAATTCATAAAGGATCCAAAGTCTAGTGCTTTAGTTTTACATTTTTGCTGTCTTTGGTTTTCATTTAAACTCCCTTTTTTCCTCATACAGCCTGGGAAGCATACAAGGTACAGGAAGCATGTGAGCACATTGAACAGAACCTGTCAAATCCCGTAATAATTGCTTCTTTGCAATCGTATCTAGTCTCTTCTTTCCTGACATACTCTTGTAGAATCACATTCACATATCTTGCACACTAAAATAAGAAATACCAACACATACAAGCAAAGAATCAGATCCCTCCTCACCGATGTTCCTACCAGCCAGTTCTTTGGTCAAAATCACCTTTCAACCTTCCAAAATCATATCCTACTGATTTACAAAATTATTCTACACTCCTATGAAAAATCCAATTAGCTGTAAATGTATTGTCAAAGCTAACTCATTATATTAGACACAGGAAACACTACAGGTATGTAAATTATACAATCTCTTCCATAAATGATACAACTCACTCAAACCAGAAGGGGTCTAACTGCCTTTAAGTCCTTCATGGAGGAAAAGAGGCTGAGCCTCTCCTATGGCAGTAGCCTAAACTGTACCATTTAGCAGATCTAAACCAGAAATTGAGTCATATTAGAGAGCAGGCGAACATTTACAGGACAGAGTGCCACAGTCCTTGTCTGAGTGTGACAGGTCCTGCTCTAAGGTCACTGGTTACTGGGTTATTCAAGCATTCACTGTTGATGCAAAGTTAATCTGTTCCTGCTCCGTTGTGCAGCTAGGCCACATCATTCCTCAGTTTCACTGTCCTTTCTCAAACAGATACACATGCAAAAGGACAGTGGTTTCAAGTCTTTACAAAGGGGAAAAGTTCTGCTCAGAGACAAAAGTCCCTCCCTAGTATTACCTACTAGCAGTAACTCCAAGATTCTGAGACCACATTTAGCTTTACGGAATAAAACATAACAAGCTGTCAAAATGTGCATAAATAAATTAGAGCCATTATTCCAGCTCAGAGTTCTGGGGACATAAACAATGCTCTTGAAGTTCACTGTGACATATTTTGCAGTGGGAGCCAGTCATTAGCATTACCTCCTGTATGCAGAGAGCTGTACATGCATTCTGTCTTAGGGGCTGGCACTGCAGCACAGAAATCAACAGGCCTGCCTTGGAATAGAAAAGAAAACAGTCCAGGGCCAATTCCCTGCCCCTGAGCACAAGTTTGATGGCACAGCTCGTGTCCATATGGCTAAACTCTCTCCTTCTGCTCACTCCCCAAAGAGTTGTCTTCATCCATATCTGCCTGCTTGGAATAGTCCCTGGCTCATGCTGCTGCCCTAAACCATATTCGTGTGCCATCACGGAGAGCACTTGCTGGCACTAACGTCATGCTATGTAGAAAGCTAACAGTTAAACAACACAGACCACTAATGTTACTACTCCTGACCCTAATTTACTAACACATATACAGTCTGGGACTTCTGCTAGAATATTACTTTAAAACATGTTTACTTTCTCATAAGTGACTTTCAGTTGCATAATAGGAAATGCACTGAGGTCCAAAAAAAGACTTGAGGGTTTAAGACATACATACATCTTGAGCGTACAGGAACATAAAGGAGCTGTACCAGGTGAGGCCACAGCACTAGCCAATGACACGAACTTAGGAAAAGTATGAGATCAGGGTAAGCATGCCATGTTTCCTCAGTACCCTGCCCTGCCACAGCCTGTGATTCAATGGGCTTCCTGAACCAAAAGTGGGTTTTGGGTATTCAACAGCCCTCAGGATTCTTATGAAAGAAAATGAACTCTGGACTTAAATGCTGCATAATTAAAAAGTCAGCGACAATAGGCTTTAGCACTATGACTTGTAAACAAGGGGCAAACCTATTCATTCACAAAATGTATTTTACAACAAAAGAACATCAAAACAAGGATGAACAAGAGTATTGTCATTACAAGACTGCACCAAGGTGAAAGCTACAATCTCTAAGAGCAAAATGGCACTGACATCTTCACAGAAGGCCTTTGCTTGGGCTCAGTGCACATGAAACAAAAACAAAACAAGTTTAATTGTGTACTCTAGGCAGAACCCGCTGTGATAGAAATCCAAATGAATGGCCAGTAACTCAGCGGCAAAGTGTAGGACCCTTTCTATTTAGAAACTTTTAATTTCTATTGCATAGTTTTCTCCTGACAATTTTTTATTTGTCCCTTTAAGGGTTTGCAAAGCCTTCATGACAGCTGTGTCTTTGGGTCCTTATGGGTGTATCTGAACTACTTTCTAAATCCATATTAGGAGCTGAGGCAGCCACGGCAGTAAGAAGAACTTTTCCATTCCTGAGTGGGAAATTCCATGAGATAAAACATTCTTGCATTTTGTCCAGCAGAAATACTGTATTTCCACTGAAAATGCCATACTAATAAACTCACTATATTTTTTCTATAAATAAATAGGACAAAAAACTTCAGACACTCTCTCTGTCTCCCCTTTTTTTCTCCCCCTTTCTGCTCTGCTCTTCAAATTGTGAGGAAGTTGGTCAAAAGTCTAAATGCATTTTTTCCTCCTAATAATAAGGTAATGGATATCCCCTTACTTTTGCCTTGATGTATCAAAAACATACTGAAGGAAAACCATCCTGCTTTCCAAAACTTTATGTTGACCACTGATCAGTGTATCCTTATGAGTAAGAAGTCAAGAAAAGGGGCCAGGAGACCTGCATGAATGACCAAGAAGATCCTGGCAAAACTCAACCAGAAGGAAGTATACAGAATGTGGGGTAAAGGACAGGCCTCTTGGGAGGAATATAGGAATTTTGTCAGAGTATGCAGAGATGCAATGAGAAAGGCTAAAGTCCGTTGGGAATTAAATTTGGCAAGGAACATCAAGGACAACAAGAACGGCTTCTCCAAATACATCCATAACAAAAAAAAAAAAAAAAAAAAAAAAAAACACAAACTAGGGAAAATGTGAGCCCACTGCTGAAGAGGGTGAGTGCCCTCATGATGAAGGATACAGAAAACACAGTTACTGAATGTCTTATTTTCTTCAGTCTTTACTGATACTAGCCCTCAGAAAACTTTCCCTCAGTCAAGGATCAGGTTAGAGATCATTTAGGCAAACTCAACACCCACAGATCCATGGGCCCCAATGGGATGCATGTGGATGTCATCTACCTTGGCTTCAGAAAGATTTTCAACACTGTCTCCCATAACCTCCTCTTAGGTAAACTCAGGTTAAGCATAGGTTAAATGAGTGGACAGTTAGTGGTGTAGTATAGTTTGAGATCTGTAGCTAACGGTGTTTCCCAGTGGTCATTACTGGGTCCAGTCCTGTTCAACTTATTTGTCAGTGACTTGGAGATGGAACAGAGTGCACCCTCAGCAAGTTTGCTGATGGTACAAATCTAGGAGGAGCGTCTGATACAGAAGGCTGTGCTATCATTCAGAGAGACCTGGGCAGGCTAGGGAGTTGGGTGGAGAGGAACCTCATGAAGTTTAACAAAGGCAAGAGCAGGGTCCTGCACCTAGGGAGGAATAACCCTATGCACCAGTACATGGGTTTATGAAAGGCAGGTCCTCCTTAACTATCCTGATCTCCTTCTATGACAATATAACATGCTTAGTAGATGAGGGAAAGGCTGTGGATGTTGTTAATCAGACTTTAGTAAAGCCCTGGTGAAGCCACACCTTGAGTACTTTGTTCAGGTTTGGGCCCCTCACTACAAGAAGTACATTGAGGCCCTGGAGAAGGGCGGTGAAGCTGGTGAAAGGTCTAGAGAACAAGTCTTATACAGAGTGGCTGAGAGAACTGGAGTTGTTTAGCCTAGAGAAAAGAAAAGGATCAGGAGAGACCTTATCGCTCTCTACAACTTCCTCAAAGAAGGATGTAGAGATGTGGGGGCCGGTCTCTTCTCCTCAACAAGGGATAAGACAAGAAGAAATGGTCTCAAGTTGTACCACGGGAGGTTCAGGCTGTATATTAGGAAAACTTTCTTTAATGAAAGGGTTGTGAGACATTGGAAGAGGCCACCCAAGGAAGCAGATGAGGGTATATCTAGGGTTATTTAAAAAGACATGTAGATGTAGTGCTTAGGGATATGGTTTAATGGTAGACCTGGCCGTGCTAGGTTAACTGTTGGACTTGATGGTATTGGAGGTCTTTTCCAAACTAAATGATTCTATGATTCTAAATACATTTAGGGAGGGTGGTGAAAGGATGGGGACAGGCTCTTTTCATTGGTGTCAAGTAACAAGATAAGAAGCAATGGGCACAAACTGAAAACTAGCAAGATCCATCTGAATATGAGGAAAAGCTTTTTTACTCTGAAGATGTCAGAGTGCTGAAACAGACTGCCCAGAGAGGTGGTAGAGTCTCCTCCTCTGTAGATATTCAAAACCTGCCTGGATGTGATCCTGTGCAACCTGCTCTAGGTAACACTGCTTGAGCAGGGACGTTGGACTGGATAATCTCCGGAGGTCCTTCCAACCTTAACCAATCTGATTCTGTGACACTGAGAGGAAACATTCCCTAGAAACTTACCTAGTACCAAAAGGTTCTTGCCTTGCCCTGTACTTTACTCACAGTTCAGTCACAGCCACACAGGTGCAAGTTTTAACATCTGTGATCTGACTCCCTCTAAGGCTTCCCCTTTACCTCCATGTACTTTGTAAACATGACACGAAAGTTATTGCAATATTTTTATTTGGGAAATTAGGGAATTAGCAATTAAGCTGGAGCTGGAGACAGAGCCATTTTGACTAGGATACAAATCAAGTTGAATGCAGCCTTCAGCCAAATTTGGAAAGGAACTTTAAGGTTCTGCAAGACAGAATTCCCATATTCTACATATCAATATGTGATGTATAGTAGAGGAAGGCTGGTTATGTCATTTGATTTTGTTCTGTCAAAGATGTCCTAAACTATAAAATGGTGACAGTAGTACTGTCAACCTCACAGGGAGGACAACGTGAGGACAATGAACTGATTTGCAGTGCTCCTACACCAGGCAAATATTAAATGAAGGGTTAGGCAGCCCATCACCACCCTATGGCCTCCTCATATGTCTGAAAAGCATACAGGGCTCCTGGCATGCAAATCATTCTCATTTCTAAATAGTGTTGTTACTAATTACCAGCTATTCAAAGGAGCAAACAACAAGCCGACAGTTTTGCCAGCAAAAGCCATGTAAGAAATTCTGGGATCACTAGATACTGGCAAGGGCAATACAAAAAACACAGTATCCCAAGACACACAGGAAGGACTAGGATGGGATCAATTTTATCAGCCAAACTTCATACAATTGCCACTACTCATAAATATCCTGATTGTAATATTATTTATACGTAGTAAATTAGATTTCTTTTCACCAAGAGGAACAACCTTTGCTCTGGTGCTCTACTCTAAATTGCAAGGAAAGTAGGGAACCAGACAAGCCAATAAGGAAAGATCTGTGATTTTTTTTTTAACCCAAGTCAGAATTGATCTGGCTTCCTCACACCACTTATCACCTTCAGATCAGAACACAGCCACTATATTAACGCAAGACATAAAAATACCATGCTGACAGTTATATGTGCAAGTCTAAATTAAATATGGGAAGGGGAAGAAGGGAGTACAGGGCAAATGAATCTAATAAAATCAGATCAGAACACATTTGGATTTAAAGGGTTTCAAAAAAAAATCCTGGATTAAAAAAAAAAAAAAGTGTAAAATGATTTCTCAAACTAACCAATAACTCTAGTATGCCAGCCATAGAGCAACGACTCAGTGCTCTATTCTAGCTTTATAGCAAAGGGAAGTATTTTTATGATGTGGAAAGTATTAGGAGGGTAGAAGGTACCACAAACTCCTCAGAAACATAGACATTTTCAAAGCAGTTTCAAATATCCTCTCAGAAGGAACAGTTTTATAGGACAGTGCCTCCAAGCCTCTCAATCCCCTCTACTGATGTTAATGTCTTGGAATATACATGGAAAAAAATAAAGACATCTTTACAAGGTATCCTCACAATTTCTTGAAAAGGACAAACACAGAGAAGGGGCTTTACAGAAATACCCCATGAGGTTCCCCATTTCTTCCTCCCTCCCTGCGTCATGGCAGGAGGAAGGGCAGTTATAATAAATATAGGATTCCCCAAAAAAACTAAGACAGGCTTTTCTGAAAGCACTGTGTACACAGGATTGTTTCCCATTTCTTTCCTCTCTGGTGGTTAGAGTCCAGATTACATAGGCATGCCTTATCACTGAAAACAGACAATTAAATATGGGATCGGCTGTCAAGCGAATGGTCTGTGTTCTTGTGAAACAATTTCACCATTCTTCCACAAAGAGGAAAATATTTAGAAAGAGGTGTGCAAACTGGGTACAGATGCGCAAGTGTGATTGAAAGGTGGATGTCATCTGCTGACAGCAGATCTAGACATACGGATTCAGCATGAAAAATATTCCCCTTTTCCTCCAGACTGAGAATTTTCTTCCATTAGCCTGAAATGACTGTTACTTCTATTCTGAAATTTCAAATGTTTTCTGTTCACACTTCCAATAACATACTATCATCTGCAGTCCCATATTTACAGTATTTCTCTGAAGAACTCCTGACCACAGCAAAAAATATTCCCCTGCTTGCTCACATAGACCAAAGAATTTGAGCCTTTGGAAAATACAGCAGAGAACAAAATATTCAGCTGTTAAAGCCCACTTATCCAGCTAGCTTCCCTGTCCTTCTCTCTAACAGCCTTGCAGAACTTCAGTTCAGTGACATGACAAACTCCCAAATCTGAGAAGTGGTCAGTCTGCAGAGAAAGTACTTTCCAACTGCTTTGATATGTTCTGGTGCAACTCTGCATTACTCCAAAAGCCCTGGAGACACACACCACAGTAATATAAGGGATGAAATTTGTCCTGATATTTTTCACCACTAAAGTCCTGCATAATCCTCATTTTGAAGACTTAAGTGAGATTTAAGCAGTACATAGCTTCGTACCAGGTCCTCTTTGTGTTGGCACAAATTTCACCCAGGCAAGACAATATTTGCTCAGGTGCAGTACCTTGGGTGAGAGTTAATCCCTTTCATTTCTGACACAATAGTTATTATGTACAATAACTAATAAAAGCCGTTCTCAAGATCGACAACCTACACATTTTCAATTTCCTCTCATGTACTCCTTAGCCTTTCATAAGCTCCTTTGATCCTGTATAGGTGTCAATCTTTGCATGCTTATAGGTCACAAAAAAGTTCATCTTATGTTAATAGCCCAGTCACCTTAGGATGTATTGATTTTAATCCATTTCCAAATTTAAATTTACCATCCTGTTTCTGACACTTCATTATTCTCAAAGATGCCAAGTTGCAGGGACTGTGATTTTGCTTGGACTCTGTATTAAAGAGGAAAAAGTGAAGTCAAATATCAAAACTTCCTTCTTTCCTGGCCTGCTGGGGACAGACATATGTATGTACACTGCACCCTTCTTTATCAGTGTAAAGCTCAGCTATTTCAGGCAGGATTTATTTGGGCTACTAAACCAGGAGCCCAGATTCATGAAACAGTGATTTGACATGAATCATCCAAAATTCACAACTGCTCAAAATACAACTCCTTCACCTCCATCACATTCACGTTCTCAGGACACACTGGGAAATCTGCAGCAAGGACTCCACATCCAGGGAAAGGCAGAGGGGCTGCCAGGAGGGACACTAGTAGAGCTCAGGGTGCTGCTGATGGCTTCTCCTCACTTCTTCCCCTTTTTCTGTTTCTCCCCATTTCTTCTACTGGAGGAGTAAGATGTCCTGCATATTTTTTTCCCTCCCCCCCCCCCCCCCCCCCCCCAACCACCAGTACCAGACCAGTGCTCCCAAAATTCTGCATTCTTTGCTTTTTCATAAAGGACCAGATGCTGCCTGAGACAGTGAGCAAGGCTAGAGGGACTGGACTTAATCTTTTCTGGGAAGGCAAAACTTATAGGATTGTTTGTTTTCATTCTGCTGTAAGACATTCCAGCTAGTGGGAAGTTTCAAGAACTTGTTCCAATGGCTTGTTTCTCCTGCTCTCTCCCATGACAAATTGAAATCAATATTTTTGGATTCTTCTCATTCTCTTAAAGACTCTCTCTTGCCTTCTCCTCCTCCCTCCCCTCTCCGAGGTCACACAAACTTTGCTTTGGACTCCAAACTATTAATTTTTCACATTACTCATTTTAGGTGTCTGAAAAGCTTCTTACTCATCAGCCCACAGCGGGAAGCGTTCCTTCCCACCCCCCGGCCCCCCCCTTTTTTTAAAAAAAGACAGAGATACATATCTCTGCAGCAGAAATGAAATTTCCTTCATGCCATCACAACAAGGTGTCTCCAAGCCCCATTTGCTGTCCCCTGCTTGGCATGCAATTGTTGGCTTTGTTTTGAGCCTCATTTTCACTCAGAGTCCCATTTTTCTAGGAAGAAAAAAAAAAAAAAAACACACCTGTGCCAGTCAAGGAAATCCAGGGTGGCTTTTCCTGCAGGAAAGTAACTGTGGGAAATGGGAAATGGTTGTGGAGTTGATTTCTCACCAAACACTGTGTTTCTCAGTCATCACTGACTTCTGGTAGCCACCAGCTTAAGCTATGCTCCTAACTAGAGATTAAAAGCTCCGGAGCACACTGTTGGTCTCCAAAGCTCTGCAAGGATTCCTGTCAGCGATGGCTGGAGCAGAGATGAGCCTGTAACACAGGAAGTGGCTTGTGAAGCAAGAAGCAGCCTTCCTCATTCACCAACAGTTCCCTTTTCTGCTCGGCTCCTCTTCTGGACCCATTTGGACTAGCCAAGGAATATAACAGTGCAACCCTACCTGTCAGCAGGGAAGCATGTTTGTGCATCTCATTCCTCTGTCTCTACCAGAGCTTGGCTCTTGGATCTCCTCAGACTCCCGATAACCTCCTGATGTTACCACAGCTGTTTGTTTAACATAAACCCATAAAATTCCTGAGGTTGCCACATCTCCCTTTTCTCCTGTCCACACCCAGAACCTCCTCATCTTCTTACATCTAGTAAACAACTCCCTGCAGGGTCCACTGTGATAACTAACAAGTCCATTAAAACTTCAGCTCTGACACACATTTTATACAGCAGTCTTCAGTGCCCTGCTGTCAGGTAAGACTTTGCTGAGGCATTCAGACTTTACCAATAAAATTAGTATTCTCATAATCATCTACTGAAATCTCCAAAAATTCCATAGCAAGAGCTATGAAATACTTTTAAGGACATATATAAATATATATATAATATATATTTATATTTATATATATATATATATATATATATATATATATATTACCCCATAGAAGCTTCAGCAAGTTTAACTTTATATAGACAAGGTGGAAAGCTTTTCACAAAGAGAAAAAAAAAAAAAAAGAAAAAAAAAAAGAAAAAAAAGATATTGCTACAAAGCCAGTTTTGTCCAGCTCACCTATTCCTTTGGTTCAGAATGGATCAGATGCAAGTAGTGCCATAATCAAGTTTTTCTGGTTTGGACCCTGGGTGGACAGAATATAGCTGAAATCCAGATGAGCCACATTTTTTACATCAGGTAAGCCAAGATCACATACAGGGCAAAACAAAGCAATTTACAAATGTTCCTATCTAGGCTGCAGGCCTGAAAAATATTCTGAGCTGCTTGTGCTTGTTTGGAAACACTCTTAAGTCAGCAAGAAGGTCTCTACTTGCTGCATTGCTTCATCCCTACCTGGGACAAGGTCCTGTGCAATTGTTTGTACAGCTGGATAGAGCACTGAGGATGTCTGTTTGAGATGCAAGCCCTAATTCCTCTCCTCTCGGTCACTTGAGAATATATTTTCTGACAGACTGTATTATACACAGTTTCTTCATTTAGTTTTCTCTGAAGCTGCAATTTTAATAAACGCGTACGTCTACGATTACACGATGTGATAGTAAAAGGGAATGAAAATATTAGTCAGTCTGTATTAAGAGTTTTTCTTTTAATAAAACAAATATCAGAAAATCTTTATTTGTATGTACCTTTCTGCAAGTCCTCAGCCTGTTTTCCAATCAAAGACAATGTTGCTCATGCAGCAGCAATAAAGCTGTCATACCACCTTCGGCTGTAACTTGTAATCTGTCCATATCCGATACTCCACTGAAAAGAAAAGGTTCAGACCCTCAATCTGGATGAAATGACTGGCAAGGGCTGTGCTACCTAGAGTTCAGCTTACTTTTTTTCCTTGGCAGATGTGTTTAAATCCTCCGATGCTGACTTACATCATTTTGTCGGGGTGCCTTTCTCACAGAGGCTTCAGAAATTAATCCTGCTTTCTCTGCGATCATGGAAACATCACTGACTTAGCACGAAATTATTTTTCAATTTTTTCCCCACCTTTTCCCACTCCCCACAAATTCCTGCCCTGGCTGAAAATACCATTTTACTCTTACTAAGGATTTTATCTGTGACAGTTAACAAGATTCTGCAAATGATTTTTGAGACTGCTACATCTTTGACATTTCTTAAATTGTTTTACAGACTCTTTTGCTGTTTGGTTACACTCACAGACACCTGTAAATTCAATATCTTCAGAGATAGTCTCTTGTCCCACACTTTTGCAAACTTCCAGAGTTGTGATTCATTTTAGAAAAAAAATGGCCAACAACAACAACAAAGTACCCGTTTTTTGGTTATGTTTCCTAGGAAAAATGCAAAACACTGATGAACAAGAACTGCAAAAGAAAATGTTGGAACAGGGAGCTGTGTTTATGAAAATCTTCTTGTCAGTTTAATGTATGCAAAATGAAAGATACTCTATAAAGCCTGTTAATAAAAGATATTCCCAAGCTAAACCAGAGTCAACAGCAGTATTTTTACTCAACTTTAAACATTATTAGTTTCATAACTAATTATCTCACAATTGCTAATATTTTGCCTTGATGAACTCTGTGCTGCCTCTTCATTATGAAAGTGCTGCAAGGTAATATAGCAGTTACATGACAATGCAAATAGGACCCATTCAATTTGCACAAAAAAAAAGGTTGCAAGGAGCAATTAGCACTTCATTAATATGATATAAAATGCTAATTTGCCATATATCCCAAGTGACTCAAAACTCCTTTCCATCCATATGTGCAAATAATAGTTAATATGATGCAGTGCGTGTGAATCAGGTTCATGGTGCATTAGCCGGAATCCCTCTGTCAGTTTTCTGTATAATAGCTATTAGTTAATATGAACAGTAGCTCGTATTTAACCTATGACAGCAGTGTTAAATGATAAAAGGATCTGCTGGCAGCAATATCTCATAATTCCACCCCTGTAAAGTTCTCCCTTCCTTGCTATCCAGGATGAAGTATTGGGAACTGACTTTTAATCTAATTTATAAAGCAGATTGAAATTAAGTGCTGGTAGCACTCAGCTCGGCTGCTCAGCATTTTGAGAGGCAAGATCATTCCCGGTGACTTGCACAGCTCAGGCATTTGAGCACTCACTGGCAGCTTCTAGTGATCAAAGTATTTGACTTAAATAATTGATTTATTTATACCAGTAAAGAAGCTCCAGGGGGTTGTGAATATTAGGAGATATAATCACTCCACTAGGGAATTAGAGACACTCAGATGTGCCTTGTGCCTGCTAATGCCCTGCGGGTGTGATTAGGATATCACACATCAAAGGAATTTGCTCTAAAATTTTTCATATAATAAATTAATGAAAGTAATTTATTTAAATAATTCCACTGATTTAACGGGACAGATCTGATGCGAGATGCTGTGTGCAATGAACTACAGTGATGTGGGTCAATGCAGGACATAAGAGAAGTTCTGACCATCTTCAGTAACTACCACAGCACCGGCAGAGTCCTCTGGCTACCAGCCCCAGATGAGGTGTTAGCATCACCTCAAAGCTTACTGCCTGTAATGAGCATTCCCGGAGATTTTAGCCAACCTGCATTGTCTGAAATGGAGTAAACAGTGCTCCTTCAGCGAATCCTTTCCAGAAGAGAAATGTTGATTACCAGTGACACAGAAGGCAATACAGCATGCTGGCACAGGCAAGCTCAGAGAGAGATGACATACCTCATGGTTAACCCAGTCTCCTCTGACCAGGTTATTTGTTCAGGTTTTGAAGAAGAAAAACTGCCATACCTGTTTATATGGTTTGGCCATCATAGACTGCAAGTGTTTTACAGTCCTTAATGCACTTCCACCCCAGCATACAATAAATAAATAAATAAATAGGGAAACGTCCTTATTTCAGTTGTATTCATAAGAAATTGAGTCGCACAAGAGACCAACCAATTTGCTCAAGGGCACAGAGTCTGTGACAGACCAGGGAATTAAATTTGTACTGAGTTTCTGTAGTTTGCTTCTATTCCAGAAGTACATGAGCTTTTCCACAAGAACATTACAGGGCATATTACAGCAACAGGCAATTAACATCATGTTATCTTTAACCTTATCTCCTGCAAGGGAAGTATACAGTCATTTCAGTTCCAGAGGTACAATTCTTTCCTATATCCAGGACTGACAGGGAAGCAATAATGGCAAAGATAGGAAACACAAAGGCAGCCTTTCAGCAAAGGGATGTGCTTAACCCCTGTGGTTCCCCTTTGGTATGAAGACAGAAAAGCAGTACATGGGGACAAGTTGTGCCTTGGACAAACTAGATCTCAAGGTGAAAAACATGGTGGTTGTTCTTGGGTTGCAGAAAGAATAAGTAAATAAGACTTGTTGAAACCATGTCTCTGCTCCCCTGGGGTCAGGCATAGTCTGTCTTTAATGCCCTCCAAAGATGTTGCAAAAGAACTCCAAATCAGCAATGCTGTTTAAACAAGTCATGCAAGTTGTAAGTAAAGAACTCAACAACAGTTATAAATTTATCCAAAAGCATTGTCTCTGGCTAAAATTAGAAGGGGAGGAGTTTCAATTGATTTGTACTTGCCTATGGGCAAAAGCCTGAGGCTGCATTCAACTATTCCACACTTAAGTGCCATTCCCATCCTTGTGTATCTGTTCTGATTTTGGCACAAGAAGCATCGTGCATGCCTGGTGGGCCCATTATCAGCCTATGTCACAGGAAGAGGTACCTAGAGACATATCATAAATCAGATATCCATCATATCATACGTGTTTTTATTGCAAGGGTCTGAAGTCTGCTACCCCAAACGCATCCAAAATTCAGTCTGTCTCTCTGAGTTCAAAAGAAACTCTCCTGTCTTAGAATTTTAGGATTTAAACTGAGTCTGGAGTCATGCAGTCCACTGCCAATTAGCCCGACAGTGTTACACATAGCATGCTGTATTGAAAACAAATGTACGTATTTCTCTTCCTCTCATTTTCTATACATCATTCTTCCTACATGCACATAATAAATACAGTCAATCCTACTAATGCAGTTTTACTAGGGACTTCTTTCTCTCCCCACCTTGGGCATTCACTCAATAGGATGTGACAGGCTCTGTGAGGATGCAGCCCCCACATTTAATAGAGCTGGTTCTGCCCATATTGCCTTGTAATGTGACATCTATTACCTTGTATTAATTATGTCACTGTGATTTCTGGGTTAACCCATCCTGATTTAGCTTTTTAGAATCAAAATGAATGCAATTACTGTAAAGAACCAGAGGAAGACAGAAATGTATACGGGCCCAACTTTAAAAAGAAGGATAAAAAGTCAGCAAATCACTGATATAACTATGATTATTAGAGACAGTCATGTCACCAACTCTGATCCCAATTTCAAGTTCTTCTTGTTTTCTGTGACTGCCAATTTGAGCTTAAACAGACACCTGATCTGAGAGAGTCTGATGCTGACTGGATAATCTCAGACGTGATGCCAAAATGGATTATATCATGGTTCAGTAATTCTGATCCTAATGCTTCCTCAATATGCATCCCACAGCATGGATACCTGTTAGTTAAAACTGCAAATACAAGGAGTCTACCCTTGAAGCACACAGTCAAGTTTGCAAGCATCCAGTGAAGATCAAGGACTATTAACAACCAGGTCTTAGAACAGAGGGGTTGGTTTGATTTTTTTTTCCCCCTAACAGCTTCTGCTTTGTTATCTCTATCAGCTGTGACCTGTGTGTTACTCTCAAGGAGTAACAGCTACAACACCTTGAGCAAACCAACTTCTTAGGAACCCAGAGAAGTGAATCACAGAGAGAGACCAGAAAGCGCAGACCTTCAATATCTCAGCAATGAAAATACTTATTCTTGACTGGAGACAAAACATGAATGTCAAAGAACATAACAGTATTAAAAGACGATGCTTATAAATATGCTAGAATGTTCCATTATTATTTATAAGTATTATTTATTTTTATACATGAAGGTCTATAACGGACTATGAAAATCTCTTTAATTGCATACAACAGTGCCCTTGGCTTTAGCTAAAGTAAAGGGTAGCTAGAATTTCTCAAAACTCAACTCCAACAGAGCAATGAGGAGCATGGAGGGACCTTGTATCTACCATTAGTGTAATAACAGCACGACAACTGGCAAACCACAGCCAAGCTCAGAGGAAGGAACGTAACTGCAATGCAGGAATGTGAATCACAGGACAAAGGTGACTAAAGAGCAGCTTTCATGAGCAGGATCTGGCCTTGCAGTCTTGGACATAGCAAACCAGAGATAGTAGTGACTAACACATTGCTCTGATGAGCAACACCACAGAGAACAGCCCGGGAACCAGGAGGAAGGTCAAGGCTTGGGGTAATAGTGGCTCATTTTACCAAGGATACAGAAGCGTGATATCCGCATAAACGGAATCTGACTTGCCTCCATCTTCATCCTCCTTTGCAGTAATTAACTCTGAAGGTAACAGATGAATGAATCACCATGTCAAGTCATACCCAAGTGAAAGATGCCAAGTAAAATCTAGGGTTGGGAAGGAGGCTTTTCAGGGCATATTAAGCCAACAGTAAACCCAGCAAGACCAGGGGTCTTTGGAGATGAGAGTCGGGGGCCAGATCTCCTCTAATGAGTGGCTTCCCCTTCTCCAGAAAGCCACCCACCTTGCAGCCTCTCACACCACCTGAATTCAGTTACAAGCTGCTCTCCTTCATCCCAGTGCTGGTGTCCCCTGCATTGTGAAATCTTAGTGCTGGCAGCGTTTGCAGCTGTAGGAAATAAGATATAAACTCTAGTGTCATCAAGTACACTGCTGGCAATGGAGCCTGGTAACCCTATCACCAATTAGGGCCTGAAGGAACAGAGGAAAAAAAAAAAAAAAAAAAAAAAAACAGTTAAATAAACCACAGACGTGGTGATCAGCAACAAACCTGCCTGCCTGGAAAGGAAATTCCCTCCTTTTGAGCTGGCTGTTAATGTGCCGCTCTCCTCCAAAAAAATGTGTGACATAACATGGTATTGTCCTCCTGAACCAGCCAGGCTCCTCAGCAAAAGTTTCACATTTGGGACTTAAGGTAGATGATTAAATCCACACTTACTTGTCTGAAAAAGGGTGCTTGGGGGCTTTGAAAGTTGAGCAGTATGAAAGAAAGCGCCAACACACGGCACAGCAGTTTGAAAGTGTCACTCCAGGCACTGATCTCCTGGTCTGGCCACCCCATAGTCATGGAGGAAGGTACCCTACCTTGCATGGCTGCTTACTCTATATTCATCCTGCACACTTTGTGGGCCACATGGGCCTTCTTTTTGAGAAGAGTTTCTGTGAATCAAATAAAAAAAATGTTAACTGCAGGGCCAAATTCAGTCCATGGTGTATGCTTGTAGAGATAGAGCCAATACCATCCTGGGAGGAACTCAGTGACACATTTCCACATGAGGTAGAAAGGATAACACTTATCTTTTTAGAACTTTATATTGCTCCTGATAAAATCAGTAGGAAATTTGTCTTTGGTTTCAAAGGGAGTAGAAGCTGTGCTATAAATTTTAAATAGAGTTTGCAAGGTATTTTTTTTTAATCTTGCCTTTTTCCAGAAAGTTACAAAATGAGAATATCATCTTTGCAACTGATGAAAACAAATGTAGAACTCATTACTTCTTAGCACCCATTGTACATGACAGAAGTGCTGTTTTTTGTTTGTTTTTTTTTTGTTTGTTTGTTTGTTTGTTTTTTTGTTGTTGTTTTTTAAGTGCACTCCCTGTTTGATGAAGAGTTGCAATGATTTTAAGTAAAACGTTTAAATCTAACTCCTCATTACTTGAAGTCCCCCACCCCCCGCTAGCCTGACAGGCTTGGAGGCTGTGAAAGGAGGAATGTAATGAGTATACATTAATGTTATATACTTTCCACAGTTCTTGTTCTGGTGTAACCAGATTTATGTACAGAGTAGCTTGAATGTAATCCATCAAGATTATACATAGCATTGGTTTCAACATTTCTGCAGGTAGCACAGCCTCCCAACTCTCTTAGCTGCAGTTGTATGAAAGGAACTGAGATGTGGTGACACAATGTTCATTTGTTTTGGTGGCAAGACTCAATTAAAACAACATAACAGGGTTTAAAAAAATACTAATCTGTGAAAAAATGTAAAAGTGAGTTAAGTAAAACCTTCAAATATTCCCTTGTTCAGGACAAGCTGTGTGGGCTGACAGCTGCTCCCAGGGGAGTGAGAGGTCTTAGAAAAAGCCCTGCTGCGAAAGGACTGGCTGTTAAAGCAAATCCCCACCAGTTGGAGCCCTGAGGAAGGTGAAGCCCAGCTATTGATGCCCAAACACAGAGAAGACATTGTAAAGGAAACATGGGGGATGAGAATGGCAGTGGAGGAAACAAAATAAGGACTGCGTCCCACATGGGGGGGACAACAAACTTGTGAAAGAAAGAAACCACTTTTTCGCTCAACAGTTTTCAGGAAGAAAGGCATGTCCCGTGGTGTTCAAAACACCACCTGGGCAATTAGGGTCACCCCATGCTACCTCTGCTTGAGGCACGGAGGAGGACAAGAATGTGGATTCTTAAAAATAAAACATAATTACAAGGAAGCTTCTTTTCAGTTGCTGCCATCATTGATAGACACACACAAAAAGTTACCTGAGTATTTCTAACTTCACATTTTTATCACAGGTTTTGCAATAGCAACGATTGTTCCCAGAACCTCAGGATCCTAGGCCCTTGTCAGCAGAGCTCCCGATTTCCAAAAGGATTGAAGTCCAACCAAGTTGTGTTTTAAAGTCTTCTCTTTTCACACACAGGCTATAATCACAGATGTGCTGCAAACTGTTAGAAATAAGTTTTAGACAGTCTCAGTCAGGGGTGGGCAAAGGAAAGGAAGAAGGGACAGCCTCGACTCTGTAGAGCTCAGAGTAGCTTCACAGAGCTACGACTGCTTCAGAGAAGAAAAGCTCTCATTGTTATTATACATTGTCCAGAGCCATAGAAGGATTGAAATTGAAGGCAATAATCATAATGATTTACATTAGAGAGTGCCTTTCTTTGAGGGACTTATATGTAATTTTACATACCTGCAACTCTCATATGCCATTACACCTCTCTATGTTGTTACTCCTATAGCTGTTTCATGGCACAGCATATAGAAGCCCTGAAAGTTAAAATGCCACAACCAAGGACACAAAGTCACAGCAGCTACCAGGACCACAAAAGTCCTCCTCCCAGACCTCTCACCAAATAGATCTGTATAGTCAATGCTGTTAAGTGATATGAATACAACTACAAATGAAAAACAAAAGCATTGAAGGAAGATTAAACACTAAAGGAAGACAAGGAGTTTCCTTATTTAGCTCTGCAATGCACTAAGTCTCTTGTACACTGTTCCTAAGTTCTTCTAATACATGAGTCGCAAAAGAGCAGAACAAATTGCTGGAGTCCTCCACATGAAAGAATATTTACCATGTGTGAAGTTTGATTTATTTCCCCAGAATTTTATTGCCCCAGAACCTCTTTCCATGAAATAAATACACTCAGGGAGAGAAATCTATTTGCAACCTCCATCCTTCACAGTGAATTGCCTATGATAAAGGTTGTTCCTACAAAGTAGGCAGGGTATTCAGCTGTGGAAGTATAATTAAAAAGACATCTGTACAGTTCTTGAAGTCCTCAAAGAGAAGATGTGGCTAGCAAGACCTGGGACAGCCCATTAGCAGCCTGGTTTTCTCATGACGAACTTTCATGTATACCCCATGGCAGTTTCCATTAAGAGCAGTATTGCATTTGTTTAAATTTGCTTTAAGAACAGCAATGCTTTATTTCTTAGAAGACAAAATCATCCCAGCAATTATTTTACAAGACAAGCATCTTTGCTTTCATTTAAAATAAATAAATGGAGCTCTATAGCTCTGGTGTGCACAGAAAGCTGCAGGAACCACCTGGAGCTGGCCACACTGAACCTACCCCAGGAGGGCTGAGGAAACTCACAGCCCTCCAAGATGCACACACTACAGACCTCTAGCTTGAGACACCAAGATAAAGCTGGGAGAGGCATGTAGCCCCTGCTGCTTTAACGTACTCAAAGTTTCTCTTGGACTCCTGTCTCCTGTGTTGGCATATCCATGCTCATGAACTCACAGCAACAAACAGTGAACAGTCCAGCTGAGCTGACATTAGGTGAGCCATTGGTTGGACTTGATGATCTGAAACACCTTTTCCAACCTAAATGATTCTATTGCAGAATGAAAGTTAAAAATTAGCGATGTGGCACTGCTGTGTAGGAACTCTAGCCATAGGCCCCAAAGCACCAAAGACACTCTGAACTGCAATAAGTGGGGCAGAACAGATCTGTTTCTGGACTTAAGACAGATCATGTCTTGTACAGGCAGCATATGTTTGTATTTCAAATGTTTGTGCTTCTATTGTACAAATCACAAGGAGAGATACAGCAGTGTTTCTATTTACAGAAGCCTCACACAACAAACTAACACCATTTCCAAATAACTACCCTAGCTGACCACACAGCAGCAAGCACCTCTGTTGTTGCAAATAGAAAGAGCAGTGCTCTAATACAGGTATAATTTGCAAATCACAAATTCTCTTTTCCCAGGTCCCAGTTGTTACTTTATCACCACCATCTTTAAATCCCAGAGAAGGAACTAGGGATTTAAAACAGATTATCAACATTATAGCAACATTTATGGAACTTGGATCTAAGCAGAAAAGTTGTAATAAGGAAGACTTTGGAGGAATTACTGGAAAGTTGGTCTGTGCAAACTGCTGGAATGCTTAATGCTTCTCCAGCTAAGTTTTGGGTTGGTTTTACAAGCATGGCATCCTTTGCACATTAGCACATGGTATGTGAAACTTCACCCTGCTTTCCCAAAATAGCAGCTCTAAATGAGTTTCATGGTATATGTCCTGCTGATCAAACACGGGTTTATGAGCAATACAAAGAATCAATATGATGCTTGCACTCCATGCATCAGCCCAAGTACAAGCACACTGCAGAACGCCTGCCTCATGCCCACACAAGCATTATTTGCTGGCTAATAAGCAAAGGAGACACAAATACATTCATACTACAGCTCATGAGTAAGTTGAGATGAAGTAGTAGCACACAATGGTGGAGGAACTGGAGAGGAAGTGGAAGGGAAGATATGGTAGCATGTCTTCTGCACTCTCCCTTCTTCCACTAAACACGTGCAAGGTCCTCCACAAGCCAGCAGTAAGCTTAGAATCCACCTGAGGGCATCATCTTGACACAGCAACACACATCAAGTTCACACACAGCATTTAAACCCTTAGAAAGGGATTTTAATACTTATCCTTTATACTTTAAGACTCCTGCTTACAGGGCATAGGAGTTAGCCAAAGCAACATAGCTCATGAGCTCAAGAGCACTAAGGATAAGTTTCTCCAGCAAGACAGACCACATTACATCTTACAGAAGTATGGAAAGGCAGCCAACATTCTGTGAACACCATTCTTACTATATGATCAAACACATCCTACTATTTTATTCAAAATCTCTCTATTTTGTTGCATGACAAGAAACACACACAACCAGAGAGGGAACTGCAATGACAAGAAAGTCAGCTCAGCCCATGACCGGGTTGGAGGTGTGTGTCCATCACACAACTGAGAATAATCCTAATATGTGACTAGAGCAGAAGCATCCCAAGCACGTGGCTCCAAGTTCATGAGCCCTCACATCACAGAGTCCAACGTTCTGCCATCATACAAGAGAAGCCATCACATGTGACAATTGGACAAGGAGTGTCCCATTAAAAAAAAAATAAATAAATAAATAGGCAGCCTGCAAATCACTCCCTGCCTACAGCTCCAGGGACATTGAGGCAGCAGGTCTTGAGCTGAATTAATTATTGCCAGGTCTGGATATAACTTGTAAGACCTAAAATTGTGCAAACCTAAAACAGAGGCAATAAGGAGGGGAAGTATTGCATATATTGCATAGTTTCTAAGCTCTTCCCCACCCAAAGAAGCTTGGTAAGGTGAACGTCTGCATTGCCAGCAATTTTCTCCTACAACATCTATTTCCCAGGAGGCAGGGACCACGTCTAGTTAAAATAATCAGGTCCCAGATCATAACATCTTGCCCTCCTTTCTGCACCAGGAGTACCATTATGCTGGTATGCATTGCTCAGCCTCTCACTATCACACATACAATTAAGTTCAGCTTCTAAAAGCCCTACCTGTAATTGGAGCCAGCTGCAACCTTTCTGACACATACTAATTGCCAGTAATGATTTAAGTGCAGTAAATTCACATGCTGCAATTGTTTTAAATAAGGGAATCTCTCATAGCCTTTCCCTGAGAAAAATCTGTTAATCTTCGCTGCTGACTTATCAAATCCTCGAGTCACCTGTTTGCCATCATTTTCATGAGCTGATAACGTGTTTATTAGAGCCATAATATGCAGGTGGAAGCGTAAAGGTCTCATTTGGTGGAGTATGAATTCTGTCTAATATATCTGCATGGAAAAACTTGGTTTTACCATTCAGCTGTGTCTCTGCAAAGAATAAAATCGAAAATAGTATCTTTTATTCTTTTGAGAGAGAGAATTATCTTTTCTAAGCTCAGTATATATATCAAAATACCTTTAGGATGAGCATGACAGATTGTTTTTTGTTAAGCCCAAGATACCATTTCCCATGGTGAATGCATGCAGCCTTAGCTAATTTAATTGTATTCCCCTTTTAATTACATTACATACATACATACATATATATATATGTATATAAATAAATATATATATATAACAAGTTATACAAGGAAATATATGCCATGTTGATTCTACAAGGCTGGCTTAAGAGTTCTTACCACAAACTATTTTAATTTCCTACAGAAGATACCTGAGATATTGCAGACAATATATTCTTGGCAAAATTAACCTAGGATCTCCCTGAAATATTTAATCTCATTTCTGAATAGTGGAAGATTTGTTGTTGTTGTGGTGAGTTTTTTTTTTTTTTTTGGGGGGGGGGTGGGGGGAGGAGGAGGGAGCAGTATTTCTTTAATTTTTAAGGCATGCTAGTGAAATTACAGCAGTTTGAAAATGGACACGTGATGTTTTTCGGTCTACTTTTTCCACCAGTAAGCTACTTAGAGTGGACAATCACATAGCAAATGGGTTCTGCTGCAGCTGAGTTCACTGGCTATTCAGCAGCTGGTTTATCTGTGTGACTACATGACCTCAGCTCCTAGGGGAGTGCATATGAAAAACTAGCTTTAAATGAATGTTGTCATGTCTAAGACCAGGAGAATAAATACACTGTTCCAAAATAAAAAGCATGCCAGTTGCATTACAGTAAAGGACCATTCCATTGCTTACAAGTATAATGAAGGAAACAACTGGCTAATTTTTATTTCCAATTTATTTTTTTAATCAGAATATTGAAATTATATTGATATATGTCCTGAAATGGGAATAAGACTTAGTATTTGCCACTGCCATCACAGACTCCATGGTTTCCTTTTTTGTATGTGCAGTTTGGGGCCTACCCCAGGTATCTTCCATCTCCATAAACAAGTTCAAAACCTTTGCCTGTGAGACTTCAGGAGCCTCCTGTTTCTATCACAGGGCATTAACAGCAAGGAAAATGTACGGGCCAGAACGTGAAGCAAGGATACTCAGCCGAGTATCTTCAGTTATATGAAAGAGAAGAGAAGTAAGTACTAAAAGAGAAGTACTGACCAACCACTCAAAGAATCAAGGCAGCTTTTCCTTGTGAAATAACAGGCTTGGATCTGAAGAGAAAGAATATACAAGAAAGAATTAAAAAATAAATAAAATAAAGAAGCCAAGTGAAAGCCCGACTGGGACAGCCAAGCTTTCCAATTGCAAGAAGAATTTCATCTGAGATAGGACTCCTAGATTTGGCTCCTGAGAATGTAGAGGCCTAATTCTAGGACAGTATGTGGTTTACTATAAAACAAACCTAGCATATAATAATTTCCTTCCACAATTCCCATGACTTGTGGCACAGACCCAAAACCTCTTCCATGATTCACATCCAAAACTCCTAGGAGAGCTCTGATGGCCAAATTGTTAGTTTTAGTGCATGAGTAGTTTGGGTGAAATGACAAATGCTAACACTCAGTCACATTGTGGAGAAGAGATGACCACAGTTATGGGCAGACAGCAGAACTCCACTGATGGTTTATTATTAGTATCTTGAATGTGCGTACTCCCCCCCCCCCTTTTTTTTTTTTTTTAAGGTAAATAACATTTTCCTACCTAACTGGCCACTCCTCGGGGACAATTTGTTAGTCATTCCACAGCACAGGCCAATTCCTCTTTTCCAGAGAGGAGAACAGAACGTCTCAGCAGATCAAATAATCAAATGCACTGACATTCTAAGGTGCCTTAACATTCTTAAAGTTTGCTTCTATGCCCAATAATCTCCTGAATCTGCATTTTATACAAACTCTGAGCCAGTGCTGACCATGCCCAGACTAACACCTCCTGGAATAGCTTTCCCTACCACTGAAAACCTTGCCAGAGTAAATAATGTACCAGTTTGCTGATGCAGTCTATTCCAGAACTCCTCCTAGCTTTAACCTTTCCAAATAGTCTCTGAATCTGAAAATACAGCTAATCTGTGGCTTCGACTAGTCAATTTATTCATTCCAAATTTCATGTTTGTTGTTAATTATCCCCTTTTTCTTCCTGTTTGCAGATTAATCATGGATCAATCCATCAAATCATGCACAGAAACAAGTCCCAGCCTCATGGTCTCTGTTCACTACCCAGTGATCAGTTATACCACGCTTTTTTCCTCTTGTCCCAGTCTAGATGGCCAGAACTCTTGAATTGAATACTGACAAATATTAAATAATACGTGTACCTTTGGCACAACTTTGCAGGAAAAAAAAAAAAAAAAGGCATTTGTGAGCATTTTTTGTAAGCACAAAATTTGTAAGTATTCTGGATTCACCAATTTTCTAAAAATACCTCCTTAGATATCCCGCTAATAGTGAGCAAAATATTAGAGAAAAAAAATGAAGAAACTTGTGGAAAAAATTTTGCAACACTTGACTATTAAAACAACCACTGGAATGACAGCATTGTGCAGTTAGCTCTATCTAACCACTTCACCTAAAACTTGTGGCAGTTAAAGATAAGTTGACAGCGGCAAGCAGAAAGGCAGAGGCAAGCCTCAGAGGACCAGCGACATCCTTTTTTTTTTTTTATTTCAGAGCAGTTCCTGCTTCACATGTGGTGTCCCACACACCCAGTGGACCACAAGCTCTGAGTGGGAGCAGCAAGCCGGCTATTCCTGTTTTTGAAGCAGAAGTGAGGGCAGAGGAGAAGGAGAGGACCATGGTGACCACTGAAGAAGTAGAACGTGAAGAGCAAGATTTCCTGATTGAGGTTAGAAGAAAACATGTCCAAAGAAAGTAGTAGCCTCCTAACTTATTTTCTGACACCTCCTAAAGATATCTAAGCAGCACTGGACTTATCAGGTAGAGGTACTGAGAAATGGAAGTGAGCCAGGGGCCCATCATGTGAGGACGGGGGACAGAGCAACGTGAAATATATGGTGCCTATTTCCCTAGCAGCCCCTTAAACATGGAAAGAGTAGGGTAATACTGTGGGAGACAAAGACGGGCCTGAAACCCTGTGTGTTAAACAGTCAAGGGCATGATGGAAAGGAGTTGCTTACAGCCATTACAAATCCAGTAATGCTGGTAGGAATAAGAGTTCAGGCCAGGCCAAGGCACTCCGGCTTGCCAAACTTGGAAGTGGCTTCATTCATACCTAAGCATCCTCTCACCCTCCTATCTGATGGGCTCTTAATGCAGTTCCCCCATCTCCCATGTGTGAATAGGCAGTTGTAAAGTTATGTTCTTACTTGCTGTAGAATACCAGAGTTGTAATAACAGTGCAAAAGCTGGAGAGAATTCAGGACAAGAATCAAGTATGTAAGAAAAATGCCTGGTTAACGATCATTAATAAAAACCTCCTCACAGAGCAGCAAGCTGCTGTATGTTATTTATCCTCCAAACTTCCCTTGAAAACAACCACTAGCCCCCCGAGGACTTTTCCAACAGTCACAGAAGACATCTAATGAGGCAACGTTTAAGACACCTAATTATGAGAAAAAATAAACCTTGATAACCATCTTATCCCACATACAGCTCAAATATTACTCAAAGTTTATTTTAATAATCCTCATAGGTGAACGCGGCACAGTCCAAGCTGCACTGAACTGAGAGATTGTGAAGAGGAGCTGGAAACTCACCCACAGCAGGACACCAGACCAAGTGGAGGTTAAAGAACAGAGACACGCTATGGAGGACTGAAAGCAGCAGCCTTGAGAAAGCAGGGCTTTGCCTTGCAAACTAATATCATTATATCAATTTTGGCCACTTTGCTCTGATCACCTGTGTCAACAAGGCATTTCCTCTGTTCTGTACCTTGAGCCACGTTGCTGCACCTGCCCTTGAGGGAGGAGTTATTGGATTAACCCAGCTTCCTCTTATCTGTGTTTACTCACCAAAACTACTCTGCAGAGAAAACTCCCTGAATCAGTCCCAGAGCTGCAGTTTCACTCATATGCAAAAACCCAGATGTAGCATTAAACATGCAGAGCTAAAAAAAAAAAAAAAAAAAAAAAAATGACCTCATTGTGAGTAACCACCACAAGCCAAGCTGGGTGAAGTCACTGGGGATTTTTCTTTCCAGCACGCCCACACCACTGGGACTCTTTCTGAGGGACAGACACCTGCAGTGCTGCTGGGCACAGCCAAACTATTCTTCCTCACTTTCCCTGAACTGGGGGAGAAGAAAGTGGGCAGCCAAGAGAACAGATGAGGAAACAGGTTCAGACATGCTGCTTACGCTACCTGCACTGGGCCAAAAGCAAATAAAGAAAGAAAAAAAAAGAAAAAAAAAAAAAAAAAAAAATAAGAAGATGTGGATGGGAGTCATAAGGAATTTTGCTTAACACCACTGCTGGCTCTGCTCCAAACTCATGACCCTTACAGCATGTCACTGAAGGATTGCTAGGCAAGCTGCTGGAGTCACTGAAGCAAGAGAGAGAAGTCCCCAGATTTCTTACTGTGTGTAATTTTGTATAGCATGAGCTAACCATAAAACCCCTGAGATACCTCTTGGTTTTAATCTTAAAATGAGCCTAACAAAGACACAGAGGACAAGGAAGGGAGAAGAAAAAATAAAGGGCTGGGGGTGGGGAATCACACAGCCTTTAGCTTTAAAGCTAAAGTTCTGATATCAAAGATAAGAGGCTTCAGCAACATTTTGTTACATGAAGCAGTCATTCAATCCAGACCTGGGAATAAAATCTCAGGGCTGACTGCCTAATTGCTGAGATGGAGTGAGACACAGTTCGTAATGAGTCTTCCCACAGAACAATCGGCTTCTTCAAGGTGAACAGAGATCCTAACCAAAGGACAAACAGGAAACTGTTAATGACAATCTTAAAAGGTTAGATAAGAAAACAGGTGCCAAAGTGCCTTATATTTATCTACTTGGCTTTCACCTGCAGATACTTGTCACCACTTAGTGCCTCCTATGCGGACCTCCGCTGACCCACCATACTACTTGCACAAGCTTTCACTTAAGTCATTTGCGTTCAAGAACTATAAACTCAAATCTGCTTGTGAAAAATCTGAAAGTGTTCTTAAAGGCAAATGAGCTTGCATTTTTCTCATCTGTGAATGTTGTTTTGTCTTTGTAGAGGCCATTCTCTAATAATATAAGCCTATATTTGTGTCAAAAACAGTGATTTAGATCTTAAACACAGGAATCCAAAAGGTTTCTTTCAATTCATCTATTGAATGTTTAGCATACTGATTTCTTGGGGCAGAGTTCCCTTCACAGCAACCTGAAACTCAGGAAGCTTTCATCATGACAGAAGGACCAGTTCAAAATTCAACAAAGCATTCAGATTTAACTCTCACAAATTTAAAGCTGTAACATCTAGCTTTCCAGGCCCTTGTGCCATTTCTACTGGCAGAAGAGTAATCCCTGGCCAGAAGAATCCTATACCCACCATTACGACAACCTGCAATAAAAAAAAAAAAAAAAAAAAAAAAAAAAGCCGCCACCATTTTCTAAAAGTGGGCAGGAGATAAGGATATCAGCACACTGAAACATTTTCTTGCCCTCTATTTCTAAGCACTTATACCATTGCTTCTGAAGTCCCCTTCTTCTATCAAGTGGAAAATTTCTGAGATTCCAGAGTCACACACGTGACTTGGCTAGAAAAATGCAAGGCCCAACCTTTTAACACACAGGCCACCCACATGAAGAGATCACTCACAGGACCTGGGATAAGAAGTCTGAACTCACAAACAAATCAAGAGTTTGATCTTGGGCAGGTTTAGCAGGGCTCAGAGTCATACAGAATGAGTCAAACAGAGAAGACTCTGGCTCTTTGCTACCAAAGCTTTATGACAGGAGAAGACACAGATCAATATTGGAGAATAACAAAATGCTGTGAGCATAGATTGGTTGCAGAGGTACAAAGGAATACTAGACATTTTGAGTTGTAGGTAAAGAGGAGGTGGGAAAACATAATTTCTCACCAAGGGAAGGAAAATCAGGATGGAAGTGAAAAAGAGTAGTTGACAAGCAAACAGGACACTCAGTTAATACCTGTTAAATTGAGACTCTCAATACCTAGAAGACAGAATGTATTTAAGGTGTAATGGTGCCTTAGTACCACATCATTTTCTGGTACTCTGAAAGTTTACAAAGCTGCAAGGCAACAGTTTTTCCCGATAAAATCATTCAGCAAGAAGCTTTCTAGTGATTCACTCAACTTCTAAAATAAACACTATCACAGCTGATTATAAGCACTTACCCATGCTGTAACTGCTGTCATGTTCAGATACACAGAAGTATAACACTACCTTCAATAACAACACCAGGAAAATGACATTAGTTTTCTGAGTCAAGCAAGGTCTTTCTTTCAGCTCAAGGGCATTCATCTGTTTGCCTGTAACACGGGAACTTTTGAATGTCATATCCAGGCAAGCCCAATGTTCAGGAGAAGTTCTACAAATCAAAGCACAGACTATATGATTTTGAAGACAACCTGTTCACCCAAAGAGAAAAGTGCAGAATGCATGCAATCCCTCGCCTCTCCCTAGCCAAACCAATAACTCTATTTCCCCCTACAATTGCTTATATACGGAAAAGAAAAATAACAGTTGCTATTAACCATCTGCTTCTCACCCCATTATAGTTAAAATGTGGGCAACTGAATAATTTACTTCTTTTTGCTCTGCCTGGGAGATAAGACTGCTGCGAATGAAAAGCATGTTCCCAGATTCTAGCACGGGAACAAATAAGGGACCTTCAGCAAATGGGAGAAGGGGAGTAGGAATGGGGGAATAGGGACAGGGGAACACCCTGTTTCCTGGTAGATATTGAAATGGGGATACTCTAAACATAAGAGCACAAAATGGTGGCCAACAGGAATGCCTGAAGAAGCAGTAGATGGGAGGGTAGTGTGGAAAGAAACCGTGGGAAGAAAAGCGTGATGAAATGAGCCCTGGGTGCCTACAGCACATTAATGGTTAAAGAAAACACACAACATGATGATTCCCAATATTACATCCTTCCAAAAGTAGTAACAACAGCCCCTCTGACAACCTTTTGAACTTTTTATGAGCCAGGTTTGTTGAAAGAAGTGGGTTGAAATGAAGTCATGAGGGATGCTGAACTTACTCTGTGTACTGAAGGGTGCTAGACAGGCAAAAAGACAGGGTAGGCCATGGTACAGGCCAAATGTCACACCTGAGGACAGTCAAGGAGCATGATGTTGATCTGCACGTACACATCTAAGGGCAGGTGCTTGCTGATAAAGAGGCAGCATTTTTACCTCAGGGTATCTAACATGCATGTCAGCTACCTTAAGGTAAAAAAAAAAATAATAGTGAAGATGAAGCACTACACGTTCTACCATAAGGTGACTTGCCAAAATGAGAGTTGTACCCCTGCCCAGGGCTGACCTGAGGGAGTTTGCCTCATGGTAAAACTAATAGTGTGTTACCTTCACTGAGCTTTCCCATTCAGGCAGTTGACCTCTGCCTTTGTTGTTCGGGGTAACCTCTGTTACCCCGAACAAAAAAAAACACTCAGGTTTTTCTAACAGAGAGTTTGGTGATTCACATCTAAGTGCCCTGTTCAAGAAACTGAAACCACTTTTCACTGGCTCTAGATGTCATTAGTATTTTTTCTTTGCTTACTTTCATTTAAAAGCAGATAATTTGACGTATACACAGATGCATACATACAACATACAAGCCTCTGCAAATTCTGCAAAGAATCTTTCCATGTACTGCAAATATGCTCTATAATGATCTGCAGGTACTGACTGAGTAGTACTGTTAGATTTCTCCAAACAAACTGAACATTTCATCATGGCACTGTCTTGCAAACAGTTGAGAGGAAATTTAATAGAACACATTAAATTGTTTACCATCATCACTCTGGAGGAACAACCCATCTTCTTATTTTAAGTTGGAATAAACCTTATCGTTCAGTATTGAAAAATGTGTCAAAAGTCAACATGCAAGTGAAAACCCTTTCATGCACACCCATCCCCTTATTATTGTGTTCTTGTGCCAGTATCACAATGTAGTCAATGAATACACATTAAACCTTTAACAAGCATTAATTATCCAGAATAAAGCTAAATTTTTGCTTAAAGTTCACATTATTAAAAAATTATCAGAAGCTTCCACACTATGCTAATTGAGAGCCACTTTCATGTTCCTTGACTCACAAGATAGATATGCTGGGTAATCACTGTAGGCCTTTCAGGGCAAGGACTGGCCATTCTTTTTTTAAGAAATGGCCAGTATATGTTTTTAATCATAGTTCACTATGAACAATGATCAGTGATAATTAGTATTAATCTCAATGATCTGTGAATGCTCCTTTACAAAGGATTTTAGAGAGATGTCTTGTAGCAAAAGGTCTTTTAATTAAAGCAATCTTGGCCTTTCTGCAGAAATAGGCAAAGGAATTGGATTGATTTTTGTGTGTCTCATTCAACCAGGCAAGATACAACAAGGTAGTCAAGTCTCCTCCAACCTCCTCCACATTTTGCTGTTCCAGTAAAATGACCTTTACCATTCTACAGCACCACGAGCAGCTGGCTGATGGACATAACTGGCAGCTTCCCTCAGTACTCAAAAAGGTTGTGTATCTATGCAGCAGTCAGAAACGCATGGTGTGCCTGCTGGAAGCATTTTAGATGCATTGGCAGACAAACTCTCAACTGGTGTCTCTGGCATTTCCCACTGGGATAACACAACATAATCAAAACTACCTCCTAGCAAAGACCCAACACCTCACGTCTGCTCTGCCTCGAGTGAGTGACCATTTCAGACATCTGCCCCCTTTGCACGACTACATTAGGAGATCAAGAATTTGGGAGATCTATGCGGCAACCTAAGTCTCATACATAAGTCTCATAAGTCTCAACACAAGGAAGCTCAGTCATATAGCAAATAGGAGTTAAGCAGGCATACACACACAGTTAGGTTTGGGCCTAAATTCCTCCTTTCCACCATTCCAATAGTGTAAAGTTTTCCAGACTTACAGGTACACAAACACAAAGTTAGGGTAGAAATAGTTTTACAGTCATAACTAGTGCAGCCACTAAGAATATGCAGGCATAAAAAATGACATTTTATCCATCTCCTAGAGTACTTCAAAGGTCAGGAGACTTATCACACTTTATTTATTCATTTTGATTACAGGACAAGGTATGGATTATATAGTTGCTCTGAGTTGGTACATGCAAAGATGGTATTAACAGCCACTGCAACATACAATGCAATAAAATATGGCCTGGATTTTCTTTTATTTCAGAGGTTTTGGTCATGTTTACAAACCTTACTGGATTGATAGAAGGGCTAAAAAAATGTATTCTCGTGGGAGCTGAGATTCTCAATGCCACCACCTTCATCCAGAAGCTAGAAAAATGTCAAATATTGTGAGAATCACAATGCAAATCACAAGGGAGGGTAGGCAACAATCTAAAGGAACCTAGAATGTGCCAAGCCAAATCAGGCCAACTGCTCAAGTCCAGTATCCCACTCCTAGAAGAGGCATTTAATCACTGCCTCTGACATAAAGACAATAACCCCATAATGCACCTGGCCAATTATGAAATGCTGTATATGGATAAGGGAAAATCCTTCCTGATCCCTACAGAGACTAGCCAATGTCCTGAAATATGAGATTTAATTAAGCCTGTCTTATTACTTCAAATGTTACAACTATTCATAACATTTTCTAGGCCCTTTTCAATCCGGCATGGCATTCACATTTACAACCTCCCGTGGCACAGGAGTCTACCAGCTCAGCTTCATGCTGTGAGGCACCTTCTGCAAATGAATGAAATTTATGGCCTGTTTTGCCTCATTTTCTTAACACAAAGCCATACCAGCCAGAAACATATGTTTTTTCAGGTGACATCACCTACTTCAGCTAGTCTCCCGCAAGCCCACACAGCTGTTGGCCTGGTGATAGAATGGGACAGGGCCTTAGCGCAGAAACAAGGTGACACAAAAAACAATGGCACGAACCTTCTCTTGGTACTTTTTTTCCCCACTCATATTTTTATTATCCTCTCACCTGTTAATGAAACTTATAATGAAAGTCTTCTTAACGAAGGGAAAAGGGTGTTGTGGGCTGAATCTCTGGCTAATTTGCATGGTCATCATAGCAAGAGTCTGTAAGTAACCAATGTCAAAACAAACTGTGAAAAAAATGTCAACCAAATAGCATTTTCATTCCTATCAATAGCTCACTGAGGCCCTAGAACAAGGCTCCAGGTGGAGCAGCTGTTCTTCTTTGTTAGAGAAACTTCCATCTCACATTTTCCCTTGTCTCACATATATGATAGCCTGTTTTACAAAGTAAAATGTTGAAGTTGGACTAATATTGCTACACATGAAAGGTATTTCCACCCTTAAAGCAAGACACTATAGGTTTGCCTGCAGGGGAAAGATGAGGATTGTTATCTACAGTGGAACAATTGTTAATAAAAAGAATATTTAATTATATTACTGTTACTTTAACATCCATTCTGGAACATGCACTGCTTTCTACCTCTGCAAATGCACAAAAATTCACTATTAACATTTTGAAAACAGCAGATAAGATAGAAATGCAAAACCTTAGGTACACATATAATGAGAAATGGAAGGAAGGAAGGAAGGAAGAGGCTACAAGTTAATAATTGTTCAAAATCTGAAGTCTACAGTAAAGAGGGAAATAGTTTTGTTCTGTTAAACAAACATCTTAGTAATCACAGGGTCTCCTGCATATTTGTCACAATCCTCTGTGGAAATTACAATAAAAGGATTTGTAGATTTGTTGGTTCAGACTTTGCCTTATACATAGTCACATCAGAAGAGAATTACATTGGAAGAGGGAAAAAGAGGAACTGAAGGAGAAGTCCATTCAGAGAAGAAAAATGTTGTAGTTTTGGAAATTCTCCTCCCTAAAATAGCACAGTACTTCATTTTGGAAACTCCTGAGTAATGTTGCAGCAGCCCTGGAACTGAACGAGATCCTTGGCAATGCCAGATGACAATCTGCCCCAACTGTGGCTGCAATGCTGCACAGCCAGCGAGGCCAGAACCCTGGCAGCCCATTGCCTGATTGTGTGGACCACTACTGAACTGGAAACAGTTTTCTCCAGGGAAAACTGATATTTCCCATGGATTTTTTTTAATGTTTCTTGCTGGCAATCTGTATGACAGAGAAAAAGGATATCAAAAAATGGGGTGAATTCAGCAGGAGACACCCAAGGTGGTTGGAGGCTGGAACACTGGCTCTGTGAGGAGAGGCTAATGGATGTAGAGTTGTTCAGCCTGAAGAAAAGATGTCTTGAGTTCAGACTGGATGAGGAAAAAGCTTTTTCACCATGAAACCAGTAGAAATCACACAATGGAATAGGTTGCCCAAAGAGGCTATGCAATCTCTGTTCTGGGGACTTTCAAGACCTGACTGGAAGCAGATCCAAACAAGCTGGTCTTCTAGAGTCCTTCTGAGGTCATTTCTAACCTAAATGATCCCAATCATCTCCACCAAATGCAAATCTAAGAACTAAACCACTGGGAGTGGATAGACTCACTCAAGTGCAAAACACACCATCCCCTTCTATCTCCTGCAAATAGTTTTAGAAGTCATTCAGTTTCTCCTCAGTGCCTCTTGATCTGCATGACCAAAGAGCTTATCAAGTACTTCTTGTGTTATCTGACACTTGTTTATATACATTTCTACAGCATTTACTTCTGTGGTGCACAAACAGGGCATGACTGATAATGAATCAAGGTTCCTCAAACATCCAGAGCACAGCCTACAGCCACCAACTCCCTGCAAAGTTTGGAAAGGATTCAACCCTTCTTTTAGTTGTCTTGTCCTACAAATAATATCATCTGTGGTACTGAAGACTCTGCTTGACCTTCTGTGATAGATGATAGTGGTAGACTTTGCCTTCCCATTGCTTGCCATCTACCTGGCTATTGTTAGCCAACTAAAAAGTTTTTAGGAGCCAGTGGAGCAAATGAAGTAATCCCTAAATGCTTTCTTTCCTGTTAACATCATGCTTGAAAAAAATATGGATATCAAACAAGTGCATAATATCTAATGAAATGTGGACTTTGAAAAGCTCTCATCAGTCTTCAGATGAGCGTCTGAAATGTGATGATGTTCAGCACACAACAATAAATATATTGGTCCATACAGATCCTGAGGTCCTTAAAATCCAACACAAAGTATATGAAGTCTCTGCGAAGATTCTAATAAAACTTTACAGGCTTTGGAGCACACAAACAAAGCAGGAACAACAGATTGCTATGATTTTAGAGAACTTTGTGGTTTTTCCTGTTTGCCAAAGCAAAATGTCAAGGGTAGGAATCCAGGGAAAAACAAATGTACATGGAGAAACAAATGTACACTTTCACTGTCCTATACAACAATGTTAATTAAAAACATGGTTCTTTTCAGTATTCTGTTCTCCACACCTCTGCAAGGTAAACACAACACCCTGTTTTACAGATGCTGAAGTGAGGTGCTGGAAAACTAGGTGATTATCTTGAAAATCATACAAAGAATAGAGAACCAAATCCAGGTTTCTCAAATCCTGGTATGGTGTCTATACACTGTTAATGTATCTTTTCATACAAAAATTAAGATCCTTCTGTCCTCAGAAAAGGTTTGCAAAAGTCTTCAAAAGGTTTGTTTTCTCTCAATTTAACAAAAGATTAATTTGTGAAAATTTAGACAAGAATTTGACCAAAAATATTAACCAAATAAATGCTCAGACTAGATCTCTTTTGAACACTGTGAAATGGAATTACCTTGGAATTTTTGAATTGTATGTGCTTTTTCTACCTTTTGCTTTTTTCCATTTTGTACAGCAAGAACAAGCCTTTACTGGCTGAATAAATGCAGAGACAGGGGTGGTGGTGTCTAGAAACTACAAGATTAGACAAGTAAAATCTACCACAACACCTGCTGCTCTTCTAGATGCCCCACATGCAGCATTTTTAGCAAGAATTACTGAGTCAAGAGATATCTAATTAACATTTAGTCCTTGTGCTTTCCGAGTCTGACCCAGGTGCAGCAGTGAATATGCTAGCTGAAGTTTCAGTTTTCTAGCTTTCAGTTTTTAATGAAAAAAAAAAAAAACAACAACAAAAAAAACCACTATTTTCTATCAAACAACAGTTTTAGTGGAAGGTTTTTTGAGCAGTCCCATTGCCAAGTGCTCTCAAGCCCCATTAATTCACTGTGTAAAGGCATTTAGTATCTCTAAGTGCTCAATACTTTTGTACTTGACCCTCTGGGATCAACATAACATGATACTTAGAGCCAGAAAAGTAGTTCCAAGTAGCACAAAACCAGAAAGTGTCAATTCACATTCACTGGCAGCTTTAACTGGGATGGACCAAGCATTTACCATTGCCAGATGTCACCTCTGTCCTTCTGTTGGATGTTACCATCCCATGGACAGTGTAGCAGAACAAGCATCCCCTCCTGAATCAGCAGGGTTTACAGCCTGAAATCAGCAGCAGCTCATATGAGTACAGCAGGAGAAAACCTCCTTTGGCTTGGGTGCAGGCACACATCACATTCAGCCAGCCCCGTGGCAAGGCAGCATCCCCAGCAGAGGGGTGGGGAAGATAGCTGGGAGCTGTTTCTCCTTCAGCTATCTCTGATTGAACTCTGTCACCAAACATGAGTCAACACCCAAAGCCAGTTAGCTGGCTGCTAGTGTACAGTGCTGCTAGTTTATAAAAAGGAATGACCCCATAAAAATAGTTAGGGCTCAAACTTTCAGTGTGCACATCTGTTCTTGGAGGCAGACTCTAAGGTCACTTTGAATCGCGGAATGAAGTATACAGCTAGTGAAATCCAAGAAAAATGAATGCCTTTCCCCTTGTGTCTGAACTTTTATCTGCTCATCTGAACATTTTGCAAAAACCAACAGAAAACCTATTACAAAGATTGCTGGTGCATGAAATGATTGAGAAATATTTGCAGTTTGAAAGCAGTTTCACTTCCTGCCTTATACCACAAAGAAGCTTTTTAATAAAGTTAACATCACTGTTATTTGTTTTACAACTATGTTCTTATTTTGTCTATTTTTCATTTCTTGAATACATATGTTAACACAAAGAAAAATTTGATCTTGGAGCCAGAAGTTCATGGTTTTTCATTGTAAGCCACACTGATGATAATGTAGCGATGTTTCTAATAATACTTTACACTTACTCTGTTAAGCAGCTTTCATCCAAGTATTTCAATGCACGTTACCAATTTTAGTTAAGCTACCTAAATACATGCATACAATTTTACAGCTGGGCAGACTGGGTGATTTTGTGACCTTCTTTCTATAAGCATAAAGCCTGAAAAACTAGATTGTGGAGTCCTGAGTCAAAATATCCCAGGAACCATTAAACTATACTGCCTAAGCAACACCTATTCACAGTAGTTAAGCTCCAGAGCTGGTAGAATACTAATTAAATTAATTTTGCGAATGCTTCTGTGCTGCTATTTGTGAGGTTGTGTTCCAATATGCAGACAAGCTGTTAGATAGTCATAAAATATATTTGTGAGTCCTGCAAGTAATGAATTTCAGCATGAATAACTATCTAAAGACGGTCCTACGAAATAAAAATCATAACAAAAAGCTATCGTATGTTCCCTACTATTATTTTTGGTGACTTAAAATGTTTCAGCTACCCACTCAGAAAGCCACGTGACCAGTATCATAATCTTGCAGACTATGTCTCTTTCTAGAAACTACTTTACACTGTGACCAGAATGAAAAGGCTAAATTTGTTCATTACGGTTTTGACTAATTCAGTTAAACACAAAAGCAAAAACCTTTCTGACCCGCAAGGGAATTTCTATAGGGATGGCTGACCAGTAGTTCTTGCTTTCTGTTCAAAAGGAGGGTCACCAGTTTCTGTGACAGCCTCTTAGAAGTTGTGTCATTGGCAGTGGTGGCGTGTCAATTACCCGATGAATATCACACATCAGGTCTTTGTTAACAGGTTGATACTTCAGCCCTTTTCCTGTGCTGCATGGAAGGTCATGTTTCTTGCATCTTCTTCTGAAGCCATCTGGGGGCACCTGCTGGCTGTTGGACTTGCTGGACCCTGGCTCAGCTTTCGCAGGATTCTGGCCATTCCTACACAAGTAAGGTGGCATGTATATGATTAAAGTCCCTCCCACACCACCACCACCGCCGCCTTTTTTTTTTCACCCCCCAAGGAAAAGTTAAACATGCATATTTAAATTTAGAGCTTTTTATTCCTATAGGGCTAAGGGAGTTGCAAGCCCCACACCAAAACACACTCCCAGTTGGTAACAAATGTGGGAAAAATGCATTAAAATGGAGTATGAACAGCAGCAAGCAAAGATGGTATCTGGTCATTGATGTGTAACTCTTTTTCCATGCTAAAATAAAATTTAAAAAAAAAATAATTATTTGCCCAGAAATAATCCTACAATGAGTTGAAGTGTGGAAAACTATAACAATGTTTATATTCCTCCTGCATATCTAGACCTGAGTAATTTAGATCCATTTGTGTAACACACTGGAAGGTTTAAGCATTAGTACCTGAAACAACTGGAAATGACAGAAAACTTACAGAAAAGCTCTTTCTGAAGGGCAGAGACTTCCTTGCCCCCCGGGAGGCCTCACAGCAGGCTGAGGCTTTTGCCGCTCTCTGTCTGAGCCCACCTGATGCCTGCTGGCCACTACACATCGTATGGCAGGGAAGGCTGCATCACCACGGGGCATGCAGAATTTGCACTGCATCTTTACAGGAGGGAAGTGCCACTCGGGAGACACCTGGAGAGCCCTCTATGCTTCAGAATTCTGCTTTTTAGTCTTATCCATCAGTAAAATCTTTCCTTGCAGGTGGCAACATCAGCTGATGGTCCTTTGCTGTACCCACGCTCCATTTTGTAGCCAAACATCATGTATAAAATACCATGCTACTTTTCATGGTAAAGACATTAAGCTGTTCACTGTGGCAGCCTTGGCCTGATTTCTTTCTTTCAGCTTACAATTTATTTATTTTTTTCCTTAATCCTGACCATACACTCAAACACATAAAGATCATCAGGTCACTGCAGGCAGGGCTGGGCTGGTGGTGACCCTTTGTGCCTCCCCATCGTGTACACACATACTTACTAGGTATGTGTGTACATTTCAGCCTGGAAAGCAGGACACCAACTATGGACAAGTAACATTCAACAACTCAAGTAGAATATATAAAAGGAACTTTGGAAATCAGAGGACAACCTTTCCTTGTTTCACCAGAGAAAATGAGGTCAATTTATAACATGGAACAAGGTGTCTTAATAACGGTATTTTTCTCCGTATGATACTTTTTTTTTCCTGCCAGCTCCACACATTTTGCATCTATGCTGTGACATTTTTTATACCCATGCCCCACATCCCTGCACTGCAACCCACTAACCTTATTGTTACCCCAATGCCTTCACTCCAGCTTCTTATAACTCTAAAAACTACACACAAGCACACATACATGGAACATATATAACTGTGTTCATTTTCACCCATATGAAGAACCTCTAGTCCACTGTCCACTGCTCTGAACCTGCTTTGCTCTCCAAATTCTCTTCTCTGCATCGCACAAGATTTAGGACCAAACCTTGTAACTCCTTCTAGAAATATATGTAGGCACAAAATGTGATATTAAGAGTGCTGTGAATTGTACCTCTTCATATCTGCTTTCCACTAGACCTGAGCACTCATCATTCAGGGTATTAACTTGCCTTCTCAGTCTCTGGAGCTAAGCAGGGGCAAGTCAGGCTGCATTTGTTCACGCAGCTGGGCTAACATATACAAGATAGATTTGTACTCACCATGTGAAGAAGGGATGTTAACATGTCGATGGGCACTGTAATAAATAACAGGTTACACAATACAATGGCATAATCTTCCATGCTACAGGAATAACAATTGGTAAATATGCCAGCTTCGTTTTTAGGGAGCATTTCAAATTTTGTCTGGGTTTTAGTGCACTGCAAGCAACATTTGCTTTGTGTTAGGTTATTCTTCCCTTTTATTTTCTTTTAAAGCAATGGAGATTTGTTCTATAGTTACTGATTTTTTATTCTTATCATATATAGCACTGTGGTATCCACATAAATGCAGCAACATTAACCATTGAAGTGTGACTAAAGCAATCTTGGAAATAACAGGGATAAAGTGATATATTCCCCAACCCCCACTTCAGCAAACAAACAAAAAGTTGCTGAACAGTACATGCCAGCCAACATAGAAATCTTCGGTATTGTTCCCTTCTTGATCTTGATATAACAGGCAGAAAAATTGGAAAATGTGGGAGGGAAAAAAAAAAGGCACAGACAAGTACAGTTATGAGGACAAAGAGGAATTCTCGTGTGCTACATTAAATCCGATTTTCAAAGCCTTTCCCAGTGGAAACCAAACACCTACTTACTGATTCAACTAACAGAGGAAATCATAGTCTATTGATCCAGTTAGCATAGCTGCAAGTTGTATGCAAGTACGCAGACACTTATTAAACACATTTTGGAAACAAAAAGTTGTTTCTGGTACATCATCCCTCTCAACATGGCTGTAGCAATGCTGCCAATTGTGCTGCAGTTTAATACAGATTTCCTATGGAAATTAATTCCACATGCTGATGGTTTACTAGTTAATGCCTACAAGTTACTCATTTATCTGTTTTGCATTTATCAACTGTCAATTTCATAAATACCCCCCACCTTCTCATATTATGAGACAGCAAATAGTAGCTCCTCATGTTTCCTCCACTCAGTAGTTTCTAATAACTGTCTTATGCTTCTCAAGGAAATTTTACAGTGTTCTAAATCTCTTTTTATACAGGCCTCTTAACTATGATCATCACACTCCTACTTGGTCTATTTTATTTCATACAGAGTTTGTGAGGCAATCAAATGCTTTCAGTATAATTGATAAGACCCTTATTTATAGAGGTTATTGTTAATGTTTTCCTTATTAATCTGTTCCTTTACAGATAAAAGGCAGTTGTTAGGTGCAGACAAGCATACATCCCTATTGAGATTGCAGAGGACAGGTTGTGTATTCGCTTTCTCTAAGTGATCTCATGTACTTCTGTAGGGTTGGCTGACTGTGTTAAGGCTATAAATTGGTTTGGGATCTAGTTTTGCAAGGAAAGCATTGTTAACCAAACCTGGATCCTCTTACTCTATTCATATGATTTTTATTCTACTTTATTCTCCTTCACATGGGAGATATGCAGCTCAGAAACAGCCTGAAGTCATTGTCTCACAATAAGGAAGCATATCTAGGGAGACCAATTTCCCTTCTGTATTATCAGGACTCTTCATGTACGTGATAATTATAGGTCAGGGCCTGATTCTCAGCTTACCACCATAATAATGAAACTCTATTAATGTCCACTAAGTTGCTCCCACTATAATAGAGATTTCCAAACCCTACAATCAGTTAAGATAAATATTGCTGTTTTGTGAATGACCTTGTGTGGATCTTTGTGACCATATGTTTGAGTTCTAACATGCATCCTGGACATAAACATCAGCACACTTTTTTTTTTTCAAACCATTTGTGAAAGTGGTTTTGTTAAAAGCAACATTTGGTAAAAAGTCCTTTAGTGGATGAATTTCTGCACTTAACAGAAAGCAAGAAAACAATTGTTTCCTGTAATTGGACAGTTTGATTAGAGGCAGGTGGTGCAGAGCTAAGAAAACTGGAGCCACGAAGCCAATTTTAGCGTCAAGCACATTTCCTTTTGCTTTAGGATCCAGAAGCATAACATGTAAATTACTTCCAACAAAAAAAAAAAAGAGGGAAAAAAAAGAATGTAAATTTAGTTCCTATTTATTATCCCTACTGGTACTCTCTCCATAGTAGAAGCTTGCAGCACAGAAAGGAGGTGCATACTTGATGTTCATAACACACTATGCACACAGAATCATGGGTATAAAAAGAACATAGAATTAGGATTAAAAAAAGCTCTTAAAGGTTTCCTTGAAAAGCTATGCAAGAGATGAAGTGAGTACATGTTCTTGTAAAACCCAATTCAAACAACACACCTGCACTAAACTATTATCAATTGTAGCTGTATTACTTATTATTTATATCACTAGTGAACTAAGGAGTACCAGTGATGGACCATAAAGCAGCACCTCTGAGTGCAACGGAATTAAATTTCATTCAGCTCTTGCTGAGATTTCAGTGGGTATCAATCCTAATTACTGCACAAGTAAATACGATAACCAGGTCTGCTCATCCACCTCAGCGCACATTAAGCCACACACCATATCTAGTCAAGAAGAAACTGTAGATATATGAGCAATCTGAAGAGTGCACTGTCAGTCTGAATCTTGCTTCTCACCGCGGTGTACCCAGGTATCTGACAGAGCAGACTGACTGATATCAACTGATTTAAATTGCCCTAAAGTCGTGCCTGCCATGGGGGAAGAAAGAGGCTGACCATTTTATATACAGATGGTCTAAAGTATGCAGAATACCTTACACTGAACTGGGATAGAATTAATTTTCTTCTTCATGGTCCACTTCACATTGAGCATTCATAGAAGTACAGTTTGAACAACTGGAAGATAAAAAGCTCAGGGACAAATTTGCCGCTCCTGTAGAGCAGCGTGTAACTTTGGTCAGTATTCAGTGTAAGAAATGTATCTAAATGAAGAGAACCAACTCCTCAGAGGACGACAACACACCAAGAGCTGCAGTGCCACCAAACACCTCTGGGAACGGACTCCTCACCTACCGAGCAAGCTGGGCGTGCAGGAGACACCTATCACCCCCATCCTGATGTGGCAGAGAGTATGACGTGACCCCATTCCACCCACTCCGACCGACAGCCTACCGCATGTCTCGGCAGCGAGTGAGAACAGAAAAGCGATCCCAGCGGTGTGAGGCTCGCAGCGCGGCTCAGCTGGGCCCCGTGCGTGGGAGGAGGAAGTCGTCTTGGTTAGCTGTCACCCAGCACCACCGCCAGCGGCTGCACACTCCCACTCCCGCCACCTGCATCCTACCCAAGCGAGCTGCACCTCTTGGTCCGGATTTAGCTGGTGTGTGAGCACAGCCTCCCTCCTGCGATGCTGGGAAGGGGACGGGGAAGGCCCCTGCGGACAGCGGCGCTAACCCACGAAGCACAGCAAGCATGGGGGAGGCAGGAAGGAGCTGAGCTTGACAAGTGCAGGGCAAAACTTGCAAGGGTGACTCCTCATGTCACACACAGCTCACAGCTGGGCCCAGCATCCTGACCCAGTCTTGAGCACAGGAGTGCCTTTGGGCAAAGCTTCATCCAGAAGCATTGCTTGGTACAGTACTCAAAGGAAATTCAGACAGATCAAGTTGGAAGTGCCAGCAGCATGATCGCAGGGACAGCTGACACTCATGAAAAATACATGAGGATGATTTTCAACACCACTTACATATGTGAAGAGGCAGAATGAACTTCCCCAGTTGGTGCTTGTATCAACACATATAGAAACATTGGTACTATTGCAATAGCAATATTTTCACAAGGAAGATAAGTATTGAACAATATCTTTACTGTATTGGGCATAAACATATCTTCAATCAACATCAGCCATGCATGGCCTCTTTTCAATCTATACTTTCTGTCAAAGAGACATTCACCATGGGCAACACCAGACATACATGCTGGGCAAGTGACTTTTTGCATTAGTACTTGCACCTTTTAGATGAGGTAACATGCTGTATACAATACCCTTGATATTTATAAATTAGACTTGGTAATAACACAAGAGTAATGAATAATAGACCTTCTAAATGGTTTCTTAACATCAGAAAAAAATGCTCTTTCTTAAAGAAAACTACAAATTCTGAGAGATGAAAATGTGGCTATATGAAATCTAGGAATGACCATGCATCTCTGACACATTTCATAGTCAGAGCTAATAACTTGTTCGTTCCATCTTGAAATATCCTCCAGCTTTTTCTTAGTCATCTAGAAATTGTTCTTATTCTGGACGTTAATTCTTTTAGAGGAGCACAGCCAGGACGCAGCAGGATGATTCTTTCAAACCCATCATCAGTTCAGTTGTGACTGGACAGAAGGATTTGACATAAGAGAAGTAGCCATTTCTGACAAAATGGGAAGTGCAGCACTTTCTGATCATCTTCAAGAGCTCATGACTCCTTCAGCATGTTTCTGTGACATTCACTAAGAAGAGAGAAAAAGGATCAGTTCTGATCATAACTCCCAGAACATTGGTCTGGAAGAGGCTTCCTAAAACTAAGAATGTACTCCTCAACACTAAATAAGATTGATCACTGTCTGTTAATATATATAATATCTGATTTCTCCATAAGGTCCATAAGTTAAATTCTAGTCACAATGTCAGTCCACTGAAATTCTTCCCATTTCCTCAGAATAGTAAACAAAAAAAAAAAATAGATTCTCTTTGTTCGACATAGTATTTCTCATGCTGCCATGCTGACTGTGAATAATCAGATCACAGTATTTAAGCTGTCTCACCATATTTTGCTTTAGCTTTTCCAGCATTTGCCCCATGGTTATTGTCTCTTTTCATACTACAGTATTTACCTAAATGATGCAAAAGCACGGGGACACTGTGTACACTTGCGCAATTGCTAGATGGACAAAATTGGAATAAAGTCAAAAGAGATTTTAAATATGTTTAGGCATTTAACTCCTACAGCATTAGCAACAAGGCATGTCACAAAACCTGGTTGTTAGACTGGGACTGGAACAAAACTGCATTCCTCTGTACAGCTGGAGTCTGATGGTCATGTCTGAAGTGAAAAGCATCTTTATCCCTAAAGCGGAGAGAAAGCAGGCACAAATCAGCTGGAGATAACGTCAACAGCTATGGTAAGGGAGGAACTCCTGTATTTGTTAAATCTCCAGCAATTTCCAGTCCAACTAAACCTCCTCCATGAGCAACTGATGCTGTGAAATGCACCATCCCCTCCCTAACCTATAATATTTCACTTCAGACACAGGACACATTCCTTAGCCCATCCCTCTACAACAAATATTCTGCAACAAACAAGCTAATACCACTAAAAAAAAAAATACTGCTGAAACAAGGCCCTCCAAGATACATTCATTCTCCAGGAGGAGAGGCTGAGAGAGCAAAGACCACATGGAACATGTTACTGAAGGTGCTTGGATACTTCAGTGAAATGTGTGGTACAGACACACGCATAAAACAGAAAGCACCCAGCTGATAATACTCTAATATATTCTGATTCTCATCTAGGTCATGACTGATGTTGTGCTCTTACCAGTCCTCCAGCCCCTCCTTGTTATCTCATTTTGTCCCATTTGCCTCAGCATTCAGGAAAGCTGGTTACCTAAGTATGGTTTATATCGACCTTGAGAAATTGAGTTTTCAGGCATTTCGATTTCATGATCACCTGTTCAGGTGATCCCGATCTTCTCTAGTAATTCGCTTTTCTCCCTTGGGAAATTTCTGCCATCTGTCCTCTATTCCTTCCTGAAAATGGAGGCAAAGATAAAGCTTTCAGCAACACCCTCAGTAAATGCCTTCACTTTTTCTCACAGGCCCCATCATCCCTTTCAGTAACCTCTTATTCCAAATGCACTGCAAGCAAATACATTTAATTTTCTTTAAAAGTGAGCAAGGGTTTCTATCATCTGTTTTATTCTGGCCCACTACATATATTTCAAATGCTTATGCACGTTTCCTTTCATTCTCCATCTGTCTTTCTTTTTTTTTCCATACATTCTTTCTGTTGAGGATTGTCATCTAATGTAGAGCATTATAACAGAAGCCAGGTCTTCTAAGTCAGCTGCTTATCCCTTGACTTGCTATGTGACCCCGTGTGTGTCATTAGGCCTTATTAAGCCTCAGTTTCCTGTCTTTAAAAAGGATGTTGTCTGTTTTAACCAGTATATTAAAATAGTTTAACTTCATCAGAATAATAACACCTTATAAATGCTCAGTACTATTTCTATTTCGTGCCAATCATGCCACCCACATTAATAAACCACTTTGTGTTTACCTCTGGGCTGATAAATTTGTCATAATCGATTGTCAGGCTCTGGGTTCGCAGCACGTAACTAAATCTCACTTCGCAGTCATCGCTCCCTTGTTCTTGAATCCTTTCCCTTCCTGTGCAACTTTCCTCCGAAAGTGCTTCATGAAACCACGCTGCGACAACCTGTTAAAACGAAACTGTTTTTTTAAGCTCAACAACAGATACTGTAAATAGAATGGTCCCCTATACTGCTAGTTGTTCTTATTCTTTAAAGATTTTAGTAACAGTGTCTGAATTCATGCATTCATTAAAAGGATTTTCAACATGTTGGAATCATGTTTAAATGAGGAAGAAGAACCTAGTACAGGTAACTGGGGGATGGGTCTCATCTATTTAATTGTGGCTTAGAGAGATGCAGAAAGTGTGTAATATTCAAATAATGCCAACAAATTAAAATTTGATATAATTCACTTAATTTTGGTTAGTGTTTTTGATTTATTTTTAAGTATGATATTATGTGAAATGACTGGCAGAGACCGGATACTCTCATTTTAGTTTTGAATGGCCTCATTAACATTCAGCTCCATGAATTCTACTGTTTCTTTTAGCAAAGCAAAAATGCCCTTCCTACTCAGAGCAACCCAACAAAACCTAATTTGGTTACTGTCACTGGAACGTTTGTGGACACAAGTCCAGGTGGCTTTTGTGCTTCATGTAATAATTTGCTAACATCTTTTACATGTTGAGCTTTAGCTGCATTCCCCACATAAGAGTGTGTTAAGTTTGCACATAAGAGTATTTAAGAAATGTCTGATCAAGCCCAAGGATATCAGAGCATGTGTTGTACAATTTATTGGGATAGAAATACTTCAGTCATTATTTATCCTTGTTTATAAGAGGTTGTATTATCTCTTCAGCTGTTTGCTCTAGCAGAGAGAATTGCTATCAGTTGCTTTCTATTATAATGTCATATAATGTCTTCTCTGGGCACCTTCAGTAACACCCATCTGTGGGACATAGTGCGTAGTGGAAGAGTGTGAGGATCTTCATCATTACTTTGCAATATGAAGGCTTGATCTGTGGCCTGATCTTAGCCATTGACAGGACTGGAGCAGAGCTGAGAGCATATTCCAAGTCAGGTATTCCTCTCCTCCCTACTTGAGGGTAGGGAGAAAACAAATATGGCTCTATCTCAGTAAACCCATCAGGCAAAATAATCCACAGCAGGATCACTCCATGAAACTTCAAAGGGAACTTCAGGTTCTACAAACCACATTTTTTCTCTATATTTTCAGTGATCAGGTCGTTATAACATGTGCACATAGTTTCCACATATGACTCCTCAAGGATGCTGGTTTTGTGCCCTGGCCCTTTACACATTTATTACTAGCCAACATTCATGATTTTTTTTTCTTGAATATTGTTATCTAAAAGTTTTCTTCTCCAATATCAGTTACCTGTTCTTCAGGACACCTGTGCCCACCACTAGTTTCTTCCTGTCTCATTGCCTTAGCCTACATCACAGATCTCTGACCGTACCCTTGCCTTAGCCTACATCACAGATCTCTGACCATCCCCTCCCACTAACCAGTACTAATGAGCAGCAGGGTCTGCAGAAGATGCTGACTTCTCAGCAACACTTTGATTGTTCTTGAAGATAAAGTGTCTACTATTCTTCATTTATCATCCAAAGAAAATCACATAAGTTTACCAGCAAACAAAAGTACTGCTATCCTCATATTGGAGCTGTTGATGTTACCCGGACTGTTACATCTATCCAAGACAGATACCACTTCCTTGTTGCCTTTTGCAAGCCTCTTTGACTTCAGGCCTTATTTTTTCCTTCTTCTCTACATGAGGATATATCACCCTGTGCTCTGTTTCACAATAATGCATCACTTTCCAAGACATTAAGGATTGGTTTGGCAACATCAGGCTCTTCTACCCCTTCCTCCCCACTGGTTCCTCACCCCTAGAGCTCAGTTCTCAGTCAATGACCTGCTGAGACTTTCACCCTGCAGGCTGCTCCATCTCCAGCCCACTTAGCTGGTTCCTGCTCCCCAAGCCCCTACCTGAGAAGTGCTAAGTAGCACAACTTGCTCGAACCCCTCACCTTTGCATTCATGTAGCTTTGGAGGCCTGGTCCTCAGGCAATATCCTCCCATCTCTTTAGACATTCACCCTGCCAATATACCTCTTGGAAAAAAAAGGAAAAGGGCATGTTTCACCCACAGACCTTTCAGGTTCAGCTGATCCTCTCACAGAGGATAATATGTAGAATACATATTGCAGTCATAAATTGTCAATAGTTAAAAGAAAAGGAACCCTGCAGAGATATCTGAAATCTCAACTCAGACAGGCAGCAATCTAAAATAAACTACAGTTGGCGTTTCAGCTTTGATACTGCTGCCACCAAAGGCAAATGGCACAATTCCCATTGATTCCAATTAAATCATAGGCCCTCCTTTTCTTACTCATATTTCTTTTTTAGATGTCTCTATTTGCCTTTCAGTAGGAAGTTTTTCTGCAGCACAATGTAGTTCTCATGACCATGATATTTTTTTCAGAGAAATCCATACAAGTGCAAAAGTTGGTATTCATTTTTTTAATAAGAAAGTAGGTACGATTTTTAGTTCCCTTAATTAGCAGCATGGATGAAAAAGCAGCATTGTTTTGCGCTCATGGTTAGGTTGGTTTCAGTTTGCTATGTAATCCATCCTAAGATCCATAACACTTTCTGCATATCTCTCTACTTAAGAAAGATCACTCTCTTATGACACTAAATGCATAAATACCAAAGTGCAACTGTTACCCATTTTGCAGTGACATGGGTATTTAGCCCTTATGCACTTAGCTTGACCCTGACATGCCTTATCTCAAAGCAGACCTCCCTCCCTGCATTTTTAGACAGTGATTTGCACACATGCATGCTGACATGTGGCATCCCTGCGCTGGTGCTGCCACTCTTGTGGGAGTCGTGTCACCACAAAATGTGCAGCACTGTGCTTCTCTGTCCTTTCTTACAAGGACAGGCAATGAGAGGGTCTCCTGGTTTACATTTCAACTGTGACACTGAGCGTGATACCGAATCTGTGCTGTGGGCAGTTTACTTGCAGCTGTGTTGAGACATTTTGGGGTAAAGTTTCAGAGTTTCAGCTCTCATGCTCCAGTAGTCTCACAGTCCTCTTTCCTGGAGGTTATTATCTCCTGTCCTTGAAACTTTGGCTTTCCTGGTTGCAGAGAAAAGCCTGAAAACATGGAATATGACAATATTTTGAGGTGTGACTCATGACTTTTTACCATGAAGGGTACATGCTCTTGCCTCCTTTCAACTTCCCTTTGCCTCTTTGCATGCAGCCGTGCACCTGCAGATGGTCAGGGAGGAGTGCTTGCACTCATGCACCCTAAAAGCAGCTTCTGTGTATGCAAAAGCCAACACCCGCTTGCACAGGTGTCCGTATTCCCAACGGGCGGGTGCAGGGGTTCTGCTTGACAGGACTGCATGTGTATAAGCAGTTGCCCCTTTGGGCAAACTCAGTCTCTAAATATCACATTTTAGCAAAGTAACATAGCTTCTTCCACACATTCCTTCCACAGCACATTTTTGCAAGTAGTTTTATAACAGATGTCTGTCAGGTTGTTTTTTTTTTCCCCTATCTGACACCACTTTGCAACGCTTATAGCTTTATGCCCCTGACGGATCCTGGGATGAATTTGCTCTCCTTTGCTCGTCAGAGTTCTTAAAATAGCTCAATGCAAGTTGCACATCTTTAGGACAAGATTATATCAATTTCCTGCATGTGTGCCCAAGCAGGGCACACAGTACAAAGCCTTCCAGAAACAAATTACTGTCATTTGGGCACAGAAAAAAAAAGATGTAAATATCAAATTGCCATTGCCTATCACCCCTTCAAGGTCCTCACTTTTCCCAGAGGCTCATTTCTGTCCCTGCTTTTGTATTGTCATATTTCTCCCATCCCACCCTCCATGATGAGCCCAGCCTCTGTATTCCCACATCCTCTTCTCTTATGTATCTTTGGCCAATCCCCCCAGCACACAGCTCTCCCTCAAAGAAGAGGACGGGAGGGGGAATGTCTGGTGCTCTGAATGTGATTCTGGCAGCAAAGGGAAACAATGGGCACAACACAAGCCAACTTTCTCTCTGTACCCTGCCTGAGTGGCCATGCCTCTGAGAGTGGCCATCTTGGGGCAGGAAACGCCTCGATATTTTTGTTCCGTGCAGCACCATCAGCAACAGCAGCACCACATCAAAAAAAAAAAAAATCATAGTAATTCTGAGATTGTTGCATAGTGGAGAAGGATGGAGGATGCCAAGGTGAGCTGGCATGGGATCTTAACATCACAGGGCTGTCAGCCCTATGCTTGGCTCCTCAGGGAGCTGCTGCTATCACCCTCTTGTCATGAAGCCCCTTCCCTCGCTGTGTATCGCCACCCTGCACACCTACCCCAGATGGCACCTCAGGAAATGACAACCATAATTGGTGCTCAGGCTATCTATCAGGCATAAACAATGCAGTTGATGAGGGTAATTTTCAGATGAGTTGAGATAAGTATGTTGTGTTTCACTCTGACCTTCTCAGTTATTTTACACAAAGCCCACAGCTCGGTTAACCATTTCTAATGCTGCTGCTGACAGTGCTAAATGTGGAGAGAAAGAACCAGCCTAAACAAACCACTGGGGAGGAAACGTTTACAAGTCTGTCCTCATTAGCACCAGTGCTCCTCAGCTTTCTCCAAGTTCTCCAGGGCTGGCAGGATGGGGGCCTTGCCCTGTAAGGGATGTGGATCTCTTGATACTCCCTGGCTCATTTCAGCTGAAATGACACTAGGTGATGCCACCAACCCCTCAACACCATGGCAGCCCCACAGGAACCTGCTCAGAACAGCTTCAGCCACCTTTAGTATGAAGCTGCCCAAAGAAATATCACTCCAGATACCTTTAGCAGCAACACCTATGACTCAGATAGCACTTCTCATCGGTAAACGTCAAAGGTAGCCAAGCATCATTACCCCATACAGATGGGGAAAACCGGGCCCGACAGGGTAAGTGATTTGCCTGCAGCCCTGTAGCACCTGGCAGACCTCAGCAGAAACCAGGGCCAGGGCCATGTTGTGCTAATTCACGGCAGAGAGCCAGTGCATTACACTTGCCTCAGAGGGGTTACAGCCTGCTTGCTCCTCTGCATGCATGAGCTGAGTATGACCCCACAAACTCTTTTGCCTGGAGACAGGATGAAATATAAAGTTAGTGGGTTATTTTTGCCATTAAATGTGTTCTTCAGCCTAGTCCCACTATCTAGTATATATGAATACAAAGCAAAGCATAACATGTAAGTAAATGGCTGAACTCAGTAAAGCTGAGAGTTGCATTTAATAAAGTAGCATATTTGTGATTATGGAGTTTTGTTAAAAAACATTTTTAAGATAACATCTTATTTGTACAATGTAGTTAAAATAAATGGTTAGGCTAATCAGTGCAAGGGTTTAAATAGTCTTAAGTACATTAGCATAATCACTCGTGAAGCACATGTAGTTTATAAATGAATTAACAGCTACAAATTAACGAAGAAATGTCTGCTGTTTAAAGCATCTGCCCAATTTAAGGGGAGAAAAACAGGAAGTGGGGCATTCTGATTTCCAGAGACTCCCAGCATGTGCGCTGTGAAAACACTCGGTTGTGCCCTCCGCTCCTCATCCTGCCCAGCCTCACAGGGCTCCTGAGGGCAGCTCGCAGGAGGCAGGACTCGTTGTGTGAATGAAGCTTTGCAGACCCTAGTCCTGAACTCTAATCAGCTGCACCTTACTCAAGATTTTTCTATATTACATTGCATTGGGGTTAACCTGTTAGAGGGTTTTAAAGTATTTGTACCTCCCTGGTATTTCAAAAAAAAAAAAAAAAAAAAAAAAAAAAAAAAAAAAAAAAAAAAAAAA
>CM021733.1:102754369-102778884 GCA_011075105.1 Heteronetta atricapilla
TTCCTTCCTTCCTTCCTTCCTTCCTTCCTTCCTTCCTTCCTTCCTTCCTTTCTCTCCTCCTTCCTTTCTCCCCAGATCTGCAACCTTTCTCATGCTGCAGTCTGCCTATGTCTTGAAATCATTATGCACTGGTTGCAAACAAACGTGAATAAATTAGAGTAATATTCAAATAAGTGGAAGGGAAAAAAAAAAGGAGTAATGGGGAGGGGGACTAGGAAACCAAGGAAGGAATGCTAATTAATTTAAATAGATTGATTTGCCCTGTTTGCACAAAAAATTAATTAAAAAAAATGTAAATTAAGAATTAAAAGCTCCCAATAAGAAGAGCCAAAAGGTTTTCCTCTGGAATCTATTACGAGTATCTGAAAAGGGATTGTGTCTAATTAGACATTATTTTGCATCAAGATGACCTCATATTATAATGAGAGATATGCTAAATTACTTGGAAATAATTATAATGATTGAATATCCTCTATGACTGCCAGTTTGGGAGCTTTCACGTTCACATGTATTCTACCCACCTCAGTTTCTTATGGTCAGGAGTTGGATCTTTAGCAGGTACCTAACCTGGAAGAAAATAACATTTTCCAAAACCTTCTCAGGTGTCAATTAATATATATATATATATTTTTTATGACACTTAGCAACACAAGAGACAGATGCAAATTTTCATGTAATAAAACCACAGCCTAAACATGTGGCAGGTACCCAGGCACAGTTATTTGCACTCCATTCCCCAAGCAGGGCACTCACAATGCAAACAGATGTTATTCATTTTTATCTTTACAATGAATGTATCCACAAACACTCTGCACTTCTAGCACCTACTGCTCTAAGATGGAGCTTAATTCTCATCTACATATTTCAAAAATGTTAGCTTGGGGTCTAACAAATGTCAGTTACGATTTCAGACCTATGGTCTGTCTCAGTGAATCAGTCAGGCTGCCTCTAAATATTTTGCTGGCTACCACAAGGAAGGTCCAGTACAACGAGCTTTGGGCATGCAGGGTTGTATGATGCAGGTAAGAAGCTGCTCATCATACTAGGAGGAAACATTCAGAAAGAAGCTGTGTCAGAAAGATGTATCAATGGCAGTGGATGAGCTGCAGGAAATCCCCCTGTGTTTCAGCATCTTTCTGATCCACACAGAGGTGGATTGAGCTGCACTGAGCTAAAGACATTGGGACAAAAGTGGAGCTGTGTACCTTGAGAGCCACCTGAGGAAGGGAACAGCTTCAGAGTCACCCACAATGCCTTGAAAGACACAAAGGATAAGGGCTTGCAGAGCTATATCAGGTCCCTGCATGGGGCCAGCAACTGAGTTCAGCTGCAAATCAGGCTGGACAAAATAAATATGAAGTCTCCTCCAGAAGGAAAGATAATCACTGCATCGGCCTTCATGTCGGTGTGGCAGCAAGGCAGACAAGACAGCCAACTTCATTATCGTGGGAATGGCTGAAGATGTCTCACAGTGCATCCAGCTGGCGTAACTGGTCTCAGGAAACACGATTACAATTTAATCTCTCTGCTCGGTGTCCATTTTGGGGGTTGGTGCACAAGGCCTGGGTGTGCATCTTCCTGCAGGTCAGTGTACAGACAGCTGACATGGAAAGAAGATATACTGACATGGGGGTCAGCTAGAAAACAGACGAGCAGAAAATAGCCACCTGCTAATGTGGCAACAAGGATGCTCCAGCTATCTGAGCACCTCTCCCAAGTGAAGGACTGTGCTCTTCTGTCTGAGGGGTGACAGCAGACAAAGAGAGAAGGAATTACTGAACCCATAGGGCAAAGCATGACAGAAAATTAAGAGTAAAGCCCATTACCGGCTCCCACAGCCATTGACACAAAGGGTGGATAGGACGATAGGAGGACCCCAAAAAGCTCCAGCCCAAATGCCAAGCAAAAGCTCATCTCAGCTCCACAGAACATAGACGTGCAGAGGCATCTGGGCTCCTCAGTATCTGCGCTGCTCTGTGCCTTGCAGGGCAAATACACAAAGGGGAGCATGCTGTTACAAAACAGGCCAGCATCTGAGCTGAGAAGAGAAGGTGCATGTCTCACATCCAGGTCCAGTGCCCTCATCCACCAAACCACAGCACTTGGGTCTCACCACTGATGTGCGTGGCTGTCAACGCAGGCCAGCCACAACGTCCACATTCATTTTCAGCTGCTGTAGTGATTCAGAAACAACACTTTTAATATTTTGTGGTATTGACTTATCCATTCATTGTGTAGTGACATTAGCACCCATGAATAATCATAAAATAAAAAAGGATAATTAATATTTAACTTTGCCAGAGGGATGTACTTAAGGGAGAAACCATGTTTTAGAAAGAGCAGCTGATATTTGTCAGCTGGAGAACAGGACTAATTAGATGCATCAGGCAGTGGTGACATGAAGTTGAAAAACAGCTTGTCATCTCTGAAATGACTTACAGCAAATGATTATATATAAAGATGCTTTGTTATATGCTCACACACAGGTGTGTTCCTCATTTTCCAAATACTTCCTGTGCCTATTGTTCTTGTGATAAAACAGGTGCAAAGCAGATTTCCTGTTCATAGATACACTGTAATTATATTTTAGGTAGAGCAGATATGTGGTCCATTTCTTATGGTCAAACCAACAAGGTGCTGAACACTGAAGCACCCTCCATTCTCACTGATTTCCGTGGAAGACAGTCAACAGCTCATAGGATCAGAGGCTTGATGTCTGAAACACATAAGGAAAGTGATGTTGTAGGAGATGAGGCAATGAACCTGGAGGCCAAATTCATGTCTGTTGTAATGTTGGTTGACTGCAGCCAGACAGTTCATTGATCATAGCAAAGGATTTGCCCCAGGGTGTTTTAATTTAAAACAGATTGACATTAATCTGAAGAACAAATCACCCAAATCCTAAACTCTGATCTGATGCAAGTCAGATGCAATCTGACAGCAACTCAATCTCCTGGGCAGCAGGGCTGCTAGCTTCAACTTCACACCCATTTCCAAACAGTGTCTGGATGTTCATGAATGCTGCTGGAACAGGCCCAAGGAGGAATAACTTACCCCAGGTAGAGGCACACATCCTTCAGGATGCGCAAGATTTACAGGAAAAGCCAAGCTTCAAGGGGGACTGGAGTGCAGGTACTGAGAACAGGAACGGGCAGCTTTAGGTAATAAGTGCTTGAATGGTGAATGAGCTATGCTAATGCTGAGCAAGCAAAGCAGAAGCATAAATTCTGAGACACTGGTTAAACTCCAGTCACGAAGCACTCTAAATAGCTTGTTAACTTACATAGGAAGTTGAACACAAACTCTGATCATTTGGATTGAGCTGCTCAGACAATAAAAACATTCAGGATGAAGTATAGCCATGTCCTGGGAGTAATTTGTTTAAAACAATATTTGAGCTGTCACAAAATAAAAAACAATATTTCTCTCTGTCCATAATGAAATCACACCAATGCGTACACTTTGGCACCAGAAAAGAATATTTAAGGCTGCATGTAGCACCTGTAATACACTGCTTATATTTATAGTCCTGGTATGATTGGTTTCTAAAGAAAAAATATGTCCACAGACAGCATGTTTTGTTCCTTCTCGTTACTCATATGCAAGAATGAAAGATCTATTACAACATATTCTTCCTTCCACCTGCTTTGATGAACTGCCTCAAAGCTCTCTGGGGAGACTGCTGCAAAGCCTGTGACTTAAAGCTTAGGCTCAGAAAACAGATACTGGATTGCAAGAGCAGACTCAAAGGTCAGTTGAGAGCAGCTCAGGCAACAGATTGCAGTTCCATTTCTAAAAGCAAAGGATACCGCTGTGGTACAGGTGATTCCCCTCAAGCCTATACCCTCACAAGGAAAAAACTTAACAGATCTGCCTTTAGGGACAAATGTAAAAAGTTCAACTTGAAACTCTAACACCTGTTTTACAGAGACTTCTCCAGATTGCATATGATTTAAAAATTGCGTTTCACCCTAACACCATTTCTCACTAACTCAGTTAATGATTTCTACGTCTGCTCAGTTTTCCAAACAGTGTATTTTGCTCTGTTCAGGTTAGTACTGCATGCCCATCGTTCTGATATCTCAACACCTCCCTGCAGTGTGACAACCCACTTCCCTGATGTGCATCTGTCACATGTTGATCTTTCTTTTTTTCTCTCTTCTCCTCCCAAGAAGAAATCTTCATAGATGAAAATAAATATGAATATATGCAGTTCACTTTTCAAATATAGCTATCTAATGCATTTATACTTTCATGCATCAGATATAACTTTTTAGAAAGCTATTGCTATTACTGTCTGCTATTATCTTTGCTTTCAGTACTGAAGGCAGAGTTGAAGAAATGCATCTTAGCAGAGTGCCTAGGTTTCTGGCTGGTCCCATGTCTTACTGAAATTTACTCTGCAGAGTTGTATAGGAACCTGATAAATTTTAGCCTCATGCAGAAGCAAAAAGGGAAATATTTGTTATAAAGCCTCAGACAATCTATCAGGTGTTCAGGCCACGCACTTTGCAGATAAGTTCTGAGATCTCAACCTGGACTTAGCAGATAGCTGTACTGAACAGTGAGGAAGATAACGCTGTAACATTGAGCTTTGTACTCAGGATCTTGACAGCACCCCGAGCACTGCAGCACCAGCTGGTTCACATGGATGCGTGGTCACCCTGCTTTGTGATGACACTGACCTGGAGAAGCTGAATGCTTTGTCCTTTGTCACATGCCAGGCCACCACGGTGTCACAAACAGAAACTGGGGCATTGGGACACAGCCCTGTGCTCTAATTATGTGGCAACCAGCATCTTGCTTACACAGGCTTATGTACATCTGCAAAACGAGGTGATTGACACACTTCCCATTGCGTTTTCTGCAAGCAACTGCATGGCCGAATGTGTAGGACCTACTCAGGGCTTTGAATATTTCCTCAAACCTATTTTCCTTTAACCCTTTCGAGCACGCTGCTGACTGTGGTTAATTACAGCTTTAGAGAAAAACATCAAAATACAGCAGTGTATTTCCTAGAGATACAGAGGTTCCAGTATGCACATCTGCACAGCATTCATCGTGTTCCTGAACGGTCCTGTACAAAACAATGTTTCTGTCATTACATTTTTAATATAACAATTCCCACGGGGAGGTGTTGATGAGGACTGGGACAAAGCTGAACAGAAAGCAGGAGTGCAAGATGAAGGGCTGTTTTCAGCGCACCGATGAGTGATGGTTCTTGTAGGAGCTGATCATTAAGTATAGATGAATTGTAAGTTCTGCTGTTTTCAGTAAAAGCTACTAAACCAAAAGGGAAGACTGAATTTGAAGGATGAGATTTCTAAGCAAAGAATTTCCTTGAGTATAAGAAAGTATTTTAAATGCGGAAAACATCAAAATCCATGGATACTATTGAGAACAACCAGAACCAAACTGGCTCTTACAGCTGCTTTCCCATACCTGGATGCATAGAGCAGATCACTGAATCCCTAAGGATCACACTGCAGGAGGGAGGACTCTGACACAAGGACATAGGACCACCAGCTACAAAGATTCTGTGGTGGCCACGGAAATCAGCTGAGCTATGGCAAGGCCATCCTAAGGCAGCACAAATACGATGTGAAACAGTCGTGGTGATTTGTGCTATCACATGCATCACTTGTGACTAGGAGCACTTATCTTGGGAGTCTTCACAGTTCAGCTTGCCGCTGGTAACTCATTAACTCAAACACTTGCAGCTGCCTGTCCAGAACTTTATAGTTTGGCCTTTGGAAAGCCACTCACACCTTATTCTGTTAATCCATTAATTGCTCCCTGATAAGTGCTGATCTTCCTTGTCTTTTTCTGAAACCAAGCCATGTGTATTCAGGCTTTGCAAAGCATTGTGCCTCAGTTTTTCTGTCAGAAAAACAAAGATAGCAACATTTACCTACCTCAGCAGATAGATGTTTAATTAATTTTTTCAAAACATCTTAAAGTATAGGTAAGAAGTAAAAAGAAGTATATATATATAACTTTCACTGTGTAATTTTAAAAAGTACAAAAGCTGTTTTCCCAAGCAATAAATAGCCTATTGAAATGAACCCAACATTTATCAGACTATTTATTATTTTAAAACTTCGTAAAAAAACAAGACCATTTGAGTAGTCATCCTGACCTGCTGCTTAACTAGCATAAATTCTGAGGAAACAACCCACTCATGATTAAAATACCACCGTCTGCCATTTGTTTCAATCAAGGTCAGTCAAATTTCATATTTCATGCTGGATAATCCAGTCAAGGGCTGTTTAAGGCTCTAGATACAATTTTAAAAGATCCGGTTTGATAAAAGCTAAGACAAAAGATGGCTGCACCTGAAGCTGTGTTGAGGAGATGGGGCTGCTAAAGTTACTGGCACTCCCATACACTGCACAATATTTGATATGCAACCTCGTGGTCTCATGGGTTACCAGATCAATTGCTGCAGTCAGAGTCATATAAAACAATTCAGTTGAACTCAGAAGGACTTACATATGCAAAGGGAGCAAGTTACAGCCTCTCTGTCCAAAGAACAGAGGCTGTCATTCAGGTCTATGTATGCTCTTCAGTGCAATATTTTCCATCCAAAGAAGTCCTGACTGTGGTAGGAGGCATAGGAAGCACATGCAAGGTTCTTTGTGCCAGGAAAAGTTAGACGCTACAGTGTGGAGGAGCACAAGAGCAGACCCCATAGTCAGGACTATATGTTCTTTGATAATGATAAATTATATGAGGTGTTTGTTGATAATTATTAATATTTATACATGATTTAACACCTTTAAAAGTGACATTTCCGGAGGTATGGAAGTAGAAGACTATTAAGATATGAAAGCCTTTGATAAAATTTGCTTTTATCACTGATTTGCTAGTAGAAGGTATGGCTGTGTAGGATTTTGATTATGAGACACAACACTACAATAGTTTTGCTTTTAGAGAAAAAAAAATGGCAGGTGAATTTGCTCTTGGAGTAATAAGAGGTTTTAACTGTGCACTGCCTAAATGGATTGGTCTGAAGTGTTTGCAAACAAGGTAAGAGGACGTTTAACTACTGTGAATCCTGAAAGACATATGTGAGGTCAGGCTATGGTTTTCAAGGTATTTGCACCATTAATGTTTTAGAGTGCATCAACTTTGTTGATGTTGTAACATGACCAAACAGCAGATGTGACGGTCGCCAGTAGACTAAGTTGTTCAAAATAAACCATGAAGCAGCTAAATGATGGTCATAGCACAACAACTCTTACAACAATAATGCATTAGAAAACTCACTCAGTTTCAAAAATACTTCTGTTTCTCTCATGGGAGCAGTCAGGTCTACATATCTACAATAACTTTGACATGACTTAGCAAAGAATTTAGAGCCTGCATTTAATTAACCTAGTTTTGGTTCACAATCAACATCAGCTTCATGGCAACTCTCAGTGGGACAGTTCAGGAGAAATCACAAATGATGAGGGAGGGAGAGAGGGAGGACAGACTGGGGAGAACCTTCTCCTCGAAGCAACCATCTCATATAATCCCATTTCACCAGCCAGGTAGCTGGGGCTTTGCTTTGGTTTTTAATCAGTGGTATTTCAGCTCAGAATGTCCCGTGGCTGTCCAACAGAGAACTGAAAATATAACTGATAAAGGGATGTCCACACATTGAAATAAAAACCTGACCTTCGCTGCATTAGGAGGGATGCGATGCCAGTGGAAACAGAAATTCACAACCACCCCAGCAAGCTGTGACTTTTTAGTCATTTACACGTGTATAAAGAGGGTATAACCTCCTTCTTCTCCTTGATGAAGTTTTACATCTACTTGTCAAAGGTATAAATGATTCCACAAGGCTTGAGGCATTTAATACTCATGGCCTATATATTTCTTATTACCTATTATAATATCTAAAAAATATTTTATTAATTTGACAGACTTTATTAGTACAGAGGTTAATTGCCTTTCTCTGACACATTTTCACTGCCTACATCTGTGTCATAACACTGTTTGCTTCATTAGTTTTTAAAGTGGAACAGCTAAAACTCAGGTTATTGAAACAATAACACATCTACAACCGTGCTTCTATACCACACTGCTTGCCGTTCAGCTGATGAATCACCTATATTTCAGGCAAAGCTGGCCTAGCGTTTGGACAAATGCCAGGAAACAGGTCAGTGTTATCAGCCGTAGGCACTGCTAACCCTTTTCATTTCCCTTGCCATCTTCCAAAAATAGCTCTTCCCTGCAACAAGGTATTAGGAGTTAAGATGACAGCAGTTGAAGGATTCCTTTCTCTTTATCAGGGAGCCTTGCTTCTCATTGCACCAATTTTTCAGAGCTTGATTTGTGGTTTTAGCAAGACGTAAGATTTGGCTACAAGTTTTGTTCTCCAGGCCATTACTCAGAGGCTGCACATTGGTGCCGACTGAATGATTAAGTAGGAAAAAAAGGATTAGATGTTTGTGCTGAAAAATCACCAGGAACCTCAGACACGCACCAGCACCTACTGATCAAAGGACAAAACAGAAACATGGATTTCCCACCAAGAAAATGTGCCCGTAGCAGTGGAACAGCTCTATCTTGCAGCCCATACCCAAGAGACGTCAGTCGGTGTGTCCTAAGTGCCAACACGGCAGCCTGCTGCATGCTGGCCACGGAGAGAAGTGCTCTGAGGACACGAGGAGCAGCTAACAACCCAATTAAGGGCCATAACAGAAAGCAGACACCTGGAGAGCACGAAGGAACATGCAAACAACACAAACCTAGCGCTGCCTATTTTTTAAGGCTGTGCTAGATCTGCTATGCCTGTGTCTCCTATGGCAGGGATGGATGTACAGCTCTCAAGCTATGGATGAATGTCTGAGCCAGCCAGAGCGCATCCTTTTCCTTTGTGTCCTAAAAGGGTCACTGTGCTCAGCTCACTGCCTAACCCAGACACATGTCTGATATCACACAAACCACCACCCTTCACCGCTGGTGATGAAATGAATTTTAGCCCCCTGACTTCTCCCTGTTAATGACTTCCCTGTTACAGCCCACCTTCAACTCTGCAGCTACAAGGGTTTGGCACCCAACTTAACGCTAGCTGAGTGTTAACACTGTGGCCAGAAAACACCTTCAGACCCCAGCACAAGGCGATAAGGCCAGCACGAGCAGCCTGGCAGCTACCACCCCGTGCCTCCTGGCCTCCCCCCTCCACTCTCTGCAGAACAAAATCACCAAGTACAGTGCACACAGGCAAGAAACATAATTACGCACACACACTATCTTGAGCCCTTCATAATTACATTTTAAATTGGTTTACTCGGAATCCTTTCAGCTAATCATGTTCACCCAACTCTAATCAACTCTAAGCACTAGAATAAATATAACAGCATCTTTACCTGGTTTTGCCCCTCTCTTCTGCCTTAAGCCCCCACACTCCAGTTTGTTGGGCTCTGGGAATTTGGATATGGCCAGTTTTAGGTTCAGCTTTCATTATTAGCAAGCACCAGGCTTTGCTTCCAAGCCACCGAAGCTCACTGGAAAAATTCACATGTGCAAACCAGCGGCAGCTTCCGCCTCTGTGGAACCCCAAATATGTTTTCTTCACTTTCAGTTCCCATGCCTCTGAATATCTTATAAATATACTGCTGAAAGAGAATGCAAAAACCAAAAGCATAAAGATGCCTGCTTCTCATACAAAGTCAGCAATTACCCTGCTTTGCCTTAAAACTGAGCCTGAGACAAAGGTGGCTAAGCTCAGCCTGCATCGAGGGAAGCAGATCACAGCTTCTTACCTGCTATGCGAATGTTCCTACACAGACAACTGTAAAATCTGCATTTTCATTAACAACTCAGCATTTCTCTGAGTTCCTTCTCATCTGCAGCTTGCATTCACAGTTTAGGATAGGAGGCTTCAAAATTCATCCCTAGGTACCTTCAGCTTGACTCACCAGCACTGTGCATTTCCTATATCCGTCTGTCTGTCTTTCAGTACACAACCAGTCTCTCTCCTTCACCTCTGTGTATGCCCTGTGTTGGCTGCAGCCCCACCTGCATGGCAAAGCGCAGCTCCTAGCAGGCTGCTGGTACAAAACCTTCTGGGCTGCAAAGGAGAAGGGCAGGCATTTTCCCTCGGTTCACACGCATCCTCGATAACTCTCCCGGCAGTGCAGCAGTGTGAATGCAGCAGCCCTCAGCAAAGCTTTAATAGCAAAATTGAAGGTGTGAAGCTTCATTACTTTTAAAATATACCATGTAGTTCAGCGTATTCACTGGTATACATGCTGCTCCGTTTTACAGCATGGAGCGCTTCCCAGCCGCAGAGCTCAGAGTTTTATTCATACCAAGGAATTAAAGTTTCCCAGAACTCTGTAAGACTGGCTACTATTTTTAGTTTCTCATTGTGGGCAGCTAAGGGAGAGACAGGGAGGTGAGCTGCTTCACTGGGGGCTCAGCATGGGCCTGAGGTTTCACTGGGCTGGGGGAGGTGGGAGGAGATGGGGATTGCTGTGCTCCAGAGACGGAAAAACATCTCAGTATTTTAATTGCCAGGCAGAAAAACAAGTGGAGAGGAAATTAAATTTCCATAAGGCCTTTTCTCCATCACCATTGTGAGGCATCACTCCCGCCAGCAGCTGGTCAACAGGGATCATTTGCCCTTGGCCTTCTTGCCACACATCCACCTCACATAGCTGCACCCACATCCTGCTTCCCTCTGCGCCAGCTCTCGTTCCCTGCCTCTCCCGAGGACCCAAGCAAGCTATTTGCCCTCAGTCAACTCATGTTTATGGGTTCAGATACAAAAGACAAGTGTTCATATGGCATACCGTATCTAGGAAAATGTCATGCTTCATACATTCAGTTATCAACCACTATGCCAAGTGCTTTATGTTATCTACAAAAAGCAGACTTCAGAGGGAAATGAACTACAGCAAATCAAAGTCTACTACTGGGAAAGAGAGGAGAGTTGTAAGCCAGGCTTGCAGTGCTCTTCCAGCTGCATAACTTTCTAAATAACTTTACCCAGCAGAAGAGGCAATAAATGGTCGCCCGGTCTCAATCACAAATAACAACTCACCTGCTGTTACCTGGAAGGGCTTTTCTCAGCCACTGAGACACAACATCTCGGGCACAACCGCGGCAGACAGCAGCAAGCCAGTTAAGAGACAGCAGCAAGAAGGGTAAAAAACAGTTCCCACAGCAGCTGGGAGGGAAGTGAGGAGAAAGACCCACCCAAATACCTCCAGATGCTGCTTCCCCCAGACTGGACAGCAGGGTACTAACTCAGCCTAGACTCTCCACGCACACAGGGCTGAGCACTGATGCAAGTGCAACAAGTTCATCACACCTCACTGTCCCACCATTTTCCATCTTCCCTTGCTTGCACATACCTCGGCAGTACCTGGACCAAAGCACAAAGGCCAGCTCCCATATCTGCAGAAATCCTCTAGCCTCTGCAGCCAGCCCTGCCGCAGGTCTGAGCCCTGCATGGGAGCAGAGGATGAGCATCCCTGTTCACCTCTGCAGCAAGGGACACATCTGTCACCCCAAAAAATAACCCAGATGTTTTTGTTTTAATACAAAGGGCATTGGAATGGCTGGTTTACATAATTTATATTTTTTTCTTCATCTTGATGCTGAAAGGTTGAGAGCCGCTGAATAAGAGACGGCTCTGAAATGTACCAGCTCTTCGGGATTTGGGGGAAAGGGCTGTGAAATTCAGAATTAAACCTTGATCCAAGCTTTTTACCTGCTGCTTTATATAGTGTTGAGACAAAAACGGGGCCTGGATACATAAAAAGTTCAGTGGTTTGGACTTTGGACTTGAATCTGGATTTGACAGTGTGAATGTATATATATCAGCAGTTAAGGAAATTACCATAGGAAATTAAAGGCACTAACACACAAATCTGTGGCCAGTAAGAACAATAAAGAGGAACTGTTTAAATATACCAGGAACAAACAAAGTCCTAACAATGGGATAGCTCCAATGCTAGATAGGAATCTCAAAATTGTCAGTCATGATTCGTAAAAGCAGAAGCATTCAATAAATATTTCTGGTTTGTATTTGGAAAGTAGCAAGATGATGTATTCTTATCTCACGGTGATAAGGAAACACTTTCTATTCCATCAGCTACTTAGGAGAAAGTTAAACAGCAGCTATCAAAATTCAACATTTTTCAATCTGCAGCACTTGGTAAGTTCCACCCCAGCATATTAAAGAAATGTGCCAAGGAGTTCTCCAGAAAAGTTCATGTTGTTTTTTAACACATCCTGGACTGCTTCCAGAAGACAGCAAAAGCTCACGATGTGTCACTGTTTTACAGAGGGCAAAACAAGCAGCCTGGGCAATGACAGGTTGGTGAGCCTACAGCTGACCAAGGAATCAAGTGGATTGATGGGAAGGGTTAACAGGGTAGCAGTGTTTCCAGGACTAATACTACCCTGTGCAGCTCTTGGCCTGCATATCACATGGCTCAGCATGTGCCCTCTGCCCTATGGCTCATTTGCATTGCAGCTTCATCCCACACCGACAAGCTCACATGGGTCAGAGTTGAAAAAGGCTCAAAAGACGGCAGCGTAATTAATAGTCATCAACACGGCTTCATGGAAAAGTCTTGTCAAATGAGCTCAGTATGGCTTTTTAGTGAAATTACAAGTTGAGCTGATAAAGGTAGCTGTGTCTTCGTTGTGTGTTTCAACATCTGTGAGGCATTTAACTCAGTCCCACACGGCATTCTGATTAAAATAATTAGCACTATCCAGAACGAATGTACCTCATACTAAATCGATTAAAAGATGGTGAGCCAACAGAGCTCAAAAAGGCAGTCCTAACTGAATCATCCCCATCTTCGGAAGATGTCTAATGGGATCCCACAGAAGACTTGTCTTAGCCCAGTGTTGCTCACTAACCTTAGCAATTATCTGGAGAAAATAAAAGAAAAAATATGTTTCCATTAAGAGCTAAAGCTGATTGAAAAAAACACTGAAGTGGTAAATAATGGAGGTACAAATAGTTATACTGGCAGATCTGCATCACTGGGTCAAGTGGATTCTTTGGAACATGAGTTTTAATAAGCCGAATGCATCAGATACAAAAGAGCTCCAGTGATTTTTTATGGGTTGCGTTATGCAGGAGATCAGACTAGAGCCATCCTTAAAACCTAAAACTCCCTTAAGACATGCCAGGAGCCCCACAGCAGACACAGAAAGAGGCATTCTGTAGAATTCAGTTGGACAAATATAGCTTTTTTCCTAGCTGTGTCCTCTAAAGTGACCAGGAGAAGAGCAGGCAACAATGAATGTTAAGCACAGCATATTCACACAGGTTGACTCTAGATCCTCAACAGACCACTGGGATTGACAGGCTCCAGCAAATGGTGCTTCAGAACAAGAAGAACACAATCCCCATCCCCAGCTGCCATCTTTAGATTTCAGAATAAATGCTGAATGAAAGGGAAAGGATGGGAGCAATCCCTCCTGTGTGAATGGCAGGAAGACATTTCTGCTTTGCATTTCATGTGAGAGACTGACGTGAATGTTCAGGCCCCCAGAAGGTCAGTGCTGAACTCAAGAACTTGAGCACGACTTGATTTTCCATGTGGTCTGCCCCAGCCTTTGGCCTAAGCGCTCGTGCTTCCAGGCATGCAGTCAGCCTGCACAGTAGAAGGAGACATAGTCATGGCCATGGCCTGATCCATGCTCTTCTCCATGCCCTCCTTGCTCTTAGTAAGAGAGGAAGCAGCTACCGAGTGTATGTGTCAGGTCTTAGCAAAGAGCATGCAAGGAGGCACAGGAACTTTCACACTGCCCAGCATAAGGATCTATTTACTTGCTGACTCATAAACCTCCTAAAGGTTTAAAGTCTTTTTTTTTTTGCTTTGGAAGAGAAATAAAAGAAGAAGAAGCCTCTGGGCAAGGCTTTGAGCTCTTCTTCCACTGTTTCAAAAACATTTTGTTTGGTAAGCTGGAGCCCACAGCCCAGGGAGCTGATTTCTGCCCCATCGAACAACCCTCTCATTTGGGACAGATTGGGGCTTTCTGAGGAAGGGAGCCATCACCCCGGGGAAGCCCATCAAGGAGAAAATGCTCACTTCACAGCCTCGAACTCCTTGGTCTTGGTTTCCCAAGAGCAGATGCTTCCCCAAATAGCCCCAAGAATAAACCAAGAACATGACCAGAGAGGAGCAACAAGAGCAAGGGACATGTCCTTCAGCACCAACCCTCTATGGAAGCTGCCGAGCAGTTTCTGCACCCTGCTGCAGCAGCAGGGACACCTCCAACTGAGCTCACCATTGCATTGCATTGCATGGCATTGTATTCCAGTGCCATCACCTCCATCACAGCATAGAGAAGTAGCAATTTTCCAAAAGGCTTACGGAGAAGAATTACCATTCTGTAAAATACCAAAGAGCTGCTTTAACATCCCTGTAGAACAACTCACCAAGGGAGGGAAGAAGGACACCAAGTGCTGAGCTCCTTGTGTTGGCAAAATGAGTTATAACTGTTGTGAGAAACTACTTTGTGCTTGCCAAGCCTCAGCCATAACACTGCAACAAGGCAAGAATGGAAATAAAATGAATAACTTGTTATAAATGAGAGGCATGTTTCTTAGAGCTACATTTTTTTAATTGTCATTACACAAGGTGCAAAGAAATCTTGTGTTTAAATCTTGCATTTAAAATCTTGTATTGTAATGCCTATATCCAAGAAATAACACGGTTTCAGGCTCAGAAAGCTCACCAGCGCCTGCATGCCTGGCGGGGCTGACTAAAAGACCAGTAGCAGCTGGCAGGAAATGGGTAAGAAAGCTGACCACAGATAAACTGTAGGATGCTAAAGAGTAGCAGAAGATATACTCTGGGAGAGGAAGCCGAGCTGTCAGGTCACACTGTAGTCTAGTGCATACAGTACATACAGTCCGCTATTGAAGTATGTGGCCACCAGATAATGGTCAGGGGACACAGCTGTCAGTCGGCGATGAAGTAACTCCAAGGAGCCTGCAGCAGTGTGGTACAGCTGCGGATGTTTCTGTTCGGCAGGATAAAGCCTGCCTGTCTCAAGGGTACTGTAGCAAATTCAGCCTCATGTGAGCAGCACTAAATAACGAGGTTCACAACGCTCGATTTAAATCAGCATGGATCAAAACAGGATACTCACTGTGTAGCCTAAATAAAACTGAATTTGCACACGCTCGTTTTGCAGGTAATGCTGCCAGAGGCTTCAGCGAGTGTTTTTCTTTGTGCTGCAGAGTTAGGAAATCCATAGCTCGGCAGAGTCGACGAATTCACCGTCGACTTCAGTGGGAAGAAGGCAGGGCCTCAGGTATCATTTAACATTGAAACACTTTGCCTAGGCTGCATGCTAGCGTATCTGCTATGGAGATATTGAGCTTTCCTCATTATATGGAGAAGATAATTATGGGTCATTAACCTGCTGGGTGGCAAGCAGTACAGCATGCTAAGTGCATCCAGGAGAAACATGACGACAGCAGCAGTCCAAAGGAGAGGGCACGTTTTGCCAGTTTTGCCAAATGAGTGGATGGCCAGAAAGCTGCTGCTACATCAGAGGGATCAAAGAGCACAAGATTAAAAAATACTAAATAATGGCTTATAAACACAGGCCCTTAGTCACAGAGCTCTGCGGGAGGCTATTTTAGACAATTCACTGGATGAAACCTTATTTGAGGTTCAGGAGCTATTCATGTGGAGGAAGAGCCTCATCTGGACTTACAGACTTGTGTATTTAACATCTGCCTGATGACAGGAGGCAGGGACCCCAACGGGAGGCACTGGCCCTCAGTCCACTCCAGGAGAGACTGAAGCTCATCCTCAGCCTCTGAGGGAAAAAGGAGCCCTGCTCATGCTGAGCAAGGATCATTTCAGCATGAGGGAGAGCCACGGATGCACTGATGTGACATTGCTTTGGTTTTGGTTTGTTTTTCTGTTGCTTTCTTTTCTTTTTTTTTTTTTTTAAATTCCAAGCTGGGTCCTCTAACTCATGGAAACAACAAGGCTTTGCACCTGGGAAGGCCGTTGTGCCTTTCCCTCCGACATGCAGGATATCAGGGTTAGCTAAATATGAGTTCAGCTGCGGGACTGACTCACCGCTTGTTCCTGGAACCGCCTGAAGGAGGGGAGGATGCTGTGGGCAGGCTCTAACTGTATCATCTGGGTTAGGGCCGGTAGCAGATGGTCCTGAAAACATACTTCCATGTGGGTTTAAAATAGCACAGCACCCACAATCAGCTGAATGGGGAAATGTGAAAAAGCCTGTCACACAAGGAATGCTGCTGTGAAGATCTGCAGTCAGGAGGGGGTCCGAGGCTTCACCAGCCCTCGCAGTGTGGAAGTGCCCGACGCTCCTCGCTCACATCGGACTTCGCTGCTGACCGATCCCACCAGCCCTGTCAGGAGCATTCTGGCCTCTGTATCACATTTCATGTAAGAGAACAATCTTTTTTTTCCACGCTGTAAAGTGAAATGAGGAAACTTTTCTGAGAGCAGCTTTTCTAGTTCAACAGCACTCCCTGTCCACTGTAGTGCAAAAGCCTGAGCCTGAAAAGCTGCATTTAAAAAATGATCTCTTCTCCTCCATGAGTCACCTGCTGTACGTGTTCGCCAGCAGTAGTGGCAGCCTTAAATAGCCCGAGTCTACGGTTACATCCTGCGGCTGCCTTGATGCCACACACGGAGCAGGAGAGGCAGTGACAGCAGAGGACAGACAGCCTGCCCCGAGGCACCACAAGGCCAGCTTCCCCAAGGAGCAACAGCTAGCTTCATCTCACAGATGCTCATCCCCAGCGGCCCCCTCAACAGCCAGCACGGAGATCCCCATGCACATCAGGGAACCCTGCTGGGATATATTTTCACTTCTCAAGGCTTATGTTGACCCCCAAAGCTCCCAGCAGTGAGGAGAGTGTGCCAAAGCAAAAAGCAGAGGGCTACATTACTTTGTGTGCCTGGTTTCCCTAGGCTGGTGGGTATAGGGATGGGGAGACAAAAAGAGCACCTTGCCATTCCTCTTACCCTCTGTGTTGTACGGGCTGTTCCTGAACAAAATCTGTTTCCTCCTTCAGTAGATGCACAAATGCATCAGCAAAGGTTTCTTGCTCCTTCCCCTCTCCCCCTCCTCCCGCCTTTCTGCCATGCAAGCACCAAGCACGATCTAGGCGGTAACCTTTAGAGGAAGAGAAATATCACAGGCACATCTGTTTTTACAGCTAATTGGCCACAGTTTTTGAAACGGGCAGAAGTGGCTCAGATGAACAAAAGAAATCCTTGAGAAGCCCTGGCCCCAGGGGAGGCCTGGCTGTAGCTCATGGTAGAGTCGGTGGCGAAGGCCCCGCTGTCACCAGATGGACACATCGGGGTTTGCTGGAGACTGCACTGCCTGATGGTGCAAATGGGTCCAGCCCCGTTTCCTCCACTGGAATTTCGTGTGACTGCACAACAGCAAATTTGGGCCTCTGCTTAAGGCATGTTTAGAAAGCACAGATTTTTCTAGGTCTTTAAAAGCAAACATAGGATACCTACATCTTGCATTTTGTTTTCAGAATCTGCCGTAAACTGTTTTAATGCTTCAAGTAAGCATTTCGGAGCACACTTTAAAAAAACAATTTTCTGCGTTTGGCTTGACTGGTTTTTTTATCAGCACAAAACCATCAGTATAGCACCGGCTTGTTATGCACTTACTGCCAATACAATAACAGCTATAACTAGAGATGCTTTAGATGAAGATTAGTTATTACTGCCTCGTTTAGGCAGAGTGGGCTGAGGGAAGGAAAGATTGTCACGGTGTCTCTGTAGCCCTCAGTCATAACCATTCCAGAAACTATTAAGCTTCCTACTTGCACTTGTAGCACTTATCCCATATATCCCCCAACTGCATCAGGAGACAGTCTCCGAAATCTAGATTCAGAGGTTTTAAGAGATAGGAAAGCTATCTGAATTTATACAGGGCTGTGATTCCCACCCATTTTTTCGCATTTTGATTCTACCTAGCTGCAGGAAGGGAGCTTCCCTCCACTGTCACCGCTTGCCAGTCTCCCTTGACAAATCCTTGCAGGACCAGTTACTGGTCCTCTGTGCAAACAGCAGTTGCACAAACTGGGCAAGGCACTTTCTAGATGCAGAGGAAGGCACAAAGGTACAATCTTAAAAGATCTGAATAGCACTTCTGTTTCTGCATTCAAGTATGCAGAGGAAAGTCTCCAAATTCTCTAAGTTAATCTCTTTTCTTGTTGCCTATGCAAACTATATTCCCCTTTAGTAGGAAATGATCACCTCCCCAGGACCCTACTCACTTTTACTGCCTCTCTCTCATCTCACTCCAATAATTCAACATACAATAGCAAAATACCAAGTCTAACATATGCCACAATCAGAGTACACAATATTTTGCAATAAATGTAAATTTGATATATATATATATAAACAGAAAGAGCCTGACTGTGAGAAAGAACCACCCTACCTACTTCCCATTCGTGTTATGCAAACATTTTTTACATGTGTCTTTGCTCACTGAATGCAAACAGTGGGTATGTGCATAGCCATGCCCGCAAAGCACACATTCTTCATTAAAACCCATGCAATAAATTTGTATCTGATTGACTTTTAAACACTTTGCCTTCCCACAGCTCCATCTTCCTCAGACTTAGTGATCCAAATCCTGTTCTTCTTCAGGCAGCCTGCCACAGTCAGGGTCTTATGTCTCCATTAGTGGAGAGCTTCCTCCTATCCCCATGGGCATTACTGGCCCGAACCCCAGAATTAGTCACATCCAGTCTTGCACCACTGGCAAAACAGAGCTTGGTGTCATGCAAAGGGAATATACAGCACTTTCCAGCAAGGTGCTACTTTTTTTTTTTTTTCTTCTGGAAAATCAAGGCACATGAGGACGTTAACATGCGGCATTTTCACAAGGGGGAAAGTTTTTCTCAGGTTATTTTTAGAAAGATTTATTGGTTTTAATTTTGGTAGTTGGATCCTAAAAAAGGAAGCATGGCACATGGCCTCTTAAAGAGTTGCAAAACCCACTCTCAATAAAATTTAATATGCCCTGCATTAGCTTTTCTTTAATGCGCACTGTGTGGAGTGCAGCAGTATAACATTTTTAGCATCAATCATTTCGGCACACTCCTGAGTAATGCAACTACCTCACACCTCTGCAGATAGGACGTTTATTCTACAGTACCCCTTCTTCTCTTTGTGCTATATGCATGTGTACGTATCCACAAACACGTGTATCCCTGCCAGCTTTTTCTTGCTCTTGGAGGTTACTCACCAGTGCAAGTCACTAACAGCACACAGATCAAGGGAACTGTGCTGACACAGACTTGCTCTAACAGAACAAACTTTCACCCCAGAAAAAAAAACAGGAGCTCTGAGTACATGTTGGTTTGTAATCTGGATGTGCACGTCTGTGTGTGTGCCTATATATGTAAATTTCTTGTCCACTAATTCCTGATAGAACAGGGGTGGCCAAATCTGCTGCTGCAGTAAATTGATGGAGTCCTGTGCAATTTGACAGAGCTATAACAGGTTACACCAGCTGAATGGTTGGCTCAGATGCTCTGGAAAGCTGCTCCAGGAAAGAATTTTGCTGCCATTTCTATTACGTGAAAGCAGAGCTGCTATATATTCTATTATTTATTGCATATTTCATGCCACTGGTGCAATCAAGAGTGAAGTATACAATGAAGAGGAGAGGGACCACCTGGGTCACCAAGTCCAGTCCCTCCAAGATCACATCAACACGTTTTGCTGCGTACAGCCTCTGAACACTTTCTCCATAATGCACAAACACACTTTACAGCACACACCACAAAACGCTTCTATCAACCCGAGAATGAACTAAAACTGCTAGGATACAAAAACAAAATAGATAAAAACCAAAGTGTACTACAGGAAGAGTGAGGGATCAAAGCATCACCGGTATCTTAGGTTCCAGCAGTACCAGGGAATTTGCTCCCATCCCCTAAAAGAGAGTCCATTCAGGTGCCACCATATATCCTGGATGCCAGAGGAGCCATCTGGAGTTTTGGCTTCCTGAAGTTAAAATATGCACAGCAGATTATTTATCCAAGTAGATACTGACTGCTAACATTTTGGCTAACAATGCAGACCTCCGTGAACTGCATGCTCAACTTTCTACAGCATGGGTAAAATACAAAAACTGTACAGAAAAGGACTTTTAAGAAGAAGCCCCTGCTAATCAGCCTGTCACTGCAAAATTACATAAATAAGCTCATATTGCCCCACAGGTAAGATTATAAAAGTAGCAATGTGAAAAGTACTACTGATTTAAAGCAAGTATCCCCACTTCCCTAAAGCTAGTTTTACTTTAGGGATAGTATCTCATATAACAGAGATCATAACATTTGGGTTTTCAGTAGACACAGTCAGATCAGTGCAGCTTTGAACCTCCCTCCTGTGGGGGCCATTTACTGTGCTTTTCAAAGGAACAGGTGGATTTGAAAGCAGAATTAGCTTCATATTTAATCATCCAGGGTTATCACCTAAGACCAATTTTCAAACAATTGGATGTGAATTGGCCACAGGACATGGTTAAAAAGAAGTTCATACAAAATAGAGCATGTGAAAACTGGAGCCAAAATACATATGGCCTAATTTAAAAACAGGATTAAAGGAAATTCACAAAGTGATTTTGCTGCCAGATTTAATTAGTATGTTCAATATGTGAGATCACCTGAATCTACTTTTACTTGTTTTGTGTCCCATTAAGAGTTTCACAGGAGCAGTAATATGATTGAGTGGCCCTTGTGAGGGATGCAGCTTAGGCTGCTTTGAAACAAATTGAATTAATTTAAAATGATTCTTTCCAGGTATGACATTCTTGGAAACAGATGTGGGGACAAGGAGGGAGGGCATCAAAAGTATTGATGCATAGACATAATAACAATACCCATTTTATATATATATATATATATATATATATATATATATATACACATAGACCCCTTCTTAAATATCTACAGAAATATTAACTCTACATAAATTTTAACTCTAGAAAGCCTATTCTCATAAGATTATTAGAAAGCCTATTCTCATAGGATTACTACTGGTGTTGCCTGTTAGAGTCGCATGAGCATTTGAGATACTGCACAGGCAAGGGTCCTCACAGAGATTTTCCATCTCTACCAGTTCCCTAAGATGTGAAAGTTGTGGGGATTGGGTCCTGCGGTTTCTTTTGAAAAATGTTAGAGAGGAAATTTGCATCCAAAGGCTTTGCATGGGTGAGACAGGGTAAGACTCCGGGTCTCTGGCTGAGTTAGATCCATGGTGGAGGAAAGGGTGTCTTATTTTCAGTGACATTTACAGCTTTCCACTTGATTTCACTATCGTTGATTGATTTACATGGATCTCTCTCAGATTCTGCCCTGCTGAGCAGCAATGTAAACCCCTAAATTGGATAGATGGTGCAGATTTTATACTATTTCCCAAACAAATGGTATGATAAATGGCTTAAACAGTACAGTTTCACACCTAAATTACAGAACAGCAGCAGAGGAGACGGAGACAAAGGCAGAAAGGATAGTATCTGGAAAAAAAAAGTTTTAAGACTTATTTCTGGACACTCAAATCACCTAAAACCTGCACAAAACTCTGCAAGCTACAAGTGCATGGCTATCCTGAAAAGAAACCCATGCATGTGCATTCTGATTTTAACCCACAAAAAATATTTCAAAATCCAAGCCGTGATCTGGCGAGACGCTGAATGTTTTCTCTTTTCATCAGACAAGCCTACAAAGAGATACTGAAGTGTTTGTACTGTAGAAGCCAAAGTGCAGCCACAAAGGCTAATTTACCAAGCCAAAAAGCAATCACTGCTGCAACTGCCTTGCAGACGTACCCACTGCCTTCGGCAGAACCTCAGTGGAGACTGAGGGTGCTTGTCAATTCACAGGGGGTGCTCTCAGTGTCTCGCAGGCTCACGTTGGGTTTACATATGGATGAACTGAATATTTTTTTGCTACAAACATTCTTCCCCTTCCAGGCCTCCTTTGCTTTCAGTTCTGAAGGGTGAATTCATTGAAAACATCTGCACTACTAGAAATGTTCTGTGCTTTTTCCAAACCTCATCCCCGTGGTGGCTATGTAGTAACAGAGGATAGACAGAGCTGCATAAGGCAAGCCCACAAGGAAGAAACAGCATTAGAGAGGGGATGCTGAATGCTGGAGCCTCACCGTCTGGACCTAGATCCTACCTGGGCTTCGCTTACCTTCTGCACTGGGTTCTGCTCTTCACTACACAGCCGAAAGGTTTCCACAGCAACTGCCACATCACATCATATTGCTTGTACCTCGGAGATACACAACACCTCTGAAGTGAATTTTGCTCAGCGGCCTGTCATGTTAACTTCTGTACATCTTCGAGCTGTTGCACGCTCCCCTTGGTATCAAGGCCAATCCTGGAGCTGTTTTTCTGGGGATCTTACATAATGTGTATTTCTCCTCCTTTTGTCCTTTTTCTGCCTTTTCATATTGCAGACTTGCAGTGGCATAGGAAGGAAAGGGCCCTGTGACCATGTCACAAGAGCATGGCAAAGGCACAGAGGGGGCTGATCCTGTGTCACTCACAAAGGCGAGGACTGAGAGACAACATTTATGGTAGCAAACCTCAGTGAGCCACATGAATACTTCAAACACATAAAAGGGAAAGATTTATTTTTGTTTGGGGAACAAGGGGCATGGACCAGCCCCCAGCAGGCCCACCAGGAAGGCGTGTTTAAGGGCTTGTATGGCCATCTGTTTCTCCTCTGTACTGGTGCTCTGGTGCCAGCTGCCTCTGCGGCTCAGCCGTCCCACGTGCGGGCTCCCCTGCCCGGCCCTGCGCCGCCGTCCGTCTGCTCCTTACTAATCCCACGTCACCGTATGGCCCTGCTGCCCACCAACCCTTTATACCTGACCTAAACCCTATGTAAATCACAGGAGAGGACACTGGACGTCTCCTCAATGGCGTCAGAGCTGCTTGTGGAGCACCTGAAGCACACAAGCAGATCTCGCGCTCGCTTTGCCCTGACACCCCGAACCTCCCTGTACTACACCACCACAAAAACATGTTCCCAGCCCAAAAACGAGGGGCAGACAGATAGGCAGACTCGAAAGCTGCAGCCACCTGGGAGACATGCAGGGTGACGCAATGCAGCAGGGGCAGTTGCCAAAGTCGTTCTGACAGCAGAGGCCCGGGGCAGGCAGGGCGCCGGCGGCAGAGGCGCCACGGAGGGGAGCAGGCCCGTGGCCTCCATCTGCGGGGAGGTGTGAAAACAGGCAGGGCTGCGGCCAAGCTCCCTTTGGGGTGTCTCGCAGCGCTGGCAGCCGTAGCTCACCGCTTAAGCCTTGTGCTCAGAGACCATGAACAACTGGGATTGAAAAAATATGTATAACCTGGCTGGAGGACAGCTGGGGGGAGGGAAGGGAGAGGCAGCAGTAGGCTGAGTATCTGAAGGTTGCTGACCCTACTATGAGGGTGAAAAATCACCTAGGATGTTGTGTGTTAGCATTTCCTGGATGTACTGCTGGATGAAATTAAGAGCAGGACAATGAAACCCAGCCAGCTGGAAGGACTGGCTGGCAAACTGGCTCTTACTCCAGTACCTCCATAAGGAGGGTAGCAGGGTTGATCCCATGGCAAACCCAAAAAGCAGCAGCCAGGTCTGGCCTCCTCAGGTCACTTGCAGAAATGGAGCTGATCCATCCGTATCCTTACAATGAGCCCAGGAGCCACAGCCATGGATTAAGCGTGGATACAGTTCAGAACAAAACGATGATGCCTCTCCCCTAAGAAATTACAATCGATCTGAGTGTAAGAGAAGTAACAACAATTGGATGTAGACTCTCCACCAGGGATTTAGGAGTTTACAGTGAGTTGCCACAGTGCTTCCACTAGCTCTTCTGCCTGCTCTTTAGCTTTAATGCTTTCCAGCCAACAAATTAGTCTGTACAAAAACCAATATTTAATGCAATTTTCACTTTAACCTACATGTTGAACTCCAGTGTCTTCAGTGAACCCAAGGTTAGAGATGGACTGATGCACTTTTCAGGATGGGCTGACAAACTTAAATGTAGCCGAGATTATTATGGACTATAATAATAACTTCATAATTTAACTGCTTGTCTGCCAAATGCACTGCACAAAGGCTAGCTCCTGCCTGTGCCCTGGTATTGCTACCTCTACAGCAGGCTGTGACTTTGTGACCGAGCTCCATAGCAAAACCAAGCAGGACTAACAAGTGAATTGCAGGACCCTGTTAGAAGCCCTCTCATTTCGGTGTTGAAGGATCTGGCAAGGCAACGCCTTGGGGGAGGGAAAGCTCATACCACTACTGCCAATACTGGCTTCCAGAACAGAGAGCTTCTGTTTTCTAGGATGTCAATTGGTGCAACTATTACAAACTTTTGTCTATCTGCTGGAGAAGAGTCAGCAGTCTGTGCACGTTAATTCTCATTTTAACTATTTTTTGTGAATATGTATGTGGTAATTTATGTTACAAACCTAAAAAAAAAAAAATAAGAGGGGAAAGGGAGGGG
>CM021733.1:102783884-102850920 GCA_011075105.1 Heteronetta atricapilla
TTTTTTTGAGATCTTTTCTGGAAAAATCTGAGAGAATTAAGCAGATTCTGCTGGGATAAAAGTGACCCATCACTTAAAACACTGTCATAACCCTCAACATCTCTCATGTTCTGATTTCTGCTTTACCTGAAACCTGTGAAGTGTGAGTCACATCCATTTCCCTTGTGCCACAATGGGGAGGAATGCTGATATGTGGGAACTGACAAAGAAGCATGAGGGAACCGATGTTCACCTTTTCATCCTGATGAAATCCACAGGTGAATCATGGGGTAAGAACTTGACCTCACCCATAAAACTGCATGAAGATTGAAAGAACTTCCTTGAGTCTCCCTGCTGTGCCTCTGACTACCAGATTTATTGGCAAGAGATGAGCAGTTAAACCACTCCACTAAGCTCAGGGAGAACAAGTTCAAGTCTCGCCAAGGGCCACCCTTGACAACTCAAGCATAAAAAACAAGAGCTATTCCATTTGGTGAGTCAAAAGCAACTGGCCCTGCCACTGGATGCATCAGACAGATGCTGTCAGCTGAGGAATGGGACATACTCAACCACACCAGACCTGTTTATAGTAGTGTCATCTGATATATTTTTGAGAGAAATGTTTGGAGCCCTGAATGAGAAGGTGATGTTGCAGGAAGTTAGCCCTCAAGTAATGTTTCTCTTTTCACTTCAGCCTGCCAGCACACAAGGAAGTGTGGGATAAGCTCATCCAAAAAAAAGGGAAAACAATTAGAAAGCTCTAAGTGCATCTACACCCATCTCTGAAGAGCAGGAGAAGGGAACACGATTAAATGAATGTGATTTGTTATGAACTCAACAGCCTTCTGTATTCAAGGCTCTTTGTCACCTAGGGATTAAAATGGCCCTAATACTTTTGCTCACTTTCCACTCCTGAGTTCAGCTCTGGAATTCTTGAGGATCTGGCCCACAGTCACTGCCAGGGTGGTATGACCCCCCTCCCCGAGAGTGCTGCCAGGAAATAAGACACATGCTGGCCCATCCTGTACTGTATTCTTACTTCTATTTTTTCCTTCTTTGCAGCTGCAAAATACAACTGAGCAAGTTAAATTCCACTTCCCTTGAACACGGAAGCAAGCAGTGCATTTTGTCACATGGCCACATCAGCATATCGCAACAACAAGCAGAGTCACCTGGTGAAATAATCCATGTGGAGATTTGGAAGGAACATTTCCTTAGGGCAGGTGACACCAGACAGCTGGCAGCCCTCTAACTTTTGTTCCGAGAGTAACACCTATGTTGGAGGGCATCCTGCCAGAAGCTGCACCCACCTGGGATGTAGCCAGCCCAAGTTGAAAGGGAACACCAAATCCAGCAGGATGATTATATTTTACTGATGTTCAGGACAGAGGTACCTGGGAACACACTAGCTCCCCTTAGGTATTTGGTACTGTTTGGTAGTTAGGCAGCTAAGAAAGTTAATCAGGTCAGAACCAGGCTTGCATATGCTTTCTCCACAGGGATTATGAACTACTTGCCAAATATTCAGATTGGGTAATTGCTACCTGGATTACCAAGGGTACACAGCCCCAAAAGAAAATAATTGCTTAGAGTTTCTGATAGATTGCATCACTCCATGCCAAAGTATACAGCAGAATGAGAATCATCAATACATGATGTAAGGATATACAAGCCTGCTTGTAGTTCAGATGCTAGAGCTGAACCCACTGCAGCTAGCTGAAGCAGGAGAAATATTAACCCTTACATTCTGCTTATAGGAAAGCAATAATTTGATTCTGACCTCCAGAAGCATTTGTGGAATCCAGAGATTCCCCCAAATAACACTGCTTTTCTTAGAACACAAGGGGAAAACATTCATCCCTGCTCAAAAAAATGTAAATTTGACCAAGGCTAATTTTACCCCAATGTCTAGCTATGAGATCATTGTTATACCAGTATACAAGTTTAGCCTCACATATTTTATGACCAATGCAACGTGGAGCAGAGCCTATACTGTCCATCAGGGGTGCTGCTTGCAGGATAGAAAAATCCATCATCTGTTGTATTTAACTGCAAAGCTCTGGTGAAACTCAAATTCCTTCTAACAAAAACATTTAGGTAGTTAAGTAGCTACAAAGTTATACGGAAAGTAGACATTCAGCATATATGTTGCATGATTTTATGCAAGAGTATAAGATTCCCGAACCATTTTAGAGGTCCTTTTCTTCTTTGCAACCACACAGTAATATAATCACAGGAAGAGAACAGAAATTATTCAAATTTTCACTCTCTTCCAGTCAGCCATGCATACAGTGCTGACTCAGGAGCAAACATTAAAAAGCAAAGAGCCATGGGGGAACTTACAAATCCAATTGTACATCTCCCAAGGGGAGTCATTACAACAGTGTCAAACAGGCCGCAAGCAGGAGGAATGAATGAATAGGTGGGGGGATATTCGGCAAGATGGAAAAAACAATGCTTGTAGAGAAGGCCCTGATAGCAACAAGCCACATCAACGCCTTCAGCATTCAAACTGAACCGTGATACAGAGGCCTTTAAGGAGGAAAGTGATAGCATATATCAAAAGTTAATAAGGAAGACATGCTGTAGAAATAATAGAGAGAGAGAGCATTAAAATATCCAGTGCAAAGCCCACTTATGTGTGCCATTAGATTACTCTCCTCGTTTTGTTAGGTTTGTAACTGAAATCATTAATTTTAGACATAACTGCAAACAGACTCAGAACAAAATCTCTAAAAAAGCAGGGAAACAGCAATATTATTAGGGCTCATTCAAACTACTGAACCTGGCAATATTATTAGGGCTCATTCAAAATACTGTACCTGGCCATAGATGAAATATTAATTAGAGGTTATATTCAAAGCCTTCAGAAAATGATTATTCAACACAGCAATGATGTGTTGCCTAATTGTTTAATAAAGTTTTATCTTACTATGCACTAAAGCTTAGACCAAAATGTTAGTATATAAAGAAGATCACAGAGCTTTAATGACAGGCTGAAACTTGGGAAAGACATGTGTGTATTAACATTTAGCTTCAGAAAATATGCAAATTGCTTAAATAACACTGCTTTTGTCTTCCATATGAGATAATGGATATATAGTCAACAGCCTGTATTTCACTGTTGGGTAGATCATCAAATTAGCAGCTAAATTAAGGATCCAATTAATCTCTATTAAAGACTTCTTTGTCAATACAAACAAAATCAATGCAATTTAAGATCATCATATATGGCTCTTTTTTTTTCTCTCATTACAACTAAGAATAGGTTTTATTAAACAATGCTCAAATCGCAGCTCTCTTAAACTGGGAGATATCCAAAAAACAGATCTTGAAACATGCCTCCCTCTCCTACATATGCATAAAAATTCTTCTTTATCCTTTGCAAAAATATCTCTTTTCTTGAGACAGAAACTACAAATTCCACTCCTCCCATTCACACTGAGGAGAACATTACTCCCTAAACAGAGCCACTTAGTCCAAAACAAACAGCAAGATATCTAAAATATCTCTTAGATGACTAGAGGAAATAAGACTCGGAGAGAGCACCTCCTTCTTGGGACAAAGGAGGGAGGGAGGCTGGACTCGATCTCTGCTCCAGGTCTATCCCTCCCTGCTCCAGGTACCATGATCAAATTCATGAGCATTTCCACAGGCAAAAAAAAAAAAAAAAAGTGTCAGGACACACATGGCTGGAATGCAGCAAAACTAATTCCCACAGGCCTGGGAACATTTTTATTTTTCATAATAGAGCTGTTAATCTTATAATAAAGTAACTTTTTAATGTATTTTGTACTCAGCAATGAGCTCTCCTAGCACTGACCTCAGCATGAACAGCACTCCCTAGTAATAGCACTGTGGAAATTTTGCTGCAGGCAGGTCTTGGACAGCTGTCTTTTGTCTCTCCATTTAGTCTTTGCAGAAAGATACTACCAGAAGCAGTGATAGGCCATAAAACTGAAGACACCATTTTAAATCAAAAGGCTTTCAGTGGTTGTATTAAAGGGGCTATCTGTGTTGCCAGCAGTGACTATAGCAATTACTTGGTGCAAACATCTAGGCAGGTGCATAATTTAAAAAGAAAAAGACATCCCCCTCCTCTTCAGGGCATTATATTCCTGACTTTATATTCATTAGTTCTGTTTGACTAAAGAAGGAGAAGAGACAAGGGCAGAAGGAAAGAAGGAAGAGTGAGGTAGGATAAAAAAAAAAAAAAAATGTTGGGAGAAAAGAATGAGCAAATAAAAAGCAGAGAAAGATGAGAGAGAGAGATGATAACTGACTTGGGCAAGGGGTAAACCACAAACCTAGTCATTGCTAGTGTCCTGGAACAAAAATAACTCATTTGTCCACCAGAGGCAGGGCAGCTGCTCGTGCATGGGGCCAGAGTCTTCTTCACCACCTTGGCACTGGGCAGAGCCCCAGTCCACTTTCAGATCTGCCCCTTTCACTGTGCTCTGTGACAAAACTCATAGTGTTCTCTCAGCCCTTGTGGTTGTGGTTAGGAAACTGCCGCATGTTGGGTCTCAATAGAAAAAGTATTTTAATACAAGAAAAACAGGAAACTCAAGCACGTTTTGGGTCTAATTCAATTTCAGTTCCCCGATTCCTTTATTTTCTATGGACAAAAGGCATGTAACAAAATTATGAACTGGGACGTGAAAAAAGCAGAACTGTGCACATGACAGATAAAGCTGGCTCATTATGTGAAAACTGAAGCCGTGCAAAATATAAATTCAGAGCAGATTAAAACACCTCTCATCCAAAAACCAGTTAGGACCAGTCAAGCAAATACAGGCACCTGGACAGAGGCTGAGCAGAATGTGTAGGAACTGGCATAGGTCATGGTTGCACAAGAGGAGACCAGGTTATAAGAAATGCAAATATTCTTTCTTCATTTTAAACTGAAAGCAATCTCTGACTCTGGAATCTCCAAACACAAGGTACAATGTACCAGTTCAATGTCAGCCTCCCCTCACTCTCTTTGCAAGAGCATCAGTGCGTTTTAGTGCTAATGTACTAAAGCATGACACTAGCTCAAGATAACCACATTCTATTGAGAAACATAACAATAGAAATAATGGAATAAGCACTTCATGCAATTTGCTAGGAATGTAGTTTGGACACCAACAGCCAAAACAAACTAAAATGGCAAATGCGAGGACTCTATTTTGAAATGATCTGCAAACAGACTCAGAAGCTTTACAGGGGGTCATATTTTCCACAAGGATAAACTGTCCTTGAACAATATTTTCAATGTTCTGGGTACTAATGTGCTTTCTTTTCATATGGATTGTTCTCACCTCCTCTCCTTTTCCTTGAACAAATATTTACTGTGACCAATAAAATTTTGCTCTCCATTTATGAGTTAAACAGCATCACATTCCCACACGCTGTTTTATATACCCATACATAGAACATATGTGCCCACAGAAAATGACATCTCTAAACTACGGCTGATGGAATTATTTTTAAGTAATCATATTCACTGTAGATTTCAGTCCTGATTCATCAATACATTTAATTCACTTTGGTATTAGATCTGTGAGTGAGTGGAATGAAGTGTTCAGCTTGGGAAAGGAGGTGACATATTTCACCAGAGATAAAGCATTTCTGTGAGTATGTGAAAGAGCGATGCCTGATGCAATGCCCATCGCATGAGCATAAACACATCATCTTCACAGGAACAACTGACATGTTTAATTTTAAGAAAGCGACCGAAAATATTTTAGTGAAATTATTCCTGCCCTTCTGCACATGTTCAAGGGTTTTACCAGGTCAGCATTTAAGTGGGAAAATTATAGCCTGGGAGATGCCAGCAGACCGGCAGTGATACACATGCTTGAGACTACTCTCTGTTATTCATTCATTATTCACCTATTGTTATTTGCTGCTCATGTTCTTGTGACTTTCTGCAAATGAGTCAGGAAGCGAAAGCATCTTCATATGTGAACTAGGAAAGTCCAGGTTTTGAAGAAAAAAAAAGGGAGGGGGGTAAAAATTTCACATAAAGAGGATGATATGATTTCATGTGGTCATTCCACGGTCCCATTAAGGGAAGGCTTGCCCTTGTCCGTGGCTTTGAAACAGAAAGTGTCACCTAAACCTCTTTTCTTTCCTATGTTGCAAAGTGTTCATCAACCTGCGTGGAGCCCTGCTTCAGCACCACATCCGTACGGTGCCAACCCAAGCCCTCAGACACCATATCAAAACCCCAGCCTCTCAGTGCCTTCACCTTTTGCACCTTTTCAGTTGCCTAAATATATGAAAAATGAAGACAGAAAAGAATCAAGAAATGATGTAGATGATGTCCCCGTGCATGCAAGAGGGTGGTGTGGCCATCACCAGCCCTGGGACAGCCTGGGGCCTCCAGCCATGTCCCAGCCGTGCCAGCAGGCACAGGGCTGGCCTGGCCAGGCCGCGTGGTTTACTAGCACAGCTGTGCTGCTTGCAGCTGAGGTGGTGGCCTCATGGTTGCTAGTTTTGGCACCTCTGCCCCACGCGCCAGGCACGCCCTCGGGGCACCGGGGCCTGTCAGCGTTTCTGCTGTGTTTATATAGCTTTGGGGAAGTCAGGGACTGGGCTCCACATGCGGGTCCTTTTTGCTGAATTCCCCTCCAGGAGCGCAGGGGCAAAGAGGAACACATCTTTGGTGAACACCTGCAACCAGCAGTTCCTTCCTCAGACACTGAAATAGATTTTCCTCAGACTACAGTAAAACATGATACCGGCTGTTCCCCTTCATACACCCCAAAATATAAACAGTGGTACTAACAAGAAAGAAGGTGAGAGCACGAACAGGTTCCTCTGGGAAGCAAAAGCACTAACGTCTACACTGGGGTTGGGGTTGGGTTTGGTTTGCAGATCACAACCACTCTCTGGTGCTCCCAGAAGAGGCTGGGGCTTGACCTATGTAGCACGTTGAAGGTCTCTCACACACAGCAAGCTCAATCACACTCCTCTCTGAATGCTTTTTCTTATTTACTCCTGGTCTTATGGAGCTCCTTCAAGTCTTCTCGTCTTCATGGGAGAGGGTCAGTAGCCACAGATCGTCTGAAACAGAAGCTGGTGGAGCCTGGTGGATTGTGCCTAGGTGGAAGAAGAGGAGCATGCACACAATGTGTATGGTCTCCCAGTAAATTAATTAGTACCAGACCTAACTTTGTTTAAGGCCTAGCTAAGCCTGCAGCTTGAAATGATGAGTGTAGCCGTGCTTTATTTTCTAATTTACAATTAAGATGGTTGTGGATAAGCTTTGCTTTTAGTCAAGAGAAGGTGAGTGATGCAGCCATCAGGCTGAGCCCAGCATGAGGGTGGAAGGAGGGATAATTAGCAGGTCAAAGCACCTAGTCAAAGGACAAATGGGGTGGGAATTCCCTTCCAAAACAGAGACATCTGTCCAGCATGAGCAAAGAAGTGTTCAACAGTCTGTGGTACCTGGTCCACATTAGGAAACCAGCAGAATGCTGCACATCGTACTACAGAGCCCTAAGTGTCAAATGCCAGGTGAAGTGTTAAGTAGTGAGAAAATATTCTCAACCACCAGCACACTGAAAACTGCACAAAGTATTGGCTTTGGCACTTGTGCAAAACACATATGTCTGGGTTGCCTGGAGTAGTAAGAGATTCAAAATTCAGGACTGGCAGAGGTGTTGATGAGAGGGACTGGGATATGGTGCACTGCTGGGCAGAAAAAAAGGATATAATCCTATGCGCTGAGCTCAAAGGAAATCCAGATGGTTTCCTGATAATCTTAAGAATGCAAATTTCAGATCCATCAGGCCAAGAAAAGGGAACTACATGAGGCAGAGTCATATCACAACTTTTAGGAGACCTTCTTGCTCACTGGGTTGCTAGATTGTAAAGTATTTTTAATTAACAGCAAGCACTTTAAGTACAAACACCTCTGTGACAAACAATTTTATATTTGAAAGCTGTATCATCTGAAACATTACTTGTCTCATTTGGCTGTCAAACACCAAAAATCTTCACTTTTGCTCTATGATGACTTTATTTCCAAGCCTGTAAACTCTTCTTTAAAGGGAAAACATTTTTTCATCTTAATTGCTCACTATAAAGCAGTTATCAACAATAGCATTGAATGGGTCTAGCTAGTCTCCACACCATGTCTTATATACAAAAATGTCTCTCTTTAACTAGTCCCTAATCAAGCTCCAGTGCTGGTTTCAGGGGCTTTTCAGGCTCTTTGGAGAAGAGACAGCAGGCTGAGCTAGACAGCATTGGCAAGCATCCAATATGCAGGTGAGAGAGGAAAAGGAACCCCTCCCTTAGTCTCTGCCCAGCATCCCCATACACCTGACACCTTTCTGCCTTGTATGAATAAGATGTCATTGATTTTCATAAAAGAGATGCTATTGAACAACTACAAGGTAGCCATTAATCTTTGTAAATAACTAGAATAGAGATACTGTCAAAATACACTGAATAATTGTGATTTGTGATGCATGAGCTTTGCTGTGCTGTGTATGTTAACTTACTAAATTGCAAAATGAATTCAACTGCTAAGGGTCTCCCAGTCAACCATGCAAATTAGCACAGTTCTGTTGTAATGTTTTATGTTTCAATACTGCCTTTAATCAGAGGATCTCAATGTATATTTGTGATCCATAATTAATAAGACATACTATACCTCCATGAGATGTGTAAGTAGGATTATAGCATGCATTGCAGTACACTCATTGCACTGTTCCACATCAGTAACAGTTGTTGAGTGGGATCAAGCAGTAGCAATAAGCTCTGACTGTTGTCTTGTTTCTAGTTTACAAATGTGCTAGTCATGTGAACGTGTACATGCATGTGTCCTCACTGCTAGACTTTCCCTCCATGTGGGAAAGATACAAAACTTGCAACAGTCTTTTCCCAGATGCCTAATCCTTGCAGTTTTCCAGAGGGATTCTCCAAAGGAGGAGCAGCAAGGGAACTGAAATGGAAGTGTGTTTGTGTACACACATGGGTGTATGAGCTGCAAATCAGTACGCATCACATGTCAGAAACCCGTGTCATCTGAGAAGCAAACAGGTAAGCCTAAAATTTACCATTTCAAAACAACTGCATGCCTAACTTGTCGTGCTAATAACACAAAAGATTATTCACGGTGAAAGAGATTTAAAAATCCAATTTAGTTTTAACCAGGTATCCTTTTTTAAAGGCTGGAAGGAAAGTATTATTTTACAGATAGTGATCAGAGACACCAGGAGACTCATTTTCCCATAGTTACGTTTTAAGTCTGTGGCTGCACTGGCAATTGCATCCAGTCAAATTACTATTAATTCTGCTTACAACATCAGTGCCTAAGGACTATTGAGAATGGAGTGCCTTCGGTCTTGGTAGGCTCTGTGCACACTGAGCTGTAGCCAGCCCCTGCCTGGAGCTCTCCCAGCCAAAACAAAGAATGATGGAGGCTGCAGGAAAGGCAAAAGCACAACAAGCAAGCTGTTTAACAGAAACAACCTCAGGAGAGCTCCATTCTTGTTATTTTTCTTGATGGGATTTAGACAGAGAACGGACCAATGGGGAAAGATGTAAGGAAACACAGGCTAGGAGAACTGACAATAAAACACAGCAGACATGGAGCAAATATGAAATGAAGGAACTGTGGGGAGTGGAGAGATGGAGATGGAGCTCCAGCGAAAGAGGATGGGGCACAGAAAATCCTCCAGAAGTGCAGCAAGATATCACAGCATCTAACAGCCCCCATCTCAGCAACTCTGGTAGCTGTTCCTCTCTGTGGTTCAGCGGAGGCACCAATTGTGTCCTAACATCCTCAGAGCAAAAGAGCTCCCTGCACAACCCTGTGCTGAGGGAAGGGGGAGGGATGGGCACTGGCCAGAGCCCGACTACTTCCCCATCTCCTCACAGCCAGCTCAGCCCTGTCTGCCTCTGCAGCTGCTCCACCGGCTAGAGCTTGGCCACAATGCCAACCACAAGCCCAAACTTCTTCTCTTGCTAGCTTGCATCTCACACAACAGGCCTGCGAACACGTTGAATACTCCTGCTTCTGTTCTTCCATATCCACACTGTTTCCCTGTCTGGCTCAGAGCAGCAGAAATACATGCAACAGATGAGGGAGGAAGAGAGGAAAGAGGTGAAAAGATGTTCACCTTTCCAGCTCATCACCTAGAAGTTTTTTTTAGGCCAGTGTGTGACACACATGTAATCCCCCTAAAAGCTACTCCTATTAAACAACTGAATTTGAGGGACAAATTTCTATTTCTATTTGTGAACATTCTCAAAAGGCCCCAAATATCTAAATCTACTTGCTCTACCAGAGGGTTATGTCACACACCCTTTTCCTGCAGACAAAAAGACACGTATGTACTGCACATCATGATTTGCAATAGCTGGAAGTAGAAGACAAAGGCCGTGCCACCTACCTCCATATCCCTGTCTCTCGCAGGAGGTCACGGAGTTGAAGGGGATGGACGTACAACTATTTCTCATCATATCTTGCCAATCCTCTGCCCCTGGGTCTATTATGCTTAATGCTGATCCACCACCTGGAGTCTGTGTTGGCTGTTTGTACTGTTTTTCATGGCGAGTAACCATAGTAAGCATGTGTAATGGACCTCCACCCACATTTTTTGAAAAGATCTAGGACTGCTGGAAAGACAAGGTGAAATCAAACTGAGCCCTAGGCAGCACCATGTAACAGAACCCTCCGTGGACCCACTCTCTGCTGAAGGGCTTGCAGCAAAGGTTTCCTCTCCCTTTTGGTACATTAGGAGTAGCAGCAAGAAAGGAGTTACAGCCAGGCCACTTCTCAACAGGTGTCGGGTAAGAGAAGATATTTTCTGCTCCTAAACCACTCTGAATCCTGTTCAGCAGCAAGGTTTCAGTATCCTTCAGACGGTACAACACAGCTCACTGCCTCTTAAAAGGTGACCTTCAAACAAGAATATCAAAGCTAGGGCAGCAGGTTTCTAAAACATTTCAAACACTTTCTTGCAAGTCATCATTACAATGGCTATTCATGGGTAAGAACAACAACAAAAAATGGTAAAGGTTAGCCCTCAAATGCTTTTGCAAAGCCTCATGCTATATGCTATGTTAAACTAAACCATTACAACACAAGCTGCAACCTATTTCCAACATCCAGAGCCAGAGACCGTATAAAACTATCAGATTAGATTTGTATTGTAAAGTTTCTACTAAAATAAAGTCATGCCTGATAACATTGATATACTACATACTATTTGTAGGTAAATCAATATTATCATTACCCCCCTGAGTGCAATACTAAAGCAAGGTTTGGTAATCAAAGCAGACTGCATTTAACAGAATATCAGAAATATTTATGACCTCTTTAAACAATTGCAAGACTAAAAGCACGAGAGCTGATGATTCAAAGTACAAAAGCAGAATTCTGACAGCGCTGTGTGGAAAAGGAATTTTCTCTTTTTCCTTTTGGCACACCACCATCAGATCCCCTACATGAAATCCGGCCCTACAATAAATACCCAGGCCACATATAACATATGTACGCACCCCCAGGCACCCAAGGCTTCAGCTGTTGCAAAATATCATAGCTTTCTTGACTTCAGTACTCAACAACTGTATGCAGCATCTGAGGATGTGGCCCAAGTAACATATTCCATCAGAAACAGAAATACATCAGTTTTTGGGATAGCTTTTGACAGATTGACAAGGTTAAGGTTGCCTTGGAAATGAACATCATTTAGTTGGTGACTTGTCTTCAGCATTTTTATACAACAACAACCATTTATGCTCACCCACAAGGTGTTCAGGCCAATGCCAACACACAGTATTGCCAGACCACTGGTGTTCAGGATTTATCAATTTTCATTAATAAATGAAAATTCAGGAAAGTAAAGGCCTTGAACCTCAGCTGCGATTTTAAACGTCACCCCACAGAAATGCAGATTATGAGATGAGGCTGGTGGTAATAATGTGGCTGCAACTGACAGAAGGCCTGGCTTCACAACAAATACCATTGATTCTTATGCCTTCCTAACCTAACTTTCTCAGACAGATGCTTTGCTTTCATGCTGATATCTTTGCAAATGTGATGAATAAACTCTAATTAAGAATAGAATTTCCTTGTCTCTTTGTCCAGTCACTGGGCAGGTCACTAGGATCAGAAGTTTAGTAAAGGCTGCAAAATAAAATCTGCTATTAATACAGACTGTGTTGTTAGCTTTTTGCTTTTTTTGGTGTTTTTGTTTATTTTTGTTGTTGTTGATGTTGTTGGTTTTTACTAAAATGGTTCATAAGAAGACTCGTTTACTCATCTGTTCATTCTCAAGAAATATAAACTCCTTAATTGACTGCACATTTAATTGGAAAAACCCATGGACCTGTGATGTATCTGGAGTCCTACCACCCAGAGAAGCACTGCAATTTGATGACACATTAAACAGCATCATTAGTGGGAGCAACTTCTAAGTATAAACACTGCAAATCTTTACAAGCAGTGGTTAATTGGTCATTGAAGAAATTGCTGTTAGAGGGTCCCCTCTTCAGCTGGCTGGTACCATCCCTCTGAAGGAGGTAGCCCCACCACAGAGCTCCTCTTCATGCCTGTTACAAAGACTACCAGGTTAATTTAACCCAATGAAAGCTCTTTACTTTATGCTGCCTGACGTTGCCCTGAAGCAGATTCTCACTGTCTCTATCCAAATGGATCTGCCGGGGCAACAGCATAAAAAAAAAAAATATATTGGTAATGAGCTAAATGAAAGAACATCTGAAACCAGTGCGCTGTTTCTACAGAGGATGTCTACCACATCCTAAAACACAAAACATCATCCAAATATGAAATCTTCAGGCAAAACCAATCTTTGCCTGCCAATGCTTTTCCTTTTGAAGATATTAAACAAGAAAATAATTGCAATGAAAAACTACTCCTCCTTTACTTAAACAAAATCTGGGGAAGCTCTAGGAATACATACCTTGGAGAAAATTGATACTTTCTGGAAATAAGGTTATGGAAATTATTAACAACTAGTCGACTTGTTTCTGGTAATGTTAGAATTTGAAGCTAAGGAAAAAGGCAGTAAATTTCTGCAGTTAGATCTGAATTACAGTTCTCTAACACTCAGTCTTGAATAGTAACTCGACAGCATAGTTTGGCCACAGCAAGTTTTCTGCCTTGATTTGTGGTTCTTTCCTGTGAAACTCTGAAAGTTCGTTAAAATTTCAGGCACTTTTATGTTCTTCACATTTTATTTTTCTGTATAACTGCCCAAAATGCTGTGTTCTGTTCATAAAAAAAAAAAAAAAAAAAAAATATTAAATTATGTTTCCAAGGCTTTTTCTGCAAAATGCCAATTTCTTCTAAAACACTCCCTTCCAATAGGGAAAAAAAAAAAAAAAATCACTTTTGAGCTTTTTAGCTTTTCTCAGTGTGGATCTCATTTCAGACTTGCAGTAATATGTCACCTTTCATCCCAAATCTTGGAATAGCTAGTGAAAATGATTTTCCAATTAGGCAGATCCTGAAATAAAGAGGAGGAGGCACTTCTGTGGAGTTTGCATTGGTCTCTAAGTTCCCCCTGTAACTTGACAAAAGTCACCTATTTATGAGTGCAGTGTTGGACTTTGCAGGAAGGAAGGCTTGAAGGAGTGGGAACAGCCAGCAAAGAACAAAAAATCTTCTGAAATAATTTAAGACTTGCATTCCACTCTGCCAGGTCCTTACTGACAAAAAAAAAACCATAAATTTTGCCATTCTGTACTAGTCTAATTGACAGCTCCATATTCCCCTCACCCACCTCTATTTTAACATTAGTCCTACAGGAAACAAAACCAGGTAACTTGTATTCAACCTAGGCAAAGAAACCAATGCTGCAGCATGTGGACAAGTAAAGATTCCCTTAGTTTCAGGTGGGAATCTGCAAAACCCAGCATGATCAGCCCAACAGGATCAGTCCCTGGAGGAGGCTCCCCAGGCTGCCCTCAGCGGAGACCTGCCTCTTCCCTGATGCTGCAGCCGAGGGTCTTTTCACAACAGAAAGCAGCACTTATGCCAAATTGTGAAGTGGTTTTACGAGGTGGAAAGGCACCAGCTTGAGGCTGAAGAAAGGCCAATAAACTCCTCTAACTGGTAACAAAATAGCAGATTTAAACCTGGGTCAACTGAGGTGAAGGGCAAGTGCATTAATCGCTTGTATTAACAAGGCTCTGTGTGCCTGCGGCAGTACTCAATTGGAAAAGACAGTATGTCTCGCTGTAAATAAGACAAATAAACAGCAGCTACAACAACAAATCTTCCCCCATTTTTATTATTTTTTTAATTTTCACTAAACTAGTAATCTGATTTTTATTAAGTCCTCTTCGAAGTCTGCATGAGCCTGCCTGCATAGCTGTGCCTGTATGCTCTCACATGTATATCGCAGCCTGATGAATGCTCAAAAAGGAACTTCAGCCAGTTTTGTTCTTAAGTGATAATCGAAGAAATCCTCCCTCACGTGTTGCAGCAGTGTGAGTTGGCCATACCAGGACGAAGAGTCATGCAGATGTTACCCAAATGCTTCCATTAACTTAATCTTCCTCAGAAGAGCCCTTCTGCTGCCAAGTACTTAAGAGTGTCACTTGGGATTTAGATGCCATTTTTGTTCACTACTGAGGACTGGTCATACGTAGGAATCTGCAGCCCTGGTAATAGGGTTTAGAGAACACCATGAAAATAGATTACTGGCTGATAAAAACATGTAAAAAATAAAATGTTACCTTTTACTAGTCTTTACATGCTTTCTGGCTTGAACGTCTCAATGGCCGTTCCTGTATGTTTTCTAGAACACAAGCTTAGAACAAAATAGGGATCATCACAATTATCTGAGCTTCTAACAATAGCAAACAGGAGTCTAGATCATTAAATGTTTTCCTTCACATCATTTTAAAACACAAAACTGTATTTTGTGATCAGAAACTGTATCAGGCTTTTTCAATTGTCCTAGCATATGCTGTTATTTCAGTACTGAAACCGGTCTTGCTTTTTTCCTTTTTTAACTGAGTGGGAAGATGTAGTAGTATGAAATAGCAGGAAATAGTATGTGTAAATTTAACTTTAAAAGTTTAGTATGTGTTTTAGAGAAAAGATTAACAAGTCCTATTTTTTTTCAACTGTCTTTTTATCTCCATTTTTTTTCGTCTTGCATTTGCTTCAGTCAAGCAACTCCAACGGTTCAGAAGGACAGATGTTCCATCTCATTCTATTCCCAGACAAGTCACTCTGTAAAATTACATTTCTTTTGAAACATTAGTACAACAGTTTAAAGCCTATCAGAAGTTTTAAAGGAGAATTGCAGAGGAAAAATGAGCAATGTGTTTGGATCCAGTTTCTATACTGGATTTATTTTGGTTGCAGGATCACTCCTCAGCAAGATGCAGTTTACAATTTATTTTCCACCTTGTGGTTCTTCCTGGTTTCATGGACAGAAGCACCACAAGCCTCACTGCAATCCATGCAGAGTAGGTGTATTTGTGATATTCAATGGTGATGCGCTCTGGTATATGTTGAGTGAACCAAGGCATAACAATACCTCTCACAAGGACAAAAAAATGATTTAAAATACACCACTGTGCTGACTGGCTAATCAAGGCCTACTCAGGATGGACATTCAGACCATGCAGCTACATTCCATATCATCTCTGCTAATCTGCTCATGCTGATACACTTTTACAACAAAGCTAGAGAGGCAGAAACCTTTGGTCCATGCTCACAGGAGCCACATATCTGCATTGGCTCCTCCTGAACAGACTGGTGACAGCAGAAAAATTAAAGACAAAGCCTCAAGAAAGACAAATTAAGATCTAAAAGTGGTCACATAATAAAGTGAGCGACTCCCATTCACAAACCACTCCACGTGGGTGCATCTCTAGTACTGCTGTAGCTGGGATCACAAGGACCCTTTTGAGCCAAACTCCAGACCCATCCCCATTTACCTCTCTTTAGCTCACATTGCAGAGTGGTCTCCGGGGTAAACCAGAAGGATGTGTTCCCAGAGTTACTGAGTTACTCACTTGGCTTACTGGCATTCAGTCCTCAGCACTAGACTAGTGTCAGGCTGAAGGACACCCCTGAAATGTGCACAATGAGCACCAGGTCCAGAGCACCCGCAGCTCCTTTCTGTTTCTGTCGCTGTAGGTCTGCACTGCTCGCTGGTGTGGGCATGACAATCTGTATCGCCTTGGATGGACGGCACATTGGTGTTAGGGCCTTAATTTCCAGGTTCTTCATAAATTATGGACACTGATGCCAGTGTAAAATGGAAATAAAATTTTAACACCTATCTTACTTGGTTTTTACATCCATCTTACATGGTTTAAGGCAGATTGCACCACAAGTTTAGGGAAGTGCAGAATTAGGCTCAGTATCTCTAATCTTAATAACAACTAATCAGATCAATTGACTGTAACTCCTATTATCTATTAAATATATATTTGATTCTGGCATATAAAGATAAATTTAAAATTAGCTTCCTAGAATCCTACACAATATAATGCCTTCCTAGGCCATTTTTTTCCAAAGAAAGCATGAACTTTTACTAATGCTACCAGAGGGATTTTTTTTCTTAAATCCCCAAACCTGCAAATACTCAAATAAATACACATAATGCTTTGCATGTGAGCATTTAATGTAACCCCCGTGTTCCCTGTACTTAGTGAACCTGTATGCATAAATCACCACTCAGATCAAGACACACAAAGGAGATCAAGAACTTCACAGAGAAAGGCTCGTGCATCCTCTTGCTCTGTTACCAAGCTTCACCATGTGAAACATTGAGCTCAGATTAAAAAATCAGCCCAAGCCAGTCCCTGGAGCCTGAGAGAGACTTTATCCACCCTTATCCACCCTCCCATATCGGCCACAGCTTGTTCAAGGCACGCTGAAGAATGCGACTCCTAGCTTTTGAACTTCAAAGGCACCACTAGAGATATCGACAAGGTACTTTAACATTTAACTTTTTTTTTTTTTTTTTCCCTCTAACTTCAGCTATTTGGGAGTGAATCATTGAAGATTCCTCTACCGTCAAAGAGACAGGACCCTTCAGGGTATCGCCTTTAGGTGAGCGGAATCCCAGTTGTAAAGGACAGTTGACTGGGAAAATAGCCAGGTGCAACAGCGAGAAAATTCCTGCCATCCTACTGTCAAGAGTTTTACTGCTGATTTCAACATGAACCAATACAGTGAGGTTTCAAGGTAATTGTGGAGACCCTTTAGTTATTTAGCACTATTTACAGCAGAACATTGTCTTCCCTACTCCCTCTATCGGGAATTAAAAGAAAAAAGAAAGGGCGATCATGTTTGGGTGCAGAAATAGAAAATGGTTATTGTGTTAACCTCCCTGAAAAGCGAGATAGCACTCAGGGAAAAGTGTATTAGGTCAAATCCAATTATTTAGTAACTCCAAAGAGGTCAATAGAATTGCAGCACAGATGAATTTGGGCCAATGTGGCAAATTAAGAAAAGTGAGCTAAATTCTGCCCCAAGGCACATCCACTGAAGTAAGAACTGTTCTAAACATTTAGCAGAGATGAAAAAACTGAGCTTACACCACATAGTATCAAGTCATGCTTGCTCTGGCAGTGTAAATCTCTTACCAAATGCAGTGGACCTACTCCTTAATTTGGAGAAGCAAGATCTGGAGGTTTCTTTTTACAGTTACACATAAGAATGTGATCACATTAGGAAGATTTTCTGTCATCACTTTTCCTTCAATTTCAAAACAGAATACACAGGGTAGGGGATATTATGAAATCACAGTATTGGACTGTATCCCAAAACAAGGATTACATTAAATAAAGGGGAAATACAAGCTTGTTTCATGACTGTAGTGCTCCAGTTTTACTTGGATAACTCTAACAAAAGTAATCAATCATGCTTGATTTACAAATGTACAGGTACCTAATAGGGGATGGAAGATCTTAACAGCCTTCCAGGGGAAAGGATGGAAAATATATGCTTCCTAATAAAAGCAAAAACTGTTTTTATTATTGGATGACTACTCTTATTCATCTAATACCTGTACAATAACAGACAAAGATAACCTGTACCTCCAAAACATAGAAACAGTCCCTTTCTTCCCTCATCTCAGTGAGTTAGACTTCCCTGACTACAAAGCTTATCAAACTCATCTAATACTATCTTGTGCTAGTTACAGCTAATTAAAGCAGACTTACAAATTGCAAAACTACTTCCTATATTACTGAATGTTACTGAGTTCATGAGCTTTCAAAATTCTGTCAGGTAATCTTGGGACTTTGAATAGCTGGGAGTGTAAACTGAGGTCCCCATAGTTATCCAGGAGCCCAGGTCTCTTTGAATTCAATCGAACACAGTACTCACCTACATTTGAGGGTGTCTCCACCAAAATAATCCATCCGTGCTCAAAAACAATGTCTATTTTCAGGCTGAGCCCTGAATGAAAAATGTGGGAGAACCTTAAGAGAAAAACTTGCTGCCTGATGATAGCAATTTATCTTCAAATATCATCTGCTTTTTAAATTTTCAGACAGTAGGACTAAAATATCACACACATTTTACATTTTTAAAAAGGAAAGTCCTGGAAGTACCAGAAATAAATGGCATTCCCAGGGCCAAATTCTGCACACTTTCAGCAGGAGTCAGCCGGAAGGAGTGGGAGTGAAGTCACTCTAATTGGTAACAAAGTCGTTTGGTTCACTTCTAGTCTGGTACTAATTTCCTTATTACACTACGTAGAAAAAATGAATTGATTTTACAAATACTTTACAAATAATTTACAAATAATTTCACAAATAAATGGCCTGAATTTTCACATGAAAAATCAGCCCAAAGTTAAATTCTGCCCTTGGAAAAAGCATTTTTCACTAGCTTATGAAGGCCCACACTTTAAAAGGAGGAATTGATGCAAACATTGCCTCTGTATGTTCTGTTGATCTTATGTGAGAATTGGTTTAACATTAGCAATATATGCAGCACAAAAACTCATATGTGCTGAACAGTGCAGGGCTGCCAATTTAATTTGAAATGACTTGACAGAAAATCTCTAGGCCACCAAATGCTATTATAAAGCACTGTATTCTCATTAAAGGTCTGAGCCCTTTTTTTTCTCCCTGAGGGCAGACTCCTCGTGAGGCTGTCCCTCTGGCATAACATGTGATAGAGCTAATCTGTCTTCACTTGGACAGCACTGCGGATATGCAAACCCAGGTGGCACTAATAGGTTTACAGTAATAACTATGGAATTGGATACAGTATGTTACACTGTGAGAAATTCCCACAGATCAATTTTTGTGGTGAAGGTTAACCAACAGACACAGAGCCCTAATATTCTTTTTTTTTCATGGGTCTGTTAACAATTTTACGGGTTTAAAACGAAAAGAAGAGAGAATCTCCCATATTTGGACAGCATATAAATATTTAACTTTTTAAACATATCTGCAATACATGTGCATAAAAATGCTCTCTAGTAAAGACAACTTCTGTTGTCAGTTATTCCAGAGCAAATCTGGAGGAATTCCATTGGCTTCAAAGAAACATACCAACAAAAATGAGAGCAGAATATGCCCCCAAAATGTATTTAACATAATATAGCATCGTACCATTTTGTTCCTACATTTTAGTGGCACTTTTGTAACTTTATTATTGGAAATTACAATGAGAATAAAATTAGCTGCATAATTATAATGAATGCACTATACAATTGGAAATACCCTTGTTGTAGTAAAGCATTATAGGCAGAGAAATAAAATTGTGATCTGACCATTTGTGGTCATTAGAGATCCCATGGTACTCTTTGTAAGATTAGGGGCTTTAATCTCAGTGTGCTGGCCAAATTCCAGCATGGGTAATTACATTCTCTCTACCTAAATTCTCTGCATTTTACCCAAGGTGGTTGCATTTCCATGGTGCATGAAGTGTTTCTTGCACGTGGATTTTAAAATTCTGTAATACCCGTTAGCATGAAAGGTGTTATACAAGATGTGATATCCCTGTTACAATTAACTTAAAGTACATTCATTCCAGAAAATAGAAAAAGCCATCTGTCAATCAACAACAACATTTGATGCACTGATTAAAAACATCATTTCAGCTCAAGAGGCACTCCTGTATTGTGGTATGTTATAGTCTTTGCAGTCATAAATTCCATACCCACGTTAGCTACCACAGATAGAACATATTGTGAAGTTAAACACAGCACTGGTGACTGAAGAGGATGTATACAACCACACTGCAAACTCACCCAGCTTGTCAGCCCCCAAACAGCATTATTACCAGCTCAAGCCAAAGCATCTGTCTTGCTTGAGACTAACAAAGATCTTCTTTAAGGAGTGCAATCATTTAAGAGAGGCAGTTCAAAAACTGAACACAAAGCCCAACAAAAGAAGTGTATTTCTCAAAGTGCAGCCAGCTGAGCACTTCAAATGTAAGGTACCTGTCTACCTGCAGATAGGACGATGGGTGGTTGCCTGCCCAAGCAATTTATTTATCCCTCAGATGATTCAGGTAGTGCCTCCTACTTCAACACCTACTCATCTTCACCAGTAAGCAAAGACATATGGAAAGAGGGATGGTGTACTGTGCATAGCTGTAAGATGGTTTTCCAGCCCAGAATGCCACCTCATGTATGCCTTGTGCCTATGATTTTGTCAGCCATTTTGGTTCATCTTTCAACAAAAAACAATGGACAGGAAGCAAAATAATATAGAATCACAAGGAAAAAACACTTCCAAGCTTTCCTTACTGTAAAAGCCAGCTTTTACAGTAAGAAGCTTGATATTAGTCAAGCACAGAAAGAAATAATTAAAGTTGATTTGAGTTTCATTAATTTAATTCATCTACAAAGGAGTAAAATAAATAAATAAAATGAAACAGAAAAACCAACTTTCAGGATTGTTCTAATCACTGATCCAGTAAGTCATGGGCCAGGTCCACTGTAGTAAAATGGTATCTTTATTGCATGACTGGTTGCACTGAGATTGGCCATGTAAATTCAACATAAATCACATCTCAGAGCCTATCCTGGTGAAACCAGACTTAAACATATATAAATAAAGTGGTTAATAGACAAATCACTTGTGTTGAACAGTGCCATGTGCAATGATTGACACTAAGTGCAGCTGGAAGCAGGAAATCACTGATTTTCAATTGAAATTTAAGCAGGAAATCATTTACTATTGATTGTTATTAAGCAGACACAGTTGTACTGAATTAGCGCAAAATGATCTGATGCTTGAAAAAACCTACCATTAATCAAGGTAATATTAAGTGAATTTAACTGTATACTTTAAACAGATCTCATTTGTTTAAGCCTTCCACATCAATCCACATAGCTTACTTACACAAGATAGAGTTTACAGCTAAGATTAATGTTGTTTTCCATATTTACAGAAAGTATCATTTCTCACATCAGAAAAAGACTTTATACAGTGGTTTCTGCTAAAAGGTTGTTTGACAACTGATACCGTGCCACTGCCACAGTAAACTCTTTTTTCTCTCTAGAGAAAGCTGAGGTATTTCAGACACAACATCTGATACAGATTTCACGAGTCTGCCCTTTTAATTTTGAATCTTTGTATTACTTTGCTACATCAATATCGTTGTTTCGATGTGGGATCATATTCAACCTGTACACAGCTAATTTAGATATCACAGCTAGTGTATTGTCCTAGTTCCAAGAATAACTGTCCCTTCAGATAACCCATCCAGGGCTTTCAGACGTGACTCCACATGCAGTCAATGAATAGAAGTAATCATGAGGCTTAAATTAGGGCCATGAAGCTTAAACACCCCAAGACGGTATTCCCATTTATGCTTTGCATTGCACAGACACAGTTCAGACCTGAGCTAACCCTATACAATGCAGGCATCTCTGTGAGATACTATTTGTAATACTATCTCCCTTTGCTCCACATCTTGCCAATAAAAATAGAAAGACACCTCAAGAGCATCGCTCCAGTCACTTCAGATCTCAGTCAAGTCTGCAGCTGCCAAACTCCTGATGAGGTAAGCTAGATCCAAGACAAAAATCTCCCAGGGCTCAAATCTTAAACACATTAACCAGATAAATGAAGTGAGAAACAAAATATTATGTCCACTGCATGTAAAGAAATGAGACTCAGAAGCAGTGACTTGTCCCAAATCCCAACTGGCACCTAAGGAAAACCATGAATGGTTCTCAGAGTTCTGGTCTGCTGTCTCACTTTTAAGGCGTCTTTCTAACATGTGCTCGCAAAGATGCGGGATCCTTAGTGTCTAATTGACCAGGTTTAGCAACATCTTTGAACAACAGAGGGAAAATAAAATCCATCAAGAATTTTAAAAAATAAAATAAAATTTGCAGAAGATTTTTTCTACTTTACTTCTAAAGAAAAGGTCTGTCTAAATCTTTCAGCTTTAGAGAAAGGTCTAACTGAGTTTAAAGCCAACTAATAAAGCTGCTAATTAATGAACTGGCAGCTCCTGAAATGGTTGCCACATTTTCAGTTACCCACATCCAAACCCAGCCTTTTATCTCAGTTCTTCTTCCTCTTTCAGTGAAATTTCACATCACCTGTTCCTACAAGATCACAACATCAACTTTTGAATTTCCTTTTATTCAAACATCTCTATTTTCTCTAAAAGAATATCACAATCTTCTCTATTATGTAGGCTCTTAAAACTATACCTTATGCAGTTTTATTCTTTACCAGCTCTCTCCATCTTTTCTCCATCTCCAGACATCAGCAGTCATCATTTTCCCCAATTATGCAACCACCTAATCTGCAGATCGCCAGTACCTTCATTGCCCAACACAAATCACAGTGCTAACTAAAATCACTGCTCTGCTTTGTTCTGTACCCACTTATCTTCCTTTATAACCCCCTTCCCTCCCTCTATCATAACTGTTGAACAGCACGTTTCCCAACATCTCCTGCCTCCTTACCAAATGCCTCTAAAATGCCCCATGTGAATCCTCCTCACATTCTCACTTTCCACCCTCTTTTAGGTTTTGCTCTCGTTATTCACCAAGTAACTATTCTCCTCATTTGTCATTCACTTAGAGTGCATTTATCCAACACAGCATCTTAACCACAATGCTATTAATCTCCATTAATAAGAAATGAGAATATCCAACCTATGCATTTCACACAGCTCAATACCTGCTGTCTCACTCAGCTAAGTCTACCATGAGCTTCACGTAGCCATAGTATTTTCTCCCTCTACTCCTGTATGGTACCAAGAACTCTCCTGAAGCTCAACAGATAATAAAGCACCCGTGTATGTTCAAGTACAGAGATAACACAGTAATAATGACCATACACATATGCAGCAACTTTTCTCCAGATGGATCCCAAAGCACTCAATATCATTTGCCAATTAACCGTACAAAATGAAGTATTTACATAGGAATCATTTCACCCACTAACAGTGGCATAATGCCAGCCATGCTTTAATTGCAAGGAGTTACACAACACAAATTTAAGACAGGAAGTGAAGACTCACGTCATATTTCCAGGGAGAATCAAGGCTGGCATATTATAATTACCCAAACTGGTTGCAAATAAATATTCAATAAAAATGACACTTTTTGCCAGAATTTTGGAAGCATTCAAACCACTTTTATCTGGTTAAAGAACAGAACAGTTAAACACATCCCAAACTGAACACTTGGAAAGATTGCTGCAATTCAAACAAAACAACAACAACAACACAAAAACAAACAAAAAAACACTTCTGAATATGTTTAATAATACTCACAAGTTGAAACCAGCCAAAACCTGAGCCCACTCTTCAACAATTGCCTTAGGACTTTCCTAATTGTAAACCGTGACTTAAGATGACAGGAAATATGTTATGGAAATTTTAAAAAGTGATTTCATTATATGCTCACATATCTACATTTAAATGATAACTTAAATGTATTAGCCTAATAAACGCTGAAGTAATTCCTGCTCACAGTTTTTTCTACACATTGGCAAATCCACAGGCAGGCATTTACTGTTAATATTTAAACTGAAGTTTAACATAAGTAAAAGCAACACTTAGTTCTCAAAAGGCTTTTAATTGGGTGAAGTCCTGGCACCGTTCAAGTTGTTTGGAATTTTTTCACTAACTTTAACGTAGTCTGAGTTTCCCCCACAGTCCATGGGATGGAGGACTGAATAATGAAAAAAAAAAAAATTTTGAATAAATTATTCACTGATTGCTCAAAATTTATGAGTAATTTATTTGGAGGAGAGTATTCAACCATAAATAAAGCTGGTCAAAGAGGGGCAAATGTGTTTCTGAGTAATTTATTCAACAATTAATGGGAAAAAAAAAAAAAAAAAAAACTATTCACAAATGTCATTCAAATAACTGTGGACTACAGTAACTTGGTTTCCACTTTTAAATGACTCGGTATGTCTTTTCGGAAAGTGCCAGGTTTTCATGCACACTAAGCTTCCTTTCATTATATGAGATTCTCTTGTTTCTATTTTTCCCTTTACTCTAGGGAAAGAAATTCTTTTCCCTGTACCACCGACACTGTTGTAGGCCTGACTCACTGACTGAAATCCCAGCGTGAAACTGTGGTGCTGGGCTTTAAGTGACCTCTCCCTTCTCCAAGAAGCATGAAACAAATGAAAATGAGCATGTATAGGTCTGAACTTGGGATATATTCTAAGAAGGGAGGAAATCCACCTCAGGACATCAGCATGAGTCAGAGGAAATGCAGAGGAAGGGAGACAAAGGAGGGTGCCACGTTCCTCTTCCATCCATGTCCACACCTGGAGCTGTGTTCTTGGAAGGACCTGGGCTTGCAAGTGCATGGCTCAAGAGCATTTCCATTCTCAAGCCATGACCTGGTTCATCACAACCACTAGCCAACTAGGTTGCTGTTGAAAAGAAACCCTGGCATTTGTTGTAATTACTCTTTATTAACTGTATTGATGTTAAATGTTACTCTTTATTAACTATATTGATGTTAAATGCATAAAATTCATTTTGTTGTTGTTTTCCCACTATGCATTAAAATGCGTTGTAGCTCTCTGCGTGTTCGGTGGTGTTACTGACTCAATGGGATTTTCTCAGTGCCTGGAGCACAGCCTAATGGAGTGCACTCATCTTTCAACAGCTTGACACTTTTTTTTTTTTTCAAATGCAACTTAAAACAATAAAGGTCAAACTTAAAGACACAGAAAGACAAACTACCCTCCTTTACTGGTGTTTTGCTTATTTGTTTGTTTAAAGTTATTCACTAGCATTTAATGAGGATTGCCAGGTTACTTTAAACCATCGAGGTTAAACAGGAATGAACTGCTAAGCAGAATTTACCTGAAAGGGAGGCAAAAGTGGAAACAGGGCACTGATGAATACAGCATCTGTCCTCTTCATACACAAGGTGTACCGAAATCGGTGACATTTCTTGTTCTGAGTAAGAACAAAAGGCATGTGAAGTGAAAGAAGCAGAAAAGATCAGAGCACAAGGTTGTATAATAGCTATTCTCAAGCAAAAAGCAAAAAGCAAAAAAAAAAAAAAAAAAAAAAAAGTGAATATTTTTCATCCAAACCTGCTCTACAATAATGGAAAATAAAATTCAGTATAATATTTTCTTAATTTAGAATTCTATAATACAGTCTGATTTGGCATCTAGAACATATAATCACCAGCAGAATGCAAACACTATAATCCTTGTGACGACGTCTATTCTACCTATTCTTTCTGCTGCTATTTTGGGTTGACTGTAAGAAATCATACCACACCGAGTCCTATTTTTATTAATGAAGGTTAAGCATAGCTGAGTACTGCTGAGTAAAATCTTATTTAACCGAATAAATAGCTGTTAGAAATTATGAATACACGCAGTAACATGCCTGCTTTCATCTCCGCACAACATGCATCCATTAACGCATCTGCTGTGCAACAGAAATTATCAGAGGCGTGTATCAATTGAAAGAGATTGATTTAGTAGAGCGTGGTTCTAAAGGTAAATATTTTTTGGATTCTAGAACTGTTTGCTGGCCTGTAACAGAGATGCGAGGTCTGGAGCTGGAAAGAATCCAAGCTTAAAAGTAGGTGGTGTGGTTTACAGTGCAAGTCACTCCTCCAGTGGCATTTATCCATCTGGGGTAGACCTGAAGCCAAGGACAAGATGCTGCTGGAGGTGTTGTCTTTCAGATGAGATCTATAGCCCGGTGTTAACCTGTGTGAAACCAGCAGAAGGATGAGGTCAGGGCTGGGAAGGAAAGACAGCAATTCAGGAACCCACAGATCAACAAACAGCCCCGGGGCTCACACAGGCTTCGCAGCATCTCCAATTGTCTGACCTCGCTGATTAGCACGAGGGGAAAAGAGAGGAGATGGATGGGGTTTGTAAGGAAGATGAAAGAGCAACTGAATCCTGACAAAAACAACCTTCCTAGGACCCGTTTCTAATGTCAGCAGTTAGTTGGTGTTTTCACATTTAATTTGGACACTGCCAGACCAAAGTCTCCCAGGCACAACCTGTCACCACACTGATTTCAACAGTGTTAAAGTGGGATACATTTGTTCTGTTGATTGCATTTTAAATTGCCATCATCTCCTCTTTATACTTGTAGCATTAGGCTGAGATTTCTTCTTCAGTATTCATTTCAAACAGTAGCCTTGCCACACATTAGAGCATTCAAGCTGCTAACCATTTAACCACCCGGCCCCCTGAAAGAAAAGAAGCCTTTTTCTTTTCCCCTTCCCTCCCTAGCAGATCAATGTTCAAGCCCCATTCCTTCTCTATTGAAATGACCCCTCTGCAAATATCCTGTTACCTAATATTTACCACGCTGGTGCAGAGTCCGAAAGGTAAATTTGAAAAGAGGTGGTTTCAGCCCTCATAAACAACGAACTCAGAAATGTTTCAGGACCAGCAGGCACGTAGGATTCTCTAGCTACAGCACGACTACAAAAAGCCATTCACGACATCCTTGTTGACACTACTTCAGGACCCCTCTTGCTCATAAAACTGCAAAAGGATTAACCAAGGAGTTTCACAGAAATCACCACAATATACTTTATAACCCCGTTCTTGCTGCCCTGATGCAATCAAATTCCTTCTCAAATCACTGCATACTTGGAGCACAGAAAGTTTCTTCCTAAAGCAGAGGAAGGGGGCAGAAGGCAGAACAAATTCACGTCAACAAATAAATTGATAACAAGGAATTGAATTCAAACTCCAAAACTTCCAGAGCAAAATTACAAAGGAAAAAGGGAAATTAATATCCACATATGCAAAATACATCACCCCACCAGCTCAGGAATTCCTGATGCTACCTTGCCTTTGTAAGGGGGAAACAGGATGGCATAGCTACCTGCTGGTAAGGTACTGAAACATTTCTGGAATAACAGTTTGGGTATCACGACAGCTACCACAACTTTCTGTATTCAAGAAGCAGAGTAAAACCAGCTCTACTAAAGGATAGTTTGTATGTACCTTCTGTGGTGCATTTCTTCCAAAAGACAGACTCGGGTGTCTTCACTCTATCCAGCACAACTCACTAGAACTGAACAAAGACGAATCCTCACAACAAACACCATGATGAGCTCCAGCACCCGAGTTTGAGAGGGTTCTCCCTTTGGACAGAGGGGTTGGTCAGCACATTGCTGCAGTAGCGCTGAAGCATCTTGTAAAAGTTGTCTACAAGTGAAGAGATGACCTGAGTGAGGAGGCCAGGACTGAGCTTTGTTCCTGCCTCAAACAAGCATTCAGTCATTCAGTGCATGATCCTACTACATTACACACCTTATTTAAAAAAAAAAAAAAAAAAAAAAAAAAAAAAAAAAAAGTTTCATTTTGCTTTCATGAGCAATTTACATCACATTTGTGATTTTTAAGCGGAAAACCCTTGGCACCGATTTTACAGATGACATACTAAAAAGGTTGTGGATTTTTTTTTGTGGATTTTTTTCTGTTGTTTTTATTTTTTTCTCTCTTAAGAGAAAATAGGATTAGAGGTAGAAGCTTTTATATTCTACCACTTCTGAGACATATGTTCTGCTCTCCCACCAGTTATGAAGTGATTACTGGAGTGGCACAAACAGATTTTTTTAACAAAGTGAAGGTGTGATTTTCTCAGGTTCTGTGAGAACATGCACACTTATTTTTACCAACCCAATCTGTTTTCCAGTAGTTTAATGTCCGCAGGGTTTATAAGGCTATCTTAGGTGTCGGATTCAACGCAGTTTGCAGGGTGCTACCTGACTGCAGAAGTTTAAAGAAAAAAGACACAGAGAAAGCAGAAATAATGCAAGACTCAAACTAATTTGGAGACTGATTTAAATACACAAAAAGACTGACCTTTTTCACTGCTTGCCCATATACGGTTTTCTAAAGCTTAAAGGCCCTCATATCATAAATACTTGGTTCATTTCAGAAACCCCACTGACAATCTATCCCTAAATAACTTACATATACAGCCTGACTTGTAAAATTATTATTTTAACTCCACAAAAAGGAATTTGATCTTATAAACACTTACCGCTGGGAGCACTGCTTCCCATATGGGAAATGGGGTTTGATCTCTTGCACCTTGCCTATTTAAGCTGACTGTAAAATGTTACCAAAGGAATAAGAGACAAGTTTTGACTTGATACCAGTTTCCACCTGTATTTCAGGTATATAAATCCCTTGACACAATTTCCCTACGAGGCAGTGTAGGGAAGGAGTTCACCCCTGAATTGGACTGCTCACCTCTTCCATAATCTTAGCCCCAAAATCTATAAACACATTGATAGAAGACCATGCTCCTCCAGAGACTCTTAAAGCTAAATTTTGGTCTGTTATGCTGGTACAAACTTAGAATAGCCACTTCAAATGCAGTGAAGTTACTTAGGACCAGAGGAAGTGAGAACAAAGTTTGGCAAGGACTGTACAGTGAAGCAGTCAGTTAACACTTAATCCTTGATGAAAATGCTCAGCTCTAGTGTCCATACAAAGAATGCATATTGGCTTAAAAAAAAAAAAAAAAAAAAAAAAAAAAGTTATCTGAAAAGCCCTTTGCAGATGCATTTCAAGCTACCTATATATCAGTTTAGCTCTTAATGTAGCAGTACAGCCTAAGCTACAGATTTCAGCCACGCTGAACTGCATACATTTGTGTTTCTGCAACGTCTTGAAGCAATTTTAGGTAGAGTACTTTTTGAACAAAATGCCTTTTCTGAAATCACTGCAACTTTACAAGCAGATAGAAGTTCTTACACAGGACAATATGCCTTAAATATGTTTGTGCTCAGTGGTTTTACTGTGTCAGTACTATTAAGACAAGGGGCTTGTAGGATATTTTGCCGATACAGAACGGTTCAGCCCTCCTAATCAAGATTTTTCCCCAGAATAGTTTTCATCCTTACCTCTATGCTGAGGGATTGGACAGTGAGGTCAAAGTCATTAGTCCCTGACAAAAGCCTTAGCAGGTCCCACTAAGCACGCTCTGTAGGATTTTTTGTTGCTGTTGCTTGTTATTTTGGATGAACAGTACCCCCTCCATGCCCACTGGGATTTTCAGCACAACCTCACACAAGTTAATCTGGCCACACTCGCAGGGGCAGTGAGGGTCCGTGCTCAGCAGCAGCGGTGGTGGAGCCCCCGTGGCACGGGGGCACGGGCACGCCGCACCCCTGTGAAGTGCAGCTCTCGCGAAACCAAAAGTTCAGCTCTGCAGCTGAAAAGAAAATAGGGACTGGGAAAAATTCTACAGAATGTAACTTTAGAGAATGGATAATCCTTTCGTAGGAAGTATCTGGATCTAGGCTTGGTTGATTCACCTATAGACCTCTCACAATGCCTGTTACAGTATTTCCTACTCTTGAAACAGCTCCTCAGTGATGGAATCAGTGATCTCTCACTTTTTTTTTTTCCACATAAACTTCCCATTCCCTCTTATCCCACTCCCTTATTTCCTGCTGTCTTTACCAAATCTGTATCAGACAGACCTATGAACAAACAAATGCTCCCCTCTTAAAATGTGTTGTGTACACTGTACTATCCCATAACTATTCAATGGTCATCTCAAACATCTTGCATGAATTAGAACAAGTTATTTTATTTATTTTTTCCTATCTGTTTAATACAATCATTAAAAAACACAACGGAAATTAAACCATAATAATCTATGGCAATGCAAAATGTTAAGTGTCTGCTCTAGACCCACCGAGGCAAGGAAATTAAAAGAGGCTTAAACTCTGAGCTAATGCTTCATCCCTAATTCATTCTCTTGTGCCTATATATTGAAGTCTCAGCACAATGAATCTGTGAAAGGACACATTAACGTGTCGTGGAACTGGTGCACAATAAATTGATGGGGAATTTAATGTAACTCTGATCAGACACTGGGCCAGAGATTTCAGTGATGAGTAATACCAAGCAAAGAGTTTACATTTTAATTCAGGCTTTCCCTGAATTTTTGTCTTTAATTCATACTTGAAGTACTTTCAGGAAAGAAGGCTTCTGTTGAGGCATCCTAAACAGGGCAATGAATACTAACAGCAGTTAGTACTTTTGTGATTTAATTGCTTAGGTATTACTTAAAAATAGGAGGGCATATGTCACAAAGCAATGCCAAGGTCTGAACTGCTCCTCATAAAGACTACTAAAAAAATTATGATGGTCTGTTTAGAACCAGAGGAACATAACTAGCCCTGATATTGCAGAAGATGTTTGTACTGATAAAGGGCTCACAAGATCTCATAATCCTATATCTTAATGAAGCAAAAATATCTTACATTATATTAACAATAAATCAGACAGTCATGCTCTGTGATAGATTTTGTTTTCAAGAAAAAGATCACTTTTCAAACTTCTTTTTGCCCCAAGTTTGCTTTCTAAATTTACTATGAAATGAAACAAGATTTTAAAGAGTAGAGATTCAGAAAATTAGAGAAACAGTATATTCTTCCCACTGTAAATATCCAGGCTGAAATGACAAAGGAAAACAGAAGATGTGTGCAAAAATCACAGAAAATAAATTGCTACATGTGCTGTATCTCGTAGAACTGTTGAACAGTTTTTATTACATTTTTGTTCATTGGAGATTGCTATAGAGATCTCTGCATTGCAAGTAGCCACACCATTTCAGTGCTTTGCTGTTTCAGAAGAGCAGATTTTCTTGATTAATAACAAAAGGTTTTGTTGGGATCAGAGCTGTTTCCCACCATCTCTATGCAAACCCGGCAACACAAACTGTGTACATTAGCATTTCAAGGAGCCTCCTATTAATGATGGCAAGAAAAGCTCCTCTCGGTGGGTAAAATCCATTTTGTCCTCTCTTGTGACATCTGTTCTAACTTTTAAAGCCAGAAAGGAAACTAGATAATGCCAGAGAGTCTTTTGATTTACTGTATTGGCACTTGTGATGATGCTTCAGACTATAAAAGCATGTAACCCTAGTGGACATACATGACTGTGTAAATGTGAACATCTGCATATTCCCACAACATAGGGTGAATTGAAGAAGTAATTCCAAAGTTCTTTGTTAAATTTTAACTAGCTTTTTTTTTCTCTATTTCATAATTATGCTTTCAATTACTTCTATACCATACAAAATTCAACGTTTTAGATTGTATTTTTATGTAAACGTTTAGTGCCACATATGCTTTCTGATTTCATTTCCCCAAAGCTGATTTTTTTTTACATTTTTTGTGAGTAAAGACATTTAAGTAAATAAAGTTGGAGAAACTGAAATATGTTTTAAAACAAATAAAATAAAATAAAATAAAATAAAATACCAAAGACTGTAGGATAAGAAAAAGCAAACTAAACCCTGCAGATTTCTTACCTCTTTACACCATCTGTGCAGTATTGCTCTTAGGCCTTTTACATTGGTCATCCTGGGAACAAAGCTGAAGGCAGATTCCAGCAGTTTTTCCATTCACTATTCATTCAGAGGTTCATCAGCTCCATATGGATCCAGCCAACTGCTGTGTTAAATCAGAGCCTTTTCCCAGAATTGACATGGTAATGAAGTCATGGTATTGCTCACAGAAAAGGCCTCCATAGGTATTTTCCTCTCTAACAAATCCAGCCTTTTCACCCCATTCACTCCCTAAAATTATCTCATAACGTTACAACATCTGTGAACTGGGTTTTTGCCTTTTAATGTCTAGCATGTTTTATTACATGACTATGCATTACATACTGGTTAACAAGACTCCTACACAACCAAGGAAATAAAATAAACTTGCAATCTTCTCTTTCCAACTCAGATTGTTTTGTCCCCTTGCCTTTTAATTTATATCTGCTATATTTATTTTTCTCCAGATAGAGCTGTCCAAAGTAGTATATACAAGATGAACTTCGTTTTCTTTCTGCTTTTTATCAGAAAGTGTATTTAGGAATATTCCAGAATGATAAAACATTTAACAACAAAATGGTAGGCCCATCAATATAAACAATTGCTGAAAGGAGAGTGTTACAATTTACAACTGTGTTGTAAGAGTTTCCTTCAGTTCATCCCAGGAATGGATCTCAACTTTAATGCCAATGGTTCAATACTTGCGAAGTTAGAGAATAAATGCAAATTTATTTTTGTAATATGTTATCTGCAATGAATATGTAGGTACTGCCTTGATATGACAACATGAGCCGTCATTGGAAAACTCTTTCTCATAGTAATGTTATATTTGAACAAATATCCCTTGACCTACGAAAGCAGGTATTGTTCATTATACATGGGTATCCCCAAGGTTAGCCACATAATGGCGTAAGAGAATGGCCAGATATTTACAGTTAGTGTAGGTTTTTGAGATGTTTTGTCATCACATACTACAATTCTGATCAGCACATAGGTGATCAGTCAGTACATCCAGATTTCAGGTCTGCTTTTACCACTTTGTGTGAGCCAGCCTTGGGTCCCAGTAGAGTGTGGCATCTTGGATTGGAAAGCAGAAAGATATGACACACGATTCCCCTTCAGCACCCCAGAATAGCATCCATCCAACACGGTAACTTAGAGGGAAGCAGTACGGCTGATAAACAGATAACACCTCAGGATCAGTTACAGTGGATTTATGGAGAAAGTGACTAAAGGCTCTTAGCAAAACTGCCTGTGGTATCCAGCTCAACTCTTGAGTACCATTCATAGTTCTGGTCCCTGCATCTCAAGACAGATATAACAGAGTTACAGCATGTACAGAGAAGGGCAACTGAAACAGTCACAGTGATAGCGTGGTTGTCCTAGGAAGGAATGAGACTGGAAAAGAGTAGGCGGAGGAGGTGGCTGAGAGAGGGAATATGAGCAAGGTTTCTATAGAACCAAGGTTTTACAGAATCACAGAGATAGTGGAAAACCTGAAAGCAGAGCTCTTCAACAATTTTTGCAACACTCAAACTAGGGGTCACTGGACAAAACTAGTAGGAGATGGCTTGATTTGAATACAGTTTACACAGAAGTTATTGAACTTCTGGAACTTGCTGCCACAAACAGCTGTGGATTGAACCTGCATCAGCAGGATCATTAAATATATATATTTAAAAAAAAAAGAAAAAAAAAAAAAAGAAAAGAGAGAGAGGGAACTTCATGGACAAAGATATTGAAAGTACTAAGCAAGGCTATACTCTAACATGCCTCATAAAGCTGTTTTGCATGCTAGGGAAGTCAAGGGGAATGGACTGCAGAAAGAGGCCAGGCTAGTATGGTCTCCCTAAATACCATCTCCTATTTCTACTTGAGGAGACAGAATGCCAGGGCAAATGGATGTTGGCCTGTCCCAATTAGTGCCATCCTCAAGTTCTTTTTTACATCCTGTGAATGTCACCCCGCTGTCACTCAGATCCTGTAGATTAGCATTCAATCGATTTAACAACTGTGGGACTGCTCTGCCAAAACCAGCATCAGACGTTGACCAGCTATTCAAAGTAAATATACAAACTGTCTAAACATAGAGCATAAGACCATCAGGAAGAGCTCTGGAGCAGAAATTGTGACCTCTTTCATACTCACCAACACAAATATTTCATAGCGTCTCCAGTAACAGAAGACATGCTTTATTCCTGAGCAACAATTTATGGTTTTCTCACTGGGGTGCTCCAACTGAGTATCAGACAATCCCTGGGAGATGTGGGACCACATACAGCCACTGATGCCTCAACTAGATGCTGCAGTATATCCAGGTGATGGCATTTGTGCTGGATTAGTTCCTGGGGAAAAATATTCTTGTCTGTGCTTGGTGCAGTAAGGTGCACTGTCATGATTCTCCAGATGTAGCTCCTGTTCATCTGGAAGAGGAAGAGGAGCAACAGAAAATACTAGTAGGACATACATGCTTCTACTCACAGGTGAATAATCTCAGAAGTATCCATTATTAGCAGGAATAGACAAACAGGCATGTCTGTAATCCTTACATCTTTAAGTCTGATATATTTAAGGATACAAAAATCCAAGTCTGAGGGTATTCCTTGTATACTATACAGACAGCTCTGAGGTACAGTGACAGCTCCACCATCACGGTTATTCAGAAAAATGACCCTGGATGAATCCAAACCTGTCCTGGGATGCATGACGACAGTCCCTTGAAGAATAAAGGAGCATTTACTAAGCATGTACAACATCCTTAAAATATGTAGAGTGATTTGGGAAAAATCTTTGTTTCTACAGAAATAGGAAAAAAATGCAAGAAAAAAAAAACCACATTGCAAAGAAATAACATCTGGAACTTCTATAGTGGATTATGCAAAAGAATACCCTGCCCACAAAGACTTTGTTTTACCTATCCATGAAAAACAGCTGCTGAGTCAGTTAGAATCAGCCCACTCCATTTGTCCTCACTTTAGCTTTCAAGCTAACTAAAGTTTCTACCACCTAATACAATGCTAACTGTTGGAGCACGACATATTGAGCAAAGACAAATACCGTGCTACCTAGGGGCCTCTCTGGTCCCTCTGAATTCAGACAAAACACTGTGACAGACCCCATCCTGTGAAGTGATACTGGGCCTTGACACAACTGCTGCAGCAAAAATGTGGAACCGAGAGTAAAGCCGAGGCAAGTTTCAAGTCCTTGTCGGCCAGCCCTGCCGTGGCAGCCTCACACACCAGCGGGATGGTTTCTACCAAGGTTTTGGCACCAGGCGGTTATGAAGAGGAAATGTAATTGCTGTCCTCAAGAAATCACACAGGACATGATGCCTCCTGTTCCCCAAGCAGCATATTTTCCAAGCTGGCTTTAAAACCAAGCTCTCCTGGGGGGCATGGGGCTGAGCTGCTGGCTTTCCCCCCAGGAGAACAGCACAGGGGCAGCAGGGAGGGCTGGTGAGTTGTCAGTGCTGGTGAGGAAGAGGCATTGTCTGTCTGTCTGAGGATTGATGCTACAGATTTGGGGCATTCTCTACGTCTGGAACTGATCTCACCCTCTCTTGGCAAGAGCTTTTTAACTATTCAAGGCACTTTAGACCCCTTTATTCCCAACTCAGACAGAATAGCTGTTTAAATACAGCCTGGGGTGTGGATGTATGGCATTGTGTTGCAATTGCTTCCCCAATATTTGCAAAGAGATTGCTTATCTATTATCTAGGTGTTATGCATCTCCCCTGCTTGCTTGTTCCTATAGGCTGCCATTAGGAACAATGCAACCATGCCAGCAAGTCTTTTAACCCAGTGTACAAACATTCAGGTCTGTGAACAACTCATACAAAGTATTTACAAAGTCACTACACCTATTATTCTGAGATTGCTGGGGAGCATCTCCCTGTCTGCCACAGAGCTGAAAACCCTCTGAGATGCTGTATGCACACAGAAATGCTGCTGAAGGGAATTGGTTTGAAACGGGATGCTGGCACTGCTGGCACGTAGCACTGCTCTAACCCAGAGAGTGTGAGGAGGACCTCAGGAGGTGCATCTGTCTCAGACAACCAGGCCTACACTTACATGTGGAAACCTGTACTCCAGCCCCTCTGTAACTTTCACTGCAACGCCCACAGCTGGCATATGGGCTGTTTGATTTGGTGACACTGCATGAGACAGGACACACATTCCCTCTCCCCCTTCCCCAACAAGTCAGCAGCACCTTGCCCTTCTGTCAGTCCTGGTTGCATGAATGTAATTCACGGCTGAACAAAAACATCTGAAAAGATAATTCTGGTTGGAATCAGACCCACAAAAGTTTGCAAAGGAATGCAGAATCCTTGCTTGAAAAAAATCCAGAAACCTTGCTCAGGACATCAAGTAATGGCTGAAATGGAGTCTACTGCTAGACAACTTCCCACATCTAGTCAGGATTTTGGTGCAGCAAGTTTCACAGTTAATTCCAGTTTTACTAATGAGCTGGAAAAGAAATCCCCAAGGTGAAGATCAGTGACTTCATGGACACAAACTAACAGACAAAGAGCCAACAACATTGTCCCAGCTAGAAGTGTCTGGTGTCTGAGGGACAGAAGCATGAAGCATGGAGGAGACTACGCTGCCATTCCCCATCACCAGTGAAGGAACAAGGAAAGACAATGCACGGTCCTCAGTCCTGAAAATTTTCATATGTAGAAACATTCAGTTTACCGAATGGAAAACAACACCTGAAACGTATAAATTTAGGACCACAAGATAAACACTTTGATTTTTTTCTTCAGCTTAGCTCACAGGGGGTCCAATTCAGCACTGATGAAACCAGTAGAAATCTTGCCTTTAATTTTCAAAGGGCAGACCCATGTTTTCTCTTCCCTATCAAAGAGGCTCTGACTTTTCACCTCCCTTGGTTTTAGTCCAGCATTTAACAACAGTCACTTGGTGATTCACGGAAATCAGCCCTAAGTGTACAGCACTACTAATTTTTCTCTCTCTTGTTCTAATCCTTGCCTACTGCTGGTTGTTGTTGTTTTATCTCTTTTCTAGGCAAGTGTTTTCAGCTTCCCTGTATCTGTGCCATTCCAAATTTGCTGTCCTTGCCACTTCTTCGCATTCTTGCCTTCCACTTGACATTTTGTGTGTAGGCACACTTCAACCAAACCATTGTTTCCAATCAAGCTACTACCTGCAGCTTTTGTTTCCATTGATCAACAGCTCCCTAATATTTGCTGCCTCCACATTTAATCCATCACAAGCCACCACAGAGGTACTTTTTCCTCCGTTGTCTAGTCCTTGAATTGAAATTGCAGATAATTTGTAGAATTACAGTCAACTGATACATAAACCAAGAAAGAAATTTAGTACAATTAATGACCAACTACATTTCCCAAAGGAAAAAAAAAAAAAAAAAAAAAAAAAAGTAAAAATTTTCACTGGTTACTTCAGTGTCTGTCTTCAAGGTGACTTTTTTGGCCCTCCATAAGAGAACAAACAGTTCAGATCAGCATTATGCACAGAACAAGAACACATCCATAAAATAAGGTACTCATTAAGAGCAAACTTCAGTGTCCAGATTCCTTACCAAGATGCCAAGAAAAGCAAGATGAAGGACTGGCAGGAATTTCAGGCCTGCTGTATACATTCTTTTGTAATTTCTTTAAAGATGAGGTAGGAGAAAATGTGCTTGGTTGTTCGTAAAACTCTTTAAAAAGAAGCAAAGTTTGCTTTGAAGTTCACAAACTTGCTAATATTTTAGCTTATGGCTGCTACATTGAACTGCTTGTTAAGTGCAGCAGGAACAATCTGTTGCACAATTAATTTAAGATATCCATATAACTGCACTGCTAATGATGCTGTCACTAATAGGAGAGGGAGTGCTTCCTTTGTAAGACCTGCTCCTGCAGTGATTTTCACATTGGCAGATTATGAGTCAGTCTGGACCTCACAGCTGGATTGGGTGCCAAGTCCCTACTTTTTCTTCTTTACAGTTTGTTTACATACATCTTCTGCAACTTGCTTAATTTTATGTCAGCCTAGAAACTTTAGTTGCCCTCCAACTAACCACCCAGCTCACAGTCATGAGTCAAGGAGAAGATACTTGAGTTCACCCCCCTTTAGCTGATTTAGCCACATTAACTGCCACCATAGCAGAGACCTGTGCCTGGACTCCTTAGAAATGATCAGGGTATCAGGCAGCCCAGGTAACAGGGCTTCAGTTCAGTTCTGCACTTTCATCCCATACTGGGTGCACAGACCATTTTGGAAAGGCAATATATAACAAACAAATGACAGCTAGGGTGGAATTTAGCTGCTTGAGCAAGAGAAATACTTTTTGTGTGGATCTGCAGGTGTCAATTTAAGTGGTGAAAGGCTAGAGAGCCATTCAACTGACTCAAAAGTAGACGTGCACATTGAAGCAGCTGCTTGGGCATTCCCTGGAGAAACCTCTGAGTGCAGTTATTAGACATCTGTTGATTGCAATCAGTGTCATTTCAGGTGCAATTAGGTGTCCAAAAAACCATGCTGGGTGGTGAGGATGGCACACCAACAGTAGGACTTCTTTACCAGCAGCTGAAGGCCAGGCCGGAGATCTGAGCACTTCAAAAAGTGCTGGGCTCCTAAATGTGAGCAACTCAAAGCAATCCTCTAAACACTGGTGCCTTAGTCTGTGAGCTGAGTCCTACATTATGTACAAGAATATGTAAGATTTCAGGAGGCATTTTTCTAAAAAAGTTTCAGGGGACACTGTAGACCTATTAGAGACAGCAGAAGTGTCACCATAGATTTGGTGAGTTTGGGGCAGGAGAATGTCCAATGCATAATTATTGGTTTATACTTTCAAGGGTTGTCTTAGATGGAAAGGGTCTAGAAATGCCTTTTAAAGAGAAATCTGTAAAGCCTAACACTTTGAGAAGCACACCAACACAGGGAGTCAGCTCATCTATGTGAAGCATCTCATCTGAACTCCTTGCTGCTGAACAAATAATTTTGGAAGACACCGTTAGAGTCATTTGGAATCTGTGAGAAAGCGAAATGTAAAAGCGTATTTCCCACCACTGACAGAGACATGCTGTGTGCCTGCGTTGCAGGGGATGTTCCTGCAGAAGGTCTTATGATGTTTACAGGGAATAGAAAGACACATTCTGCAAAACCAGACAAAAGCTGCAAAACAAATTTGCTGAGCTTTAAAGCCTACAAACCTGCCAGAGATATTTAGAAGCAAAAAGGCAGCCTTTGAACTGCATGTTTTATGCAGCAGGGTGCTGCTGAAAAGCCTCAGATGGGATAGTAGTGACAGATCAGGCAGCTTCTCTTCTAGTTAGGAAAGGTGCCTCAGCTGGGCTGGGGCAAAGAGATTCACAGTGCTGTTTCTCATTGGAAACGATACCTCACAATTACGGCTAATCCTTCATTTGATGTTTACTCAGTTTACTGCCATTCCGCACTGTCCACGTCTGGCATTACACTTTGTATTTATTCTAGCCAATATATATTTATTCATCAGCTGCGTCTTTTCTAGCCAGGGTTGAGATGGCAATTTCATTCTAAGTCTCTGCATGCATTGGTGGATACATTACCTTTTAGATGAACTTTCACATGCTTGTTCTCAGGCCAGAATTTATTTATTTAATTTTATTTTTTAGGTTAGAAGAAAATGTGCCCTTTTGAAAAAGCCCTTTTGAAACCTCTCAAATTTAGATGTGAGAATGTGTCATGTCAATATATTTTTTTAATAAAGTGTTTTTTTTATTATTTCTGTTTTTGAATCCTATCATTTTAGAACAGCTTGGAAATTGCATGCATAATATTTCTTCCAATATTACCATAGACGTGAAAAAAGCACAAGATTTTGTTTAGGGAATGTAAAGGAGAAGGATCACCACCACTCCTAACTGTTTGGTATGCACTCCAATGGGAGGGTAAAATGTGTGACTATGAGAATGTTTAATGAGTCACATTTGCATACAAATAGTTACAGAGCACTCAAATGAGTCAGGAAAATTCACACAGTTTCTAAAAATGAGTGCATATGTTAATGCAATGGCAAGGCTGAGATTGTAATCGAAGATAAGCGAAAATATTTACTGCTCTGATTTCAAAAGAGACCTTAACTTCTGCCCATCCCTTCCACCTACTACAACAGCCTCTGAATTATGTAATATTTGCTCAATTCAGATCTTGCCAGTGTTTATCTATATAGAGCTTTGATTACTTTTTTTTTTTTTTTTCCTTGGGCGGGAGGGTGAATATTTTTGGTACAATCCAACATTATTTTTCTTGCATGAAAGGCAAAGTACATTATATCTATATCGCTTTCTATGTTGCGGCCACAATATCTGCTGACTTTCTTATCCTCCCTTCTGGGGACAATGCTTAAAAACAGCACTGTGAGACATCTTGAAGGTTATCCGAAGTAGGGTACGGAGCAGTGCGCACCCACTGATTACGCAGGGCTCTGCAGAGACAAGGCCCTTCTCTTGAAGGCTTAGCTCCTACCTGCTGGAAACACCAGGGTGGCAAACCTCTCCGTTACAGGCATGTAGTCAGCCCAAAAGGAGCATGCACTGCAGGTGACACTTGAAGCTGAAGGACTGGACGATTGTAATGGGACAGGATTTCTGGCAGTAAGAAAAACAAATGAATAAAGAGAAAGTTAGTGTAGTCTGGGGCCTAGAGTAAGCAGGATATATAATTATGAGAGACATCCAGCAAAGGGGTTATAATGGTATCTGTGTGTCATAAATTCTGTGTCCTGGTAAAAGCAGGGACTTGGGCTTGCATGGTCTGGTGTGCTGCCCAAGAGAGTCAGCAAGTGTTGGAGAGCTGGGTTTTGAGCAAGAGAAGGACTGAAAGGAGCTGCTGGTTCTGGGGAAGAAGGATTGGGTGCGTGCTTGCAGGCCTGTGTCAGGCAGTATTAGAAGGTGATTTAAGATGATTTAGGATGAGTTCAGCCTTCTGCTGCTATAATGACCTAAAAAAATAAAAATAAGTGCTTGTTCATGTCCAGGACCCAGAAGTATTAACCCAGACGGAAGAGCTCACTCTCCATTATAATGGTTTATAAAGCTGAGGTAACATAACAAAGAGCAGAAAGAAAAAGAGGATTTTTTTTCTTTCTCTATGCCTCACTGCAACCGCTAAACAACCCAAAGATGACTCGTATTTGCAATCATGCTGCCACAGCAGCTATCACAAGCACCTACCCATGCCATGGGTGACACTTTCACTGCTGCAGGGGAAGACATCACGTGAGGACTCCAGGAACTAGGCAGTGCCTGACTTCTGCATCTGTCATCCCTGCAAGCTGCCTGGTTTTCAAACATTAGCAAAAATGGCAAGGTAACAGCTTGTGTTTGTTCTGTCATCCCCCCACTTCGAGACCCCTGACGCACCGAGAGACAGACTGCGGGTCAGGTTCTGCTCTGCCCCGTTCTTTCTGTAGTCATTTACACCTGTACAAACTGAGTGGAAAACATGCAAAATGGTACCATTTTGTTTTGATAGTGTTTTACCCTCACTTCGCAGGGGTGAGAATGAATAGACAGGGTGCAAGGCAGTGGAGAATCAGGGATTCTGTGTATTAAAAAAACAGCGCAGACAGCCACGGGAAGTGTCAAACGTGATACAAAAGGACTGTTCGTGCATTCACGCTCAGCATCTGTGATCCGGACAGTATAAACAGCAGTCAGTATCTCTGTGCTACGTGGGGCTCATAGGGTTTTGTTTATACGATTTTAAAAACCAGCAGACCCGCAGGGCTGAATGTTGCAGGGTGCTTTGCAAACACCGATCTCGCCCGTTGGCAGCATTTCGGGGCCTCCTCAGCACACACCGAGGAATTCCCTCATTGTTGGGCAATGGCGAAGGCTATTGTCAGATGACGGATGCTGGCTCCCTGCCACGTGATGTCGGAGCCTACAGTTTTAATTAAAAACCCTAAAACAATCTGAAGAATCGCCTGTCTGAAGCTCCAATTAGCCTGTCCCCTCCAAATGAATTTAGGCAATAGCAATGGGAAGGGAGCCTTTCTGTCACTCTGCAAAGGGTTAAGATCAGCGCCCGCCCGCGTGTGGCTCCCCCCAAAACAGACCTTTGGTGCTCGGAGCCAGGATGCGTTAACATATTCTGAAAGGGTGGACACTGAAGCAGTCCCTCCGTGCGGCCGGGGAGCTGGATTCACAGATGTGCAAGAGTCACGACGAACAAAATGAGCGTGGTGGCTGAAAGCAAGCTGGTGGAGCTGTGACTCGAGGAGAGGGAAGGTAACAACTGGGGGTGCTGAGAGCTGCTCTTATCTGTGTCAGCTTCCAATGACAGCTGGTGATTACTGAAAAGGCATTATGGCCTTGTCCTCCCCAGCAGGAAGGAGGCTGATAGGAAAACCACAGTAGAAATAATGTGAGCGTGTTTTCGCATAGGCTGGCTAGAAAACAATTTAGCTCGCACTCTGCCTGGCCATTATCAGCAGTGCCCCGTAGGCATTGGGGTCGAAGTGCATCCTGAGGAGTGATTTGAAGGAGAACAGCTGGAGAGAATTTTCCAGACTTTGTTCCACGCGTGGAGGGTAAGGATGCAGGAAAGCGTGAGGATATCTGGGTGGGAAAAGGACCAATGCGTGGCAAAGGCTGGCATCGCTCGCAGAGCAAAGGTTCTGCTCAGCAATGCGCTAAATTAACAGAGCTGGAGAGAATGGGTAACGAGAGGCTGAAAGAAGAGCAAGCTTCTTTTTCGCCTGGAGTGCAGGGGCAGAGCCAGTGGAGAGGTGCAGTGTGATGTTAGTGGCTGTAGGTGCACATTTTCCCCTTATTTAACTATATGGGTTGGGAATTGATTGCATTTTTCTGTTGTTTGGAAGAAAATCCCATGCATCCTGGATTTTGTGTTGGTCTCCCTCAGACTATAAGCACGCTTGGGAGCTATTAAGCAGAGCAGTCACCAGCTAAGTAGTTAAAGCTGGGCTCTGACAGGTTTCCCAAGCTGCTTCTGAATGTCTTTGGCAAATAAATTCCTCCTCGCCTGCTAATTTAAGACTTTTAAAATAATTTAGCTCTCGAGTACATAAAATAAACTGATTATCTTGTTCTTTACAGTCTGAGGACAGAATCTATTTAGAACCTGAGCAGGCTGACTACGTGCAAGTGGCAAGTTTTAGATAAAATTCACTTGCCAACCCAGAGCACTGAAACATATTTTCTCTCTGCTCTCACAGGCAACAGCTTTACCAGCCAAACCCCAGCTGTATCCCTCATATACATTCACAAACTCACCTGAAGCTGCATCCAGAGCTGTGGGGCTGACAGGGAAAGGCTTCCTGGGTTTCACTGTCCTTGCAGGAGGCCCCACAAGAGTAAAGCATCACAATCACCGGGTCTCCATCAAAGGAGTATCTATGTCCTGTGTCGTGTCTCACCCACGGCCACCCCTGCAGCAGCTCATCCACGCGGGCAGCCTGCTTATCCTATAGAGGAATGTACATTTGCAGCTTACACACACATGCTTAACTCTCCTCAACAGCGGAGAAGGGAGTGATTGATATACAGCAGATTGCCAATTCTGAAAGGTGTGCTGCTGCTCCAGAGCAGAGAAGAGAGGATCATCTCCCAAAATGGCAATGCCTTCACCAGGTTTAAAATAGGAACATCTACATTACAGGAAAAAAAAAAAAAAATCACCCAGACAGCAAAAAATTACCTAAAACTTTCCCATGACATTTGTTTTTTCTTGATAGAATCTATACGAACACTATTGAAGAAACAGCAGGAGCTCACGCAGAAAAGAAGAAACCATCAAAGCAGAACATAGTCACTCTGTACTAAACCATTTATGCAAACATAGTCAAACAGCAGCAAGTATTCAGCAGAGATTTTACACCCGATGCGACTTCAAAGCGATGCTGGATATAGTGGAGACGTCCCATACCCCGAATTACACTGAATGGACACAGGAAGAAAGATTTACCCATCATTCTTCAGGACACTTTTCGGGATGTGTTACCATCATGCTTTAGAAGAAACCCAAGAATATTGTCATGAATATTTCCTCAGAAAATTCTCAGAGAACTCACCTGATGAGTAGAAGATCAATGCTTCATACCCCGGCCTCCCCCAGTTCAGACCGCAACTAGGAATTTCCAGCATACCAGATGAAGACCACTCCACAACCACTCAACCGCTTCTGGAGTCTCTTCCACAGCAACTTACGTGAAAGTTTCATGGAGTTCAAGTCTTGAGCTTGTGTCTCCCAGAGGTTAGAGGATTTACCTAACTACGTTTAAAGGTACCATAATTGACTTCATAAGTGGTCCTGCCCATAACAGGACACGGAAATGCAAGAAACATCTTCAGAAGCATTCACTTTCTGAGTAGTGTTGTTTATTTTAGTTCCTGATTTTCAAATGGGAAAGGGAAAGAAAAAAAGAAGAATGAAAGAAATGAAAGAACCTTGAATTCTCCTTTTCCCATTTCCCTTTAATCCTCAGACATGTTTGTGCCCCAAGTCCTACTCCATCTGTGTCTGGCACCTTCCCTGGTCCTCCAGCTCAAGCCAAACAACCCAGCACTCTTCCTTCTCCACTTTGACAGCTTTACCTGGATCCTACAGGCACTTCGCTGGCTCTGCACCGCCTTCTGAGTTCCCAGCTGGAGAGCAGGCATCACAGAACCACAGAATGGCTTGGGTTGGAAGGGACCTTAAAGATCATCTAGTTCCAACCCCCCTGCCATGGGCAGGGACACCTCCCACCAGCCCAGGTTGCTCAAAGCCCCATCCAACCTAAAATCTGGGCTTAAATCAATCTGCACGCTATGAAAAGCTTACTGGAAACTGGAATGTCCCTTATTACAGCGAACGTCTGTCACCCCCAGAATCACTTACTAGAATATCCTCTGTCCTACCCCCAGAAGGGACATTCCCTTTTCAAGGAAAATAAATGATATCTGTTAACTTTAAACCAATGGTCATTTGTGAAGCAGCTGACCAGAAAATGTACTGGTTAATAACAGCAGTTCTGGCTGCCAAGCCTGTGATAGATGGGACCCGTTACTTCATAGTGCTTGGCATTTTCATTACACTTGAGATACTTAAGAACAACTCCCATTCACTTCCCATGTGGTACGCAGTCTCCTGACCAAAGTCTGCTTTAAATGACTTGTCTGTCATCGTCATCTCACAAAAAAAAAAAAAAAAAAAAAAAAAAAAAAAAAAAAACTTTGTAGCAGAGGCATGGATTGAATTAAGTCCTCCACAGCAGAATTCAGCTGTTTTATGGGAGCATCTTGCCTCTTTTACAGCCCTGTGCATGTACTGCTGCAATAACTGAGACAGGGCTCCCACAGAAGGCAACTTCCTTCGCTATGTAAGTCACAGCTATGCAGTAAACGAAGAAGCAGTGCCATAACTGAAGTTACCACAGCCAACAATGGGCCGAACGATGGCTCAGAAATGCATAAAGTTTACAGCTACGAGCATCTAGCCTAGAGGTTACACACTGCGGCCTGTGTTCTGGCCTAAAATATCCTAAAAAGCTTGTGTATCCTTTTAAGCTTTTCAGACCTCTTGTCACTGCTGGAAACAATAGCTCGAGGCCTTAAGTAATTTAATTTTGAGTCCATTCCCAATTACTTTTATGTTGCCAAATTTAAACATCTTGAGTGCACATATAATTTCAGTATTTTGATAAAAGAAGTAAAAGGGCTCCTTGAGCATGTGTCTTGTACTACTTGAAGGCACTGAGTCTTCTGGACTGATTGACACGAACAATGTGGTGGAATCATCTCCAACTACACTTGCAGCTAAAAGCCCATCAGAAGAACATATGACTTTAATTTCGCCAAACTGAACACCATCGCCTCCACCATCTAGATTTTTAAAAGGACTGGACATAACCTTTAGGGGACCTCTGACAAATATTAAGTTATAAAAACACACATCTTGTCCTTTCCTGAAATCACCTATTTGCAAAGACTGTATGTGCACTGAACTTAGACATGCACAAAAAAACACTTGCACAGTTGAAATCTGATAAGAAAGCTCGGTGACCTTTTGCTGATCTCAGATGAAACAATGAGGTACATATTTGGGGTTTATCCTGTGCTACACCTCAGCATTACTCCACGCTATCAAAAATGAAAAACTTTAACTTTTAGAAACTGAAAATTACATGGTCACATCCTAGGGGCTAGGATTAAAGGCAGCGTTTTTAAAGGCACCTAGCCTTCAGGTTTAGAAGTTGAAGAGAGATTTTTCTAGGTGAAAGTGCCTAAAATGCAACGTAAGTTTAGTAATACTTTCCAAAGTACCTGACTTCCATTCACTTAAATAAGCAGCATTTCAGCTTTTTGAAAGTCCCAGTTGAAGCTTCTTTCTATCTTCCTATATTTTAATGCACATTTTTGTGCAACTGGCACCTCTCAAATTAAAATAGTACATGGTCACTTAGACCATCCACAAAAGAAGTCTGCATGGTATCATATAATAGTACCACGCTCAGATAATTCATGCCAGCAGTCCATCTCCAGCCTTCCAGGGGAAGGAATAGCCATCATACAGACAGAGAACTAAAATGACTAACATACCTGATTTTTAAAGACTAAAATCAGGTATGATGACTGAGAAAAATTAGTCATCTACAGTGGAATTCACCTCATTTGGCATCTGTAAGTCAGGCTTCTGATCAAAACTGGTTGTCTAGCTTCTGCTGAGAACTGACGGGGAGAGACGGCCCCCAGCGAGGAGATTCGTTCCATCCAGAGGTGTCAAACAGGCGCAGAATGAATCATGCTCTGCAGGTGTCTCTTGTTCTCTCTTCTTGCTGTAGAGAGACAAGGCACCAGCCCTCTAAATAGCTAAGATAAGGTGAGATGAACCTCACCCTTGTGGGTGAGTCTGCCAGGCCAGGCTCAGCATTCAAGCTCCATGCCATCCAGGAGATACCTTTGCCCCAGAGCTACAGTGGCAGGCTCCCTCTTGTTTATAACCCCTCTGGCCCTTTGAAATTTGCATCCTTTTCTTTACCGTGGCAAGCTTCGACAGGACGGGTGGGTATCCTCTACCTCAGTCTTATCTTTAGCTGTTCGGATGTGTTGCAAGCAGGAGGGTTTATACCACCTCTGACTAGGGGAGCACTGAATCCAAAGGCAAGTTATCTCATGAGAAAAACAGATTATAAGAGGAGCAACACTATGCCTCCTCTCCCCCTAAGATTTCCAGCAGCATTTAGGCAGCATCTGAGCACTCCTCCAGGGTCAGGCCGCTCAAGAGATTTAGACACGTACCTATTTTGTGATTTCCAGTTGGGTTTATGCAGCAGTGGCCAAGAAAGCCAGCTTAACCTAGATAACGCTGACTCCGAGTTCATGGTGAAGCAAAGTTTCAAAAGCCTAGGAAACCTCTCCAGATCTCACGTGGTTCAGCAGGACCTCTGCGGGTGCACGTGCATTTGGGACTGGGTGCACATATTTTAAGTCACATTTCCAGTATCTGAGCCCTGGGTGGAATTATCATCCCAGACCATAAAATATTCCGCTCTACACATTAGATAAACAGCAGCGAGAACGCCGTGGGTCCTGTCCTGACACAACCAACAACAATAGCTTTGGAAACCACTGAATTAGTGCTGCCTGCTTAATCCTACGAGGCTTCCCATCACCTGAGTGAGGTATTCTAACCGAAGTGAGCAGGAAGGAGAGACCTTAGATTCACCAGCCATTAGATCACAGTTGCCGTACAGCCTTCATTGTTCCCCTAAATATATGAAATGTTACTATTACAGAGCAACAACTGCACAGAACACGCTATACAAACACATCTATTTGTAAAAATATAAATTTACGGTTTGATGGGGGTGAGGTGGCAGGACCCTGTCTGGAAGAGTTATTAAAAATCTTCTCCCACCAATGCAGTTTCCAGTCCTTCTTTTTTTTTTCCAGTGACACTAAACCAAGCGTTAATCCTTATCAAACTCATTCACACAGACCTGAACCTAGAAATCAAAGTTAGGCCAAAGTGAGAGGCTGGGGGAGCTGGGCCAGCCAGGCAGGTAACTAATGAAGGAAGCAGCCTCTTTTTTATTCCTTCATTTATTCCCGGGCGCATGCTAGCTACTGTCAGTAGCCTCGTGACTGGCTCTCCTCTCTTTTCCATCCAAAATGGGTTTCTTAAAGAATTGTTGAGGGGTACAAAATTTGCAACATTTTACAACTGTATTAATTTAAAAGTAGCTCTAGACAAGCTAAGGTAGATGAAAACCATCTGCTCCATACGCACTGTGCGAAGGGAGGAGCTCATTTGATCCCAGCTTTTAGCACAGCCACAGAGGTTACAGGGACACCTCACCGGTTCACTATAAGCACTTCTAGAAGACGCACTGCCTAAATTAACTGAAACACAGACATTACCCTAGTAGGAATTATCCCATAGTCAAAGATTATTATTATTGTTTTTTAAAGGATTTACTTTGGGGTAAATAGGTAAGAGTTAATTGTTGGATTTAATACACCTCCCAGCAATAGCACTGGGCCAGCGAGATGCTGCTTTCAGAAAGATTTCGTGGCAGCATTCTTCAAGGAGCATCAGCTGAGCAGCAGCCCCGTGCAGGTGGCAGTTTACATACAGAAATGCCTTCAGGGCACCAGTCCTACTTACAGAAATGAGAAACCCTACACGACAGAAGAAGACGTTAGAACTGAAGCGCCTGGACCTGGACTTGATAAAAATGTCCCCGGAGAACAACACCATTCCTGCAGAGACACCCATCCTCGCAGGATGGTGCTACAAAACAGTCTGAACAAAAAGGCATTCCTGCAAATCTGGGAGAGTGATTGTGCAGCAGTAAGCATGTCAGAACTCAACCAGAACGGAGGCCTGTCTATCCTATAGTCCAACACTTTGGGCCAAAAAAGCAGAAGTCTAGGAATAAAGTAGAAAATACATGTGTTTTGGCACAACACTTCCCAAGCCTCTCAGCTCGGGAAAATAAATGCAGCAGATGAGGGATTTTTGGAAATTGGGATTAAGGGTATGAGACCGTACAAAAGCAACATTATTCAAAAGCATATTGGGGGGGGAGGAAAAGAGTTCTTGCCGTTGGCATCTGCAAAGGCTGGAGTTTGGAAAAGGGACTTGGAAAAGTGCTTCCATGCATTGCTTGAGAAAGACGTGGCTGCTGGGAAGTGTGGGGGAGTTATCCCTGAGGCAGAGCGCAGGGGGATGAAGGCAGGCGGGGGCTCCCAAGGCTCACCTGCAGCAAGGCAGGGTGTTGGGAAGCACAACTGGGGGTGGCAGCGGGACGTCTGAGTGTTAGGGGTGCAGGACCTACGGGAGGAGGCTCTGGGGACAGGGGAACAGAAGGAACATTTCAGAAGCAAGGCTGAAGGGGGGCACGCGTCCTTGGGACAGAACAGGGGGGTTCAGAGTGGGGTGGGTGGAAGGGACATGAGGATGCGTGTCCTCGTGAGGTACCTGGGAGCAGGGAGATGTCCCCCCGCTGCCCGCTGCTGCTCCCAGGGAGCCACCAGCAGCGCTGGCACACGGCCGCACACGACGGGCGCGTGGCTCCCTGCGAGGCACAGCGGCGGTGAAGCAGGGGGAAGGAGGAGGGCCTGCTGCTGGCATGGCACGGAGCAGGGCACTGAGGCAGGGGAAAAGCAGAATTTAATTAAAAAAAAAAAATCCCTTCCCCCAAGGCAGCTGCAGAGTGCGATGAAACCCCCTTTTAGGCACAATCAGCCCCGAGCATCTGGGCAAGGATGAGGTGGGTGCAAAGTGCACGGGGAGGAAATGTGTCAGCTGCAGCATCTGAGAGCAGCAGAGCAAACTCAGAGACGGGAAATGAGCTTGCAAAGTGCACCCAACAAGATGATCGCGGGGATAAGTTGCTTCTATGGAAACTGCAGCCCGATGAACCAAAAAACAGTTTGATGGCAAAGTTTTAGCAGGAGCCGGCTCACGCCTGGTTTCAGCTACATTCCCCACCCCTAAAAAAAAAAAAAAAAAAAAAAAAAAAAAAGAGATTGAGAGAGAGAAAGCTGCACAATGTGTTTTTTTTTATGGACAAAAAAAAAAAAAAAATGGGGACACAGGTTTTTTCCTGTATGGGCTACATCATATTAAGCTGTAAGTTTAGTTCTGGACAAACAATCTCTTGTTGCATCTCTGGGATGGAGGTTAATGAATTCCCACAGATGATGTTGGCCAAACAGTGGTCGGCTTGTGACTTGATTTCCAGCATCATGATGTGAGGGGATCAGTATAGAAAAGCACTTTGAAGGGAAGAGGCTGCCTACAGCAGGATTGTTTCTACAAGCTAATTGTACTGAGTGCAGCTGCACAAAGCTGGATCAACAGTAATAGAAGGCGGCGCAGACTTCCTGACGCCAGCCCCGCAGAGCTCCCACCAACAGCCTGGCAATTCCAGATTGTTTTCCAGACCTTATCTCTCCCCCAAGTTTTTTTTTTTTCTTTTGCCTTTTTTTTTTTTTTTTTTTTTTTAATTTTGTGACCGGAACAAAAGTAACAGGAAAATCCTTTGTGAAAGTAGAAAACGCTGTTACAGGCCGGTGCGTTTCGCAGAAGTTGTAACTAAATATTTCGCATGCAGAGACTCTCTTCCCCTCCCGCTCAAAAGGAATAAAAGGGGGGGGGGAGGACACCAAACTTCTTAAAACTCCTTTCTTTGAATGAATTCGAAACGTGAGGCGAACAAAAGGCAGCGGGCAGCCGGGGGCAGCGGGGTTCGGCGAGGTATTTCACCTGGCGCGTCGCAAAGCCCCGCACCAAAACCTACGCGGTGGTGTCAATGACTTGGGAAGGGGCCAAGTTTAACAGTTTTTTTTTTTTTTCAAGTCCAGTTTGAGGCAATTAAAACCATTTGCGTTTATTCCTCGATAAATAAATGTCACTAACAGCGACGGGGCACAAGGGCAGGGCTCTCCCCCTCTCTCCCCCTCCCCGCCATTTCCCTCAGGCGCCCCAAAAATCGAGCGGGCTGGCGGAGGGGGGGGGCGCATTTTTTTACCTCACAAAAAAGCCCAAAGCCCCTCCGGAGCCCCATGAACCCCCCCCGCCCCCCTCAGCAGCCCCCCCCGAGGCGGGCCGTGAGGCGTCCGGCTTCGGCTGCCCCCGCTGCAGGTGCGCCCGGGAGGGGGAAGCGGGGCCGGGCCCGCCGCCTGCCTGCCGCCTGCCTGCCGCCGCCGCGGGCGCAGCCCCGGTCGCCATGGCAGCCGCCTGAGCGGCGCCGCCGGGCCCGGGCGGCGAGGGCGGGCGGGCCGAGGGGGGAGCGGCGGCGAGGGGCTGATGTCACGGGGCTGGCGCCGCGCAGTCCCGGCCGGCCCCGGGCTGAGGGAGGGGCGGAGCGGGGCCGAGCAGCGCCGGGGCCCCCCCGGGGGGCAGGGGGACGGCATGGGGGGGGGGAAAGGCCGCGGGGCCCCCCACGGCGGGGCCGGGCGTTTCGGGGTTGGGAAGGGGGAAGGCGAAAAGGGGGGCAGTGCGGCTAATTAATCGGGATGTTAATTGCAGGGCAGGCTTGGCTTTGGGGGGGTTATTGGCGTTCGCCCTCAGCCCGCACAGCACTGCGCCGTGGCACTCCGCCGTTTTTGGGGCGAGTTCTGTCACTTTTGGTGGTGTGCGGCCGCCCCGCCGGAGCCGGCTTTTCCTCGGGTGCTGCTTAGTGTGAGCAGGGGGAAGGAAAACGCGGAAGAGCTCAGCTTAAAAACCTGAGATAAACCCTGCAGTTAAACAAAAATAAGTGATTTATTGCTTTATTCTTTCACCGATGTTCACTGGCTGCAGCCCCCAGGAGCGGGCGGGAGGCAGCTCCCTCACGGCCAGCCCCAGACCGACTCCTAACGGTCCCAACGGCTGCCGGCCGCGCGCAGCCCCGTGCGCTCAGCCCGCCCGCCCGCCGCGCACTATTTACTCCCTCAGCTGAGCGGCCGGGCCCCGCCCCCGCGGCACCGCCATTGGCTGGGCACGCGGAAGCCCGCGCGGCCCCCCTCCCCCTTGTGGCCGCGCCCCGAGTGGGCGGGTACTCAGGTTGATGGACGGGTGCTCGTTGACCAATGGCAGCGCGCGCGGGCCGGGCGCGGCGGCGCGGCGCCTATAAAAGGGGGGCCGCGCGGCCCCGCGCCTCAGAGCGAGGTGCGGCGGCGCGCTGAGGTGAGGCAGGCAGGACGCTCCGCAGGGTTACCCCCGTGTTCAAACAGCTCGCTCCGCTCTGTTTCCCTATTTCCCTCACCGCCATTCAGCGATGAAAGCCTTCAGCCCCGTGAGGTCCGTGCGGAAGAACAGCCTCTCGGAGCACAACCTAGGCATCTCCCGCAGCAAAACCCCGGTGGACGACCCCATGAGCTTGCTGTACAACATGAACGACTGCTACTCCAAGCTGAAGGAGCTGGTGCCCAGCATCCCTCAGAACAAGAAGGTCAGCAAGATGGAAATCCTCCAGCACGTCATCGACTACATCCTGGACCTGCAGATCGCCTTGGATTCGCACCCCAGCATCGTCAGCCTGCACCACCAGCGGCCGGGACAGAGCCCGTCCTCCCGGACCCCGCTGACCACACTCAACACAGACATCAGCATCCTCTCGTTACAGGTAAGCAGCTCTCCTTGCCTCCCCCCGAGGTCGTGGAGCCGGGATCCCCCTCCCTGAAGGCTGCCCGGGCTGCCCAGCAGGCTAACGGCGGGTCTTGTCTCTGCTCTCTCCTTGCAGGCAGCCGAGTTCCCCTCAGAACTCATGTCAAGTGACAGCAAAGCACTTTGTGGCTGAATCCGACGGTGAGTAGAATGCACCTTTTTTTTCCCTTCTTTAATATAAAAAGTTCAGGTAAAAGTAGTTGGGCTTTGAATGGGATTTCCCCCCCCGGGATGACTGTCACTTGCAAAACAACTCACTCCTAAAAGTTCACTTATAGTTGACTTATTATTGCTAATAATTCTTTTACTACTATGAAAAATCCTAACACAACTGTAAAAACAACAACAAAAAAAAACTAGCCTCACAGCTGAGTCTTGTAGTCCAAAGTGTATCTTGCTGCTAGGGTTCATTAAGCAGCACAGGCTGTCTGCTGTGCTACTGCTTAAAGCAAATTCTCTGGTTATCTTTTCTTGAAGTCTTAACTTCCTGGGCCAAAACGACTGATTAAGTTGGGAATCTTGGCACAATTCCGTGAATTCTGTGATGTGGGATCGTCTGCACTATCAGTTAAATAAGTGACTGCTTTTAATCAAATAATTGCTCTAAGAGGCAGACTGGCGCCTCTGAGCATTGCGTTTGCAGAGATCTAAATAGAGATTGGGCTGAGAATCCTCTTTCTACTCTTTCCCTTGAGTGTATGTTATTTTAATGTTCAATTTGCGCTCTTGAGAGCGAGTGTGTGAGCGTGTATGTGTTGCATCTGGACGCCAGGGTTTGCCCAATCTTTGAGTGTTTGGTTAAATGTTCAAACTGTGGCTTCCTCTCTGGCGCCAGTCTGTCCGGATCTCTGCCCTGTTAGCATTCTCCTAAATATGCCTCTTTTCAATCTCTTGCAGGTGTTCCACTGAGGTTTTTTTTTTTTTTTGCACAAGAAAATGTCTACAAGATTTTTTTTTGAGGTGCTGAATTTATTTTTCAGCTGTATCTGGAGGGGGGAAATCCACGTTAACTAAAAGGACCTTTAAAAATGATTAAAGAAGAAAAATCAAGATTGATCTTTATCCCCACCCCATGCTTCAACTTGGACTGAACCTAGTTATTTATGAAGAGACTCTTAAATACCCTTTCCCTAGTTGGAAGGCTTCCTTTATATACTATTCCCAACGTGGGGAGCGAAACAAAATCTCACAAGGAGTTGCCCATTTTAAAGCAGACTTTGCCTTTTTTTCCAAAGGTGGAGCGTGAGTACCAGAAGGATCCAGTGTTCAGTTTTTTAGGAGAGTCTGTGGTCAGAAATTACCTTTCTGACACAAACCTAGGACTGAATGCTGTGTATATATTTATATATAAATATATATATATGAGTGAAACCTTGTGAACTCTTTAATTAGAGTTTTCTTGTATAGTGGCAGAGATGTAAATTTCTGCAAAAAGTGTAATGATGTACTTAATCATGCTAAACTTTTTATAAAAGTTTAGTTGTAAACTTAACCCCTTTTTATACAAAATAAATCAAGTGTGTTTATTGAACTGATTGCTGGCTATTCTTTGGGGACCAACTGTTGGCTGGCTATGATTTGTGGTGTTTGTTTTTTTAAAATACTTTAACATTCTGTTACAGTTTTACGGAGTAAAAGTTCAAATATGTAGAGAATACAAAGAATAAAATTACCTGAAGTGAATAATAATTCTTGTAACTCGGAAAGTCTTATTTGAATGTATATGACAAGCTTCTAAATAATCTGTCTGTAAACAGTGTGAAAGGAGCTAGTAAAGTAACTTATTATGGAAGGGATGCGATTGACAGTGTTTGGAAACATACACAAAAGTGGTTAATCCTGAGACATTCCCATGGAATGTAACTTTTTTTCCCACCCCTACAGATGATTTAGTGCTCAGTAGTGATGCCCCGGATCTGTTAATTTGTGTTCAGAATAATCGCTCCGAATTAGGGGTTGTGGGTGGTTATTAGTCCCCCAACTATTAAATTTCTCTAAGAAGGCTTTGAATGTGCGAGCTGGTGATGCGTTAACATGGGATCTAGAATGATGAAGTGACTGTTGCCTTTCCACACTGGAATTTTCATGCTTCCATTCAGTATTTCAATGAAATGGGGTTTCTAATCAGTTGCAGCAGCAGCTCTGTATGACTAAGATACTGAGAATTGAGCTTAAATCACTGTTGTGTTACTGATTAAACTTTGGCTGCTCCTAAAGGAACTCTTTCTCCATAAGAATTAAATTAAGTTTGAAATAGGACTCTAAATTCTTGAAAGCCAGTAACAGCTTTTTTCTCTTTTGCCTTCAGAAACTCTGCAATCTGCCCTACTTATTGAAGGGCATTAATGTACCCTCCGAGCCCACTCTAACGAGCATTGTTCATTACATCTCTTTAGTTGTCGTAAGACAGGATGTGGGAACCGTGCCTTATCAGATGCTGTTCTAATTTAAGCTCAGTTAGAAACCCACCTCACACAGGAACTAAATCTTGAGTCCTACAAATGAATTAAAAGAGGACCACGAACAAGGGAAACTTCACTGATGTTTGGGGTAAGTAGTGCTCCCTGGCAGGCCTCACTCATGCGTTGAGCATGTTTAGGACCTGGGGATCTGGCAGGAGCCTCACCTGGGGCCAGCAGCACTTTGACCAGCGGGCAGGTGGGCGGTCAGTGCGTGGGGGCAGCAGCAGCAGCTGCCTTTCCTTGCCCTTGACACCAAATCCATTCGCACAGGCTGGGAGAAAGCCAGCGCTGATCTCTTAATGCAGCCGCAGCAGCGCACCTCTCCCAGGCTCAATGCGATCAGAAGACAGAAGCGTTCAGCCGGGAGGGGGGACGGGCGGGGATGATCTTCGCACAATGCATCCAGCAGCGATTAAGGAAATCTCTCCCCATAGCAAACACTCGCTGTGCCTCCTGTGGCCAAGCCCTGCTACTGTCTCAGCGCTCAGTTTGTCCCAAGTCGGAGCGATGAACGTTTAACCCTGACAGCCCGGTAGTAACAGATTTCATCACTGCAGCTCTGCACATCGCAGTTCCTGAAATGCTCCTTTCCGGGGGTGTTTTACCGACGTGAACAGTAGCAGATTCGGGGGGTTAGTTAGTGCTAGGGACTTAGTCCTTTCAAAACAGTAACAATCTTAACATAATCACCACCCCATTTCTCCCTCAAAGCTAATTTTTCACCCTGTTGTTTGTTCTAAGGTGAGACCACACTGAATGTCACGTTAAACCCATGGTTTAATTTATGAAATTAAAGAGCTGCAACAGTAAAGAGCTGCAACAGGCAGACCAATGTCTCCAGAAACTGAGGCTTGCAACTTCAATATTTTTAAGCTAGGGGATGATTAATATGTGCATAGAATGAAACAAATTTCCATGTCATGCACAGCCAAAAGAGAAATTCACAATTTATGAGGCGTGGGGAAATGAACAGGAAGAAAAAGAAAAAACACAAACATGTTTTTAAAACTGTAAATTAAGAAAAGAAAAAAATGTTTCCTCTTTCACAATTAACTAATTCATCATCTCCACACTGCATTCCTCTGCTCAGAACTAGGAGCTTACCCTGCGTGCTTTAACTTAGGAGATTCACTCTTTGGGTTTGTTCTTAACACTTTGTTGTGCAAAAAATAAACAGCAAGGTCAAAGTTTAGTGCACAAGAATTTATGTTAAAGCTTCAAAGTTTCCTTACAGTTATCTGGGCTTTCTTCGTTCCCTGTCATTGCCGATGTACCCCCAGAAGACAGTAGAAAGCTCTGTGAACTTGTCACCACTTTCTCTGGCCCCGTTACTCCCCATCGGAAGCCAGTTGTCACCAGCATCCCCGTTAACTCTCAGCCGAACACACATCAGGAGCCCTACACCCAGCTACACGCTGATGGGCAACCGTAGGCAACGATCACATTTACACACTGTAAACGCTGAGTAGGCCATGCACAAAAGTTGCAAATGCACCTACAGACGTAAATATAACATCCTGATTTGGGAAAAAAAATAAAGAGATTTAACAAGGCTGACGGTGATTCTCCCCTTGCCAGCCTTCCAGACCTGCCCCCTTCCCAACAGGGGGACCAGCTCTTGTGGCTGCCCTAGCCACAGACGTGCACTGAGACACCTCACTGGGACGTCCGGGGACGTATCGGGCATTTAACGCACGGATGTATCAGAAGGGTTCCGAAATGTTCCGAAATCCCCTCGCACACTCGAGCAGCGGGACTCCCTCGGGTTCACCACCCACCACGTGTAGGGGATGCATCCAGCAGCCCTCCACCGTGTCTTCTGCACCAAGCCCAGCCACTCGAGGGACCCATGCGAGCATTTTGACACAAAAAAAAAAAGCTGCCTCCCAGCTGCACCAGCAGGTACCCGGGAGCTGGGTCGCTCGCCTCCAGCGGTGGCCCGGGTGCGTGGAGGGCCACTGCCACCCTCCGGCCCGGCCGGGGACAGCAGGCTCCGCGCCGGCACCCACCGCCCGCCGGCCGAGCACAGCAGGCACGGATTTGCTGTGTGATTTTTATTTTTTTATTTTTTCTGTTAAAAGGATGAATCGCCCGATTCTTTACACCGCACAAATAAATATCAGAGCCCCGCTCTCCCATGGGTTATTTAAACTCATTGTGCAGTTGCAACGGGGAAATGATTTAGCTAATTCAGCGCTGCCGGCTGGGAATTTCAATCCTAAGTAAAGTGGTTCCAAAATTTTGAAGGAAAAGTTGCATTAAAAAGCTGTATTGTTAAAGGCAAAGTACCATTTGATAAGTATTGGGTCACAAAGCTTATATTTGACTCTGGAAAGCAAAACAGGTCCTCTAAACAATATTATGTGTTAAGAGATTCTCCCATACAAGTCTGCAATCTGGATCAATTTAGGCAATGTGGAAAATATATTAAGTGATTTACTAATGAGAATACTGTATTTGTGAGTAAGCATCTCTTCCTGTTTACCGCTGTCTTTGCTTGCTTACATGCAGCAAGAAATGATTTACACAGCCTTTACTGGAAGTTGTAAGGGAGAAGGACAGTAGAATGCAACTGTCACGTGGCAAAAGATTGAGTAAGCTGTATAAACATTGGCACCGAATATTAGTTGGAAAATAGTTTTACAAATGTACTCTTTAAAAGCACCATTCTACAAAAAGGATTGGTAGTTTCTGATTCTACAGGAAAAAAAAAGGAAGTGTATGATATCTGAAATCGAATTTATCCACATTAGCATCGCCCTCTCTAGAATAGCCATTTAAGTTGTAATTCTAAAATGCAAGGACCAAATGCAAACAGTACTTCAATGAAACAAAGCTTATATTGCTCAGCAGTAGTCAGTGTTTGTGTAAGCCACATGCTAAAGCAAATCGGAGGGGGGAACAAACACAGTTGCTTTTGGAATCAATCACAGCAACTGAGAGGAACTCATGTTTCAGATTGTTGCTTTCCTTGGGAAAAATTATATATATATATATATATATAATATATATATATAATATATATAAATATAATAAAATTATATAATATATAAATATAATAAAATTATATAATATATATAAATAAAATAAATATATAAATAAAATAAAATTATATATATATATATTATTTATATATATATATATATACATACATAAAACTAAGGGACACAGGAGAAAGAATGTAAATAAAGCCAAACTTACTGCTGCTAGCTGCCCTTGGAGCCAAATCTGCCCTTGGATCCAAATCCTGTCTGTCCTCGCAACACTGTGATGAATAGACAGCACAATGTTATATGAAGTTTTTGGACCTATCCAGATTCAAAACAATTCGACTACATTAGTTACTAGTACCTTTTGCCGAAAATAATGTAAATGGCAAACAGCTTTACAAATATTTCAGGTATTTCTACATAAAGCAAAGAGCTTGAGCTGGTGCTTAAGTTTTACTGCTGATGGCAAAACTCCAAATGATTACCAAAAAGCTTTTTTATTAAAAATAATTTTTAAAATGGACTGAAAATCTGCTAAATTTCACTTGCATTTGAAAAAGAGGGAATTACTTTGATACTTACTGTCTTGCACCTGGCCAGGCACGGGGCACGGCAGCCCGCGCAGTGCAGCACCCCCACTGACAGCCGCAGCAGCTGGTGCCCAGGGAAGAGCACGAGAGCAGCAGTAAGCGATGCTTCCTCCACGTGCTTGCAGCATTTCATGTTCTCTGAGAACAGTCTTCCAGATGTTTTGTGTGTGTGTATGCAGAATTTGAATATCCTATTCAAATTGTACCCAACGTTTTTATTTTTTCTCATCCTGAGAAAAGGCATAATGCTCAAAAAGTGGAGAGAGAGAGCAGGAAGAAAAGGGGAGGACAAGGCTAATGTCCAAGACTGAACATCTCACACATACTAGAATGTGAAGACCAAAGCAGAATACCCTGCCTTCGAGAAGCAATAAGCAACCACTGCACTCAAGCCCCATGTTTCTTACATCCCCCAGACCTGTGAGGGTTTAGCTCTGATATGAGCCCAGCACCTGAGGGAAATGCAACCCCTGGAGGTGTCCTTCAGACACATTTTCTGTAAATCTCAGGCTCATCCAAAAGCTCCATGTGATCTTTTAGAAACTCACTGACAGGTCCAAGCGGTACTCAAAGAGAAGGAAATCCGCTAACTTGGCAGTCTGCTGGAAACCAAGTAGAGAGGAGATAACATAGGAGAGCCAGTGCTCAGAGAAGTCACAGGTGCTGAGACACCGGCCATTTTCAGACCCGTATTTTCATAAAGAGACATATCAATGCAGTCCAGAAAAGACAAACACATACGGTGTCAGAAAGGCACAGGGACTCAGCTCATTGGAAATGGGATAAAACGTTACACAGACATCATTATGTAGAAGGTTAACAACGGGAGATGTGAAAGGATGACAGAAAATACCCAGCTTCTAACTGTTAAGGGCATGAGAGATCTGACCCCAAGGCAAGAACATATAAAAAAAGACTAAGAGTATGAACATTTTTTAAGGTTCAGATTAAGTTTCAACAGGAATTAATATACAAGGCATAAGGCAAGGGGAAGGCTATTTCACAAAAGCTGGTTAAGCTCTTTCACAACTTCTTGGAAAAGCATCTCCTTTGTGCTTTTGTATTTCTGCTTGTAAATACATTGGAAAAAAAAACTGTGCTAGTGCTGGGGGTTTGCTTTTTTTTAATTAACAAATTTGTGTAAAACACGTTAAGTAAACCTCCCATTACTACTTTTCAAAAGACATAACAGTGAGGAGGCAGAGAGAATTGCATGTCACATCTATAAATTCAGTCTGGTTCTTGTTAAAAAGCTGTTTTACTGCACATAAACATTTCCACCCAACAGATATGAAGCAAGGTGCTACACATGTGGACACATGCTGTTTACCAGTCCTTATTGATTCTCATTTTGCTTAGATTATCCCATCGTTACCCTTACCACTCTTACAGAAAAAGTTGGAACTCTCGGTTGGAGCTCACCTATTATGTAAGTATTAAAACTTATAGTAACTATAACATGAAATTCCTAAATTCCACTGTAAATCCACTTCTTCAGTCATTCAAAAACTTTGAGCTCCTTAGAGTCTGAACTTTTGGACTGAATTCATTTGTTCAATTCATTGTTGACAAATGTTTCTATACGCACCTACCTAAGGATCTTTCTATCTAAGTGTAATTAAAAAAAAAAAAAAAAAAAACACAAAAACAAACAAAAAAACCCATGCTTACAGGGGAAAAAAGGTTAACTGGAAGTTTGGAGCTTTGTAATCAACATACACACAGAAGCTGTGTAAGTTAAGCACACACCACATCCAACATGCAATTAGCAGTTTATTGACAGCATGAAGAAAGTTCTCATAAACTGAAAATCTGAAACAGATTGTCACTAATAGTGAATGGTATGTTATTTTTTGGCAGCTTTGAGTGCTTGCTAATACTGTTATTGCTATCTTAGGAGGCTTTGAGGTCAGCAATATTGTCCAACAGATAAAAACAAGGTGGAAAATATATGTCTGTACTGACATCTAAATCTTATTGCTCTTGATGCTTCAGGCAGTTGGTTCATACTCATCTGTGTGAGCTGTCCTAACACCATCAGGTTACAGTGCAGACTTACCCAAAAGCACATGCTAGAGGGCTTTAGTGAAGGAAAAATTGCAACTATTACTTTGTGTAATCAATTACTAGATATCTATCGTTATGTTAGAGGCCCTATAACACTGAAATGTAAGTTTATGTGGTAATTGTAAGGTAAAGGTGTGACAATTTGACGTAAGACATAACAAACAAAGGTCTTCGAAATGAACACTTCCAAAGAGACCTTCAGCTGGAGCCTCTTAAATAACTGAGCGTTTCATCCAACAGACAAAGATAGGCAGTTGTCAGGTTCCTGTAGGGGAAAAGAAAAAATCTCTTCATAAATTTAATCAATTTCAAGTACTAAACAAACAAACAAACCCACCACACCACAAAACAAACAACCTACTACTTTATTTTAGTCTGAACTATAGGCAAGATGTATTTTTTTTGATCAAGTGATGACTTCCACACATTTCTTAAGCACTTAATTACAAGTCAAGAAAGAAAATCTATTTCATTTGATGCCTATTATGCTGGTGAATGATTTAAGGTATCTGTGGAAACACTTAAAGGCTACAAACACTTCTTACCTTTCCCTTCAAAGTTCCGGGGTTTAAGCAGCACAAACAAGTAATTTATCAGCTGGTGAAAGTGATGAAACATGGCTTCACTGATGTGGGAGAAAATAATGATCTCCTGGTTAAGACTTTGAACTGGGAATTATGAGACATAGCTCTTATTCCTGATTTCCCACAGACTTTGTTTGTGACCTCCGTGAGTCATTTCACTCCTTCATGTTTCTATATACATGTAGAAATGGGAAGTTCAGTTCTCTCTCTTGGGAATTCGTATGAATCAGCATGTCTGAAGTGGTTGGACACTGGGCTGCCTTTGTAACACTAAACTGAACAGTAGCAGCAGCATTCTTGGACATTAAAATTGGCCATTTATCCTCTGAAATTGTACCTGCCGCATGCTCGAACAATTACCAGTCATGACTAGAGAGTTACACCGCCTAGAAGCCCTCCCAGAGTTTTAAAATATCATGTTTTGTTTTCAAGAGAGATTATCGGTCTCGATAGGAGAAATTCCATTGCAGTAGGCCAGGGAACGGTCATGAGCTTGTTAATTCAAGCCCTCATTTTGCTTACGTTACTAAATAAATAGCTGAGCAAAAAGCACTGGGCACATTCACAGCCCTATGTAAGGAAAAAGCTGCTGCTTTGGGCCTGAATGTAGATAAAATCATTTTAGGTAATTGTATTTTGCTTAAACAAGCGCATTAGATACACATTCTCTCCTTTCTCATCCTCCTCTAGTAGGATAAAGATTATTTACATTTAGCAGACCCTTGAGGAACTGAACAGCATAACCTAAAGAGAGAAGAGCCTGAATGATCCTGTGACAAAGGAGAGACACAGGACTGCAAGTGCAAAAGGCCTCTCTCTTTTTAACCTCTTTAGGAGTTAAAAAGCAAACAGCAAATCATTTTCACTTGGATTCTTCCAGACACACACCTTTGAATATGAATGTTAATAACATTTTAACATGGAAGCAAGAACCCAACATGAAGAGCAGCTGGGCCTAAGGTCACTGAGCAAAGTACAGGAATCAAACTTGTGACTGGAAGCCTGCCTATTAATGTCACCCACAAGAAGTTATTAGCCTGAGAAGGAAAATACCCTGTTTTACTTCTGTATTTGACCTGGCAACTACAATCATATGTATCCCATTTGACTGGGATGGTCTGGGGTTTCACTTTTGTTGTTGCATTGCCACTGGGCCTCCAACCAGACACATGTCCTGTATCACTTTATTTCACGCTGCAAAGACAGCTTTAAAATGTGATCTTCTGTATTTGAGCTTCTATTTCTGCTCCTCTGAGGGGTAATTTTGCAACTCTTGCTCTTTCAGAGGTATTTACACTCAGGCCTACTCCTTTGGGAGTCTCATCAGTGACAGCCGCTGCCTTAACCAAACTCTGTTCATTAGGCTACCTAAACCCAAAAAGCGTAGGCCAGAGTGGCCATGGGTCACCTTATGATTCCTCTTGTTTATTTGTGTCATTCTCAAGAGCTCCCAGTGAATGAAATTCCACAGCTTCCCTAGATAACCCTAACATTAATTATTGGAAAGCCTTTTTTTCAAAATGTATTCTTTTTTTTTTTTTTTTCCACCACAAATTAGAAGTTGATTACTTTATGCTCCACTGATGGAGCTTCTTATAATCTTTCTGTAACTACATTTTTCATATCAGGAAATTATATTCATTTGGGCTCCCTTCTTTTAAACTCAACAGATCCAATTCTTCCATTATTTTACACTTGTAGGTCACTTTTTCTCCCCCACCCCATTCTCCTCCAGTTGCTTATTAAAGGTGCTCAGGTCTGGACACAGAGCTTCTTCAACAGCAGGGCATACTTCCATACCTCTCTTGTATCAAACAATACTTCCATTAATATATCCCTCAGAGATTTCCTTTTCTTCCCTCCACCTTCAACAGTATCACTTACATTGTTGACTTAGTATTAGTTTACTAACCATGCTAAAACTCTATTGTCTTCTGTGCTAGTTTAGTGGGTTATACTGCACTTTATATTCATGCATTTGATTTCACTGTGATAAGTTCAATACTTTATACTCGCCTTTAATGACATCATGCTAACTTACAATCCCCTGTATCAATTGATTCTGTTCTTCAGGGTAAAGCAGGTTCAGACAAGAATAAACTTCAGAAGTCTACCAATAAGGTTGCTAATAAAGATACTGAATAAAAATCAAAAAAAATCAAAGCAAAAAAATAGAGCAAGTTGATAAGGGTAATTCCTGAAAACTCCATATTGACTTCCATACTTGAAGCTTAAACATCTGATGAATAATAAAAGCTTGATGAACAAAATTATTGCAGATAGCAAAATAAAGATGACTGGTAACTACCTAGACCTTCCTTTTTCCATTAAGTGTGGGCTCCAATTTGTCCTTTTCTGTCCTTCAGTATCTGTATTTCCATACTATAGCTATCTCTCCAAAACCAAACAAAAATAATCATGGTTTTCTAGGTTGTTTTGACTGGAACCTTAGTTTCAACAGGGAAGAGGTCACACTGATTTAAGCTGATCATAGAAAAAAAAAATGCTTATATTACTATCTGAACTAAAAACTGTTGCTATGTTAAGCCTGAAGTGTTCAGAACTTCCTGATTTGTGGATCTCAGAAGCTTTGTTATTATTTACTAATTTCTTAGGATTACATAATTCCACTGTATGTTTCCCTTTATAAAATAATTGAAGACAAAAAAAATTCAAAGGTAACCCCCATGCTGCCTTATAACAAGCCAAACATTTATGTGGAATCCACTTACCTTGAACTATTTTTCCGCTTCTGCCTGTTTTGTTGTTGTTGTTGTTGATGATCCCCCCCCCAAGAGCTTTAAACAGAAACCCTTACAATACTGAAACATGAATTAATTTTGATGACGTTTTCTTAACAGTATTTTCACATCCCAGTGATTCTAAGACATCTGAATTGATTAAATGTCAGTGCTATATTACATTAGTTTGCAAGGTTTTCATGACTACATTCAGTAACTTTTTTTCAAAAATCTTTTTTTTTCAACTGTGATGTACATTCTTAAAAAAGTGTTGATCATTTATGTATTTATATTGTAATTGCATGCGTTCCCAGGTAGCTGAGAATCTTCAACTTTTGCACTATCCATGGCACGTGTTCATACCACATCCGCAATTTGCCCTCGAACTCTAGACGCTTCTTCATCTCAGTCCTTGCCCCCTTACAGGATTTCAAGTACCAGAAAGACTTTTAAGGGTAACCTACGAATAGGACCTGTTTCTCCACTTCAAAATGAAGCATCTCCATGCATCCCTCTCAGTAACCTGGAAAAGCGAGTCCAAGTCCTCATACCAAGCCTGACAGGTTGATTAATTTTTCAAGCACAGCGTGAACCCCTATAACCTGTGTAGTAGCATAACTCTTGCTGAATGTTGGCTCAAAGTCTGTTGGCTCTGCTTTAACCAGAGATGAGCTTGACAGCTATTTATGGTGAAGACTCTCCTCAAGGGCTGCCACAGTTCATTGGAAGTGTGCCACTACGAGGAGGTTCTGCCTTTGCTATCTCATAAAGAATTACACTGAAGAAGATTTTGCAGATAGCTTTGTTCATCTGTTAATGTAATCCTGACTTGACCATGAAAATGTCACCCCCTCTTGACATCTTGGTCATGGAAGAATGGCTTAGATACAGGATAATATGTGAAAATTACATTTTGAAGTAGAATCACTCAGAAGGAGGAGCAGCTCCAGGACCTTACAGGTGCTTTATCCACAAAAGTGGCAGAGGAAGCCATAAAAGCATGGATTTCACCTGCTCTCCTGAACAATACTACAGCTTGAAAAGAAATATGATCATGAACAGCAATGCTCACATTGCATTGCATTTGCAAGCCCTGGAAACAATTTCAAACCTAGATAACCTTTGTGAGTACCGAACAAATACTGGTGCACCAAGATGACTTTGCCAAGTTAACGCAAAAAAAAAAAAAAAAAAAAAAAAAAAAAAAAGAGGATGGCCATACATCTTTAGCTCCTATGCAGTCCAGAAACTGGAGCTTTACACAAGAGAGAACTGACAGAAGGCTTTGTAGAAAACTGTCTCATAGAGCCCTTCATGTTCTTGATAAGGACGTCTGCCACAGCACAGAAACATCCATCTTCTAGCATGGACAAACATCCAGTATCTGCATTTAAACAGGAAGATTACTTGGACTAGGACAGCTAAGGAATTTTTCTCAGAGATCCGAAAGAGATAATTTTGTGATTTTTGACAAACCAAAAAATTCTGACGTGAGAAATCCCAGAAATGTGTATGCTGAATTTCTGAGTATAGACCCAGAAAGGGACTGAACTGAAATTAAAGATGGACACCGTCTTAGGAACTGAAAGCTCTGCTTCTTATGTTCAAGACTGAATGTTTGTAATGAAGTCAGTATATATACGTACACAAAATGAGGACAGAGAAATTAGGATTCTTTTCCCAATTGTTACTAAAGTCACCACACATTTTAAGCCCTCAGGAAAGGAATGGGCAGGTGAATACGGTACTTAGTGTATCAAAACCAAGGACTTCTGGACTGTGAGGAGCAGACCTTGTGCTGCACTATTTGTTGACACAGTACATACACAATGATGTTGCCAATTCCCACTTGAACGTGCTGTTTCTGCATGTGAAAGTTTTGAGATACTGATGAACAGAATTTCTTCCTCTTCATTAGTTTTCAGTTTGAGCATTTCACTGAGAAATGACATGTTATGGTATTGGAATAAAAACATGCAGAAAAAAAAGACATTTTAGCATAAAGTGTTTGAGTGTCACTATCTCAGAACCTAGTAAACTTCTAGAAGTATGCCATGGGATTACACAATTCACAGCTAGACCTGAAAATGTGCTGATAGGTATATAAAAAATAAAAATAAAAAAAATAGGGTTGTTTTTCCAGGTATTGCAGAAAGACCACAACTATCATCATAGGAGGATGAGTGTCCAGCTATTTTATCCAACTTTTCATGCCATGAAATGAATATTGAGGAGAAAAAACACTAAACTCTAGTGAAATCCAGGGACTGTTTAGGTACAGGTGATTCTGGTGACTTTCTTTTGTTGTCTACTGTTCCTTAAAAAAATAAAAATAATTGAAGAACCATAAAATAGTTTACAGAACCTGAGCAAGCTGGTCTTAGAATGTGTTTTTAGAAGCCACTTATCCAGGCAAAGAAATACCGGTCCATCTTAGATGAGCAATCGTCACTGTTGGGTCTTTGCTAAAAGGCAAGTAGTCAAAACAGAATTAATCTGCATTCTTTCTGAAAGTCCAAGTACTCTCAATGACAAGAATAAAAAAAAAAAAAACATCCATTTTCATATACTGGAAAAAAATCCAGAAGTGGAATTAACTTTTCAGAATTTGAATATAAAGCATAAATGCCTTCTCATGCAAATCACCACTGTATGTTTCACTTGGTAGTAAAGCGTTTGGTATTGTCATGCAGAAAGAGTTCTACTGATCCCAGTGTTGCAAAGAACCCACCCACTACATGCTTAAATAAAGTGCTGTACAGTACGTTAATTTTTCAACTTGAAAGTTGAAGACTGTGAGAAAAAAAGACAATTATTGAACGCTACTGCCATGGACTACAAAATTAAGAACTCCACTTCCTATTAGCAAATAAAAAGATCTCGTGAAGCTGAGCTAGTCTGCCATCAGATAGAAGAGAAGCAGAAGGTAGCACAGATGGTGAAGACAGAGGAAATTATTCAGGATTCCAAGCCACACCTTAAAGAAAGCTACTAAAAAGATGATGTTGAAAATTAAGACCAGAAGGCATCCAGGAATGACAAAGTCTCTAAACCCTCCTTTATATTCTGAAGTCGTAAATAAGTCCTGAAGTTAAATGGGTTATGGTTTGAGGATTTGTCTTACAAAGAAAAATGAAATATCAAGATTTCTCTTCATCTTTGAGAGCAAAAATATCCACCCTACCCACCTCAGGTAAAACAAAAACCAAAAACCCAAGCAGCATCGGGGGGGGGGGGGGGGGGGGGGGGGGGGGGGGGGGGGGGGGG